>CM043015.1:90386852-90635263 GCA_023690525.1 Holotrichia oblita
GGTTGATTGATCTCTGGAATACTGTTAATCTATATTAAAATGACTTTTAACTCATTGCTTAAAATTTCGGATTTTAAGCTATCATCCTCTGCTTATTTGTCTACGAAATTAAAATATACTAAAATATCTACGGAGCTCAATAAAAGTAAGTTGACATAAATAATTCTACATAGATCAGTTTCACTTCTATCTACCTTTGGTAGATAGATAGAATCTTTCTATTCCTGAAGTATTTCCACTTGTAGGTCATTATATTATTAGCCTATTAGTATTTTGACACATATTAAATGTCAATTTCTCCCACTGAAGAAGTATTATTAACGAAAACAGAATTTTATATGTTTTGGAATAAATTGGTATTTAATTAATTTGCTGTCTCATTGACCTACAAGTGGAAATAGTTCAGGAATTGAAAGATAAGTACATAAAGGTCATAACATATATATATATATTAATACATTTTATCAAGTTACTTCTTCCATGTCAAAATATAACACAATTTTTGACAATCAAGATGTTGTTACCCACAATTCGAAGATCTTAGACGCGATATAAAATGTTATGTAAAAATTCTTTATAGTAACTAATATATTAAATTACAACTAGTAAAGTGCGTAAATATAAAACGATTCTAAATGGAAAAATTTACTATTTAATAATCCAAAATTTTATTTGATTAACGGTTTTTATGTATGTATCTTTCAAACCACAAGAAATATGTACCTACTGGTTGCTTACGATTTCCAAGAGGTCTAATATAAAACCACTCAAACGACATGTCCTGAACTTTACTAATTTTCTCACCCTTCTTATATTGCTTATGGCATTTAAAGAACTACATACATATATACACTGTATTTCCGATCATTGCGATCATTGACAGAAATGAATTATAATAACTCAGTCGTCATAATTAATTTGTGTTTTTGGAATAAATTGATTTTTAGTTGGTTCCTGTTCTATTCACCTAGAAGTGGAAATAGATCTGAGATAAAAAGGATGAATACTTACAGGTACCTATTGATTTTTACCTATGTATACAGAATATGTCACGACGAGGTTCTGTTAAAAGTACATATGGAACTAGTAAACACTGCGATTTAAAATTTTGCAGATAATGATTTCGTTCTACGTGATTTTACTTTACACTCAACACTCGGTATAGTTTTCTAAAGCTTATAATACTGCATTTGATACAATATACTAATACTTACAGTTTTAAATTTAAGGTTTTTAGTACTATGGTTGCTTGCAATACCCCCTCGCTGTCAATTTTTTTTACGAAAATTTAAATAATACAAAACCATGACAGACTCTGTATACAGGGTCATTCACGGAACTGGTTCGTTAGAACTTTTTGATATTCTTGAAACTCAACATTTCTGACAACTTGTAGTCATAACTGATATCAGTTGACGTCAACTTTCTTAATTTAAAGAGCTTGGTATATTTTTCATGAGTTTTTTGTATCTGACATGTTCAAAATACTGTATTTCTGAAGACATTGCAGCTAAAGTCCTCATATTTGCCATGTTACTAGCCGAAATAGCATACATCAAATTTACGTCCTAAAATTTATCATAATTTATACAGGGTCGTCCAAAATTTAAATTGAGCTTATTACTAGTGTACTTAAATGGTACAAATGATTATTAAATATATCTGTCATAATATTATTGTTACGTAGCCTACTTTATGCAAATTGAAGTGGTCTGTTTCGAAAGTAGCAGAAGAAATATACATTTTTCTCTAAAACGGTTGAAGATAAATGTGTACATTCTTATATCAAAAGAAAGATAATTTAATTCTACATTCAACCCTGTAAACAGATATAGTGTGTCCCATTTAAAAATACAGAGTTATTGGCATTTAAATGTTTCCAAATGTTGGCGCCAGTAACTGTATGTGAACAAAAGGATCCGTACATGTTAATATTGGAAATAGTAAAGCAATTCAAGACGTATCAATTTGCGCAAACCAAAATTTTCTACTTGTTTAGTTTTGATCCTACTCCTAGCTCGTTAATGAGAGCGCTGCAATTGCAAAATTTTTGATAAAATATTTATTTTCTCGAAAACAAAAGCACATAGGTCCAGGAAGGTAATAAAGTTACTTAGAATATCATGTTGAATCTAAAACAAATATAATATATAGTATGATCCATTTAAAATAATAAAGTTGTATACGCTTTTTCTATAATTGGGACACCCTGTATACTTGAAAATATTTTCTAGCTATGCATCGTATAAACAGGGACAACTTTTATTTGATACTTTTTTCTTTATACTGTAAAATAAACAAATTATCAAAGAAATCGCGCCAGCTGGCACATCCTGTATATACTGTCGCATGGTCATACTGGTGGTGACTAATCCGATGTTACCTGTTGTCTTCTGCTTATTTACTCCTGTATACTTTCGGTTTAACATGCACAAACCTAAATTTCGCGCTCGGTGAAGATACCATAAACAGAGTGGTGCAACCAAGATTGCGTGAACGATTATAGTTAAACGGTGAGGAATATCGGAAAACCTTTTTGCAATTTGATTGGGAGTCACATGGGCTACGTTTTAAAAATATTTTCTTTATACAGGGTGATCGAACCAGTCGATAACAAATCAAACTTATGTTTTTATTAGTGAGTCACTCGGTATTAAAATATTACAAACGATTCTGCTAATTTCTACAAACAATTTAATATAACTTTACTTCGGTCTAAAACCCATAGTTATGGAGAGAAAAGCGATTAATGTTGAAAAAACTCTCCACTATCGTCAATTTTTTATAAGAACCGGAAACAAATATTAGAAAACTAAGTGCATCACTAAATGTGCTAAATTGTTGAGTAAAATAATGGCCTAAGCTTAACTTGAAATTGTTGGCCATTATACAGGGCGATCGAGTTTATTTTCGTATGTTAAAGAGAACTTTATAAGCTTTCTAAAATACCATACCATATCATTTTGACTGACAGTTTTTAAGCAAATTCACCGCAAATGCAATATTTCGAGATTTGTTACATTTAAAGTCATCATGTAGTGACGCATGTAATAAACCATAAAAAATATTCAGTACGCAAAGAATATAAGAGTTTTACACCGATTTAATGACAAGGAAAAATATTGGTAATCCAAAATTGTTAAGTATTACTACAATAAATGTTCAAATAATACTCCGTGGAAACGAAGACACATTTAGTGCTTTTTGAACAAATTTTTCGTAAATGCAATTTTTTGGCATTTGCTACGCATAGTTAAACTCATCCGAGATGTACTAACTAAAATTTCTCAAATATAAAAGTTCATGTAGTATTAAGTGTATACCAGTGACACTTATGCTTACGGAAATCTGGATGTTAGGACAAGTCACATGACAATCTAGCTTTATCAATTACTGCACAACATCAATGTTTGCTTGCAGTAGAACCAATCTCGAATGGTCTCTTTAATTTTATTCACCAATGAACTACACCATCTACTACCAAGATTGACTTCATTGAACCAATGAAATACACTGTGTATTCACGAAAATATTCACCACATATCACTCTATATAACGAAATGTTCTGAGTGTAGTTCTGGATACATATAATGTGGAAAATATTAAAGAAAATACTGAGTATAGATATAACATCACCTTTAGAGTGTGCACAAAATATTGGAACATTTGAGGACATTAACATGAGCATCATTTAATCCGACATCATAAACATCACATGTGCTAACAATCTTTTAACAAAAATTTTTCTGCGTAACAAAAAACCTAACCGACAACGCGTTTGTATATATGTATATTTCTATCATACTAATATCCACTTATTTCGAACCCATCGCGATATATCCGAAATAATTACTACTACTAATTCATACATGAAAGTTTCTTTTCGCTTCCTTTTACTCTACTATATCACATAATGTGTTTATAGTGTTATCTTATACTTATTTAATAATTCTTGTACTTATTATTTCAGTCACTCGCCAATTTTCTTTTGTTGTGCCTAAATGCTACGTGTTATAATTTTTTCCTTTATATTTATTCTGTTACAAGAGATTTTACGAAATATCTTTTTGCGTACAGTTTTTTGTTTCTTTTTGAACTTATTATAATGTTGATAAACTACTAGCCTCAAATATGTCACAACTGAACCAACTTAGATATTTTGATATTTGCTGCATCCAATTGCAAATCAAAGAATGTCCAAATAAAAATTTCAAAATAATTTACACACTTTAAACAATAACTTTAACACTTTAAAACGACCACTATAAACTATGTACTTCGGATCATGTTTATTCATGCATATATCTTATACATTATTCGGCAATTAACCTAGCAATTAAATTTGCCAGTTATAATTTACCACATGATCGGAATTTTTCACTTAATTCTGCGTTAACCAGAAAAAAACTCACCAATTCATTTTTCCCAACCGCCGTAATTGTGAATATGATATATGGCTGTTCAAATTTTATATCCTTTTATTCCAACATCAATTACAAAATTTACGACCCATTAGTGTACATACATGCATGCAACGTATACTTCAAAACATTCGCTTTTTAGTATCTGTATACTCCATGTTACGACCGTCATTTAATTTTCAAGTGATTACGTTAATTTCCAGAAAGAACAGACCGTGACAAAATTCAACGTGTTAATTATTTTAGTTCAGATTTTTGAACGCCGTTGCTGATTTTCGTGCGAGCGCGAAACATTTGATTAGCCATAAATTTTCCGTTCTAAAATTGCTTTTTTGTGATACCACTTCAATTCGATTCTATCGTTTAATACAACTGTAAAATACATTTTCGTTTCAGTATACCCAAGAATCTACATGCGATTTCGTATTACATTTTTGTATTTTAGAATAAATACTTAATAAATGTTAGATACTCTGATTTACTACAATAGAAATAATAGATAGTTAATACTTTAGCCACACCGTAATACGTCCATTATATACAAAGTCGTTAATTGCTACACCTAAAGCCACAGTACGCTTTAACTGTTTGTAAAACTGCTACCCAATTCATGCATTTTACAACATAAACATGTAAATATATCATCTTCCTTGGGGAGAAAATAGTAATTGTTTATTGTTTACAGTAACGTACGAAAACAGGACAAAGTCCCAAGAACATTGTACAGTTCAAATAAAGAAAACAACAAATCTGGATAAGAGAAAAAAGAAACTAAACTATCAGGTAGAGCATTAGCAAATTGAAATCACTAAATAACTAATTGAAGGAACTAACTAATAATAATAAAAAATAACAATGCCAACGATGACGAAAGTAAAATTTAATTAACTTTGTAACAGTTTTCTTTTACACCCCTATATTGTCGTCTACATTCCTAATCTCCTGCCTGTATTTCGACTATGTTAATTAACTTTCACGCTTTGGCCTACGAATTTTTCTAAGTCCTATATTTTATATTGTCTACCAGAAGACCAAAAATCATTTCTAATGTATGACTTGAAGCAATTCCTACACTAGACCAACAGTGTAGCAAGATGATGCAGAATTTTGAAAAAAAAACATACAATGTTATAAATGGCATTGTTGATATTAACAATTTATAAGAATAATATGTCATATTAAACGTGAAATAATTTAGTATATTTTATTTCCAACGGTAACTGGGTCAGATGAAATTAATTTTATTGGAATTATTTCCGAAAAGTTTTGAGACGTACGTTAATTACGAAAAGCTGAATTCTAATACAGTTAATAAAATTCTTTGCCGAAGAGACGCATAAGGGAGTTGAGATTACCCAGAAACTTCTTCAGCGTTTCTAAAATGAATGAAAATGAATGTTTAATGTACTAGTAAAACACGTTATTATGCCATGGTGCAACTACAAATATCCACAGCCCTAAAATTCAAAACTATTACATACTAATGGTGGCTAATGGTAGAAGCCGAGGCCATTAATATTAATAATAATATTACGTTACCAGGCAAAGTGTCAGCTAAAATATTCTGAATCGTTCCAAGAAACTGCAAAAACTCCGTAACGACGTTTTTTTTTTTTTTTATTTCTTTTATCTTTCAATTCCTGAAGTATTTTTACTTGTAGGTCAATGAAACAACAAATTAATTAAATACCAATTTATTCCAGGAACATATAAAATTATGTTTTCGTTAATAAGGCTTCTTCAGTGGAATAAATTGGTATTTAATTAATTTGCTGTTTCATTGACCTACAAATTTAAATACTTCAGGAATTGAAAGATAAGTACATAAAGGTTATAACATAGATATATAAATTATTATTTCTTTTCAATAAAGTTCAGGTCAAATAGACTTATTTCATACTTCTTATCATAATTTCAGTCACTGTACAAAAACTTTAGTAAACTCATGTAACGAAGATAGTATGTGTATTACTTCCAAACAAAATATGTGAATAGATACCACCAAAAACCAGCATTGAATTGGATATTTAAAAATATGAAAGATATGCGTTTGATGCTTACAAAACCTAATATACATAAACATATTGCAATGCAATGAAAACCTGCACCTATTTATAAATTTATAATTTCAATCGCTTATTATATATTAGTCCTAGTAGTGTCAAGTTTTAAAACATTTTACTACACACCCTGCATTTTAACAAATAGTTTGCTCTTAACGGGGAATTTTCGAACACATGAGCACATCATTTCATATAAGTCACACTGCAACACTGCAAAAATTGTCTTCAATGGAATCCAAGATCTTTGACAGTTATGCACACAGATCACAAGACCATAATTAGGAAGTGTTTCACAGCTTTTATCTTGTTACATAATCTAAGAAGTCAGGATGAAGATTAATTTCATAACTTAAGTATATCCCTACAATTTGATTTCATTTAAAAATGTATTCGACATCGTCCCTATATCGGATTTTTTTGCATAACTAAATATAGCATCCAATTCACTAAGCAATCCGATACGGGACTATCGTCGTACAAAAAAGTATAAACTAATCAGAACAGCATTTAAGTAGCATTTTTGATCAAAATTAATCCTTTCTTTGATCTTTTTTGCAAAATCGAATAATTTATCACTAATGTGACAGAGATAGTACTTTTAATGAATTATTACAATAAAAACAAAATATAGATCATCCGAACTACATCCTATAACACGATATTGCGTTTCTGATTGATTTACAAGCACATTGTAATTTATACATTTATAATATAACAGTCAGAAATGACAGTAAAATGCAATTATAAACATCATACCACTAAAGTACTATGTATCCAGTTTAGTGCAACTATTTACCCTTCAACGAAAACACTAAACTCATTCGCAATTTAATTTCAAGTTAATTATGGCTGTATTATTGAATTATAAATCAAACTCGGCGACATCGAATTAAAGGAAGTGTAGACAAATATTTAATAATTAATTATATTCTACATATAACTGCATTGCATATACTAATATGGTTTTGTTACGTGCAGTATATTGAACGAAAGGATAAATACGTAATCCAATTATGTGTCGTTATTTATTTTTCCACCTGTTATTGTACTGCTTTGAAACAAATTGTACCTAATTTATTAGTCATATGAAAATTTAGAAAATTAGTTTCAAGGTATTTAGATTATCCATTTGTATCAATAAGAAAACCTTTCTTATTATCAATAGTACATACAAAAAACAGAATTTTGTCTGCAAATTACGTAAGTACTTTTCTACTTCAATTTTGATGGTGTTAATAAGCATATTTCGGATTTTCGCTTACAGTCTACTCTGTTCTTCCAATAAAATCAACAAAAAAGTGAAGCTTTGTTAAATTTAGTATTTTATTATTACAATATAAGCAACTCAAGCAACTTGATTGCAACCTCATTAATTTCGAGAATTAGAATTATGTAGCATTAAAAGTACGCTTCTGATGATGCGCCGACCTAAGAATAAAGAAGGTTTTGAATATGCAGCGCACGTATTAGCTGCAGAACCAAATGTTTCTACTTTTCTTTTATAACCCAGGTAATATTATTAAAGTTTTAATTGAGATTACCACTACCATAAACTGTAGGGACTATTCTCACATTTGAAAAAGAAAGGGAAGTACAGAAGAAGTATTTTAACTACACACAATTCTAAAATTAAGCTGAATAATACTATTAACTGTTTGTCAAAATTCTTCTTATTTAACTAATTCAATCGGTTCTAGTAAAAATTACTTAATATAGATAATAAATATGATGTTGTTATATCTTATCATAGCTGAGTATAATTGTGTCGTTGTGTGTTGAACCTTTGCGCTTTAAAAATTCGTAGAAGAACAATTATGTATGTGTGTGGTCTCCTTCAAGAACATTTTTGAAGAAGTTATTGAATTAAATATCATGACCATATTGATCACATTGTTTATGTAATGTAAACGGTTTTCCCACCGTTTGTAAAACAAAGTCCTTACAGGGAGTCCTGCAGAACGTCCGACGCTTTGTTTTCTGTTGAGTTAGCATTTGTACTTAGGGAACATTTATTCCATTTTCTTTGTTAGTATTACCACCCTTTCCTTGAACCATTGTTCTTTAGGTAATACAAACTGCTTATTTACATCATTCCAACACTCACAGGACAAAAATCATTGAAAATATGAAATAATCAATAAACCGCAGCCTGCGGTTGTAAGCAGCAATTGTATATTCAGCAAAAATAAAATTTACTCAGAAACGGTGATTACAAAGTATGGAGAAATGTTTTCAGAAAATATTTATTTATTATTTTTCTATTGATTTCTCAGAAAAAACATATGGTATTCCATTAAAAAACTTCCAGATTTTGCTTGAAGTTTAAATTATTTCAGTTATTAACATTCATAGAACCACAAGAAACCCATATCAATATTTTTTAAGTCATTTGGCATAAAATTGGAAATCTGTCGTCAAGTACCCTACTTGTACTATTCACAATTCTACTACATTCTCCATGAATGGAAAACAAATATTATAATAATTTTGCTGGACAGATATAAACTATATGTAGTTATAGTACAAATACAATATCAATTATCGTGACATTCAAAGATTACTAAGATTTTAAATGCACTAAAAAAGGCATACTTTCGGACTTTCACCAGAAAAGCACTTACAACTCGGAAACCGTAAAAAATACAAGCTAACGTCTAATAATAAATAATACAGAATTATTAAATATATTGAAAAATGCGATGTGAACTTAGTTATAATGAACGTTAATTTTGGACGGCCCTGTATATGTAGACATAATTTTGAAAAAGTTGGCCGTATATTTGAAAAAATTTGAATAACTCAAAAACA
The DNA here is from genome assembly GCA_023690525.1 of Holotrichia oblita. Classification (NCBI taxonomy): domain Eukaryota; kingdom Metazoa; phylum Arthropoda; class Insecta; order Coleoptera; family Scarabaeidae; genus Holotrichia; species Holotrichia oblita. The sequence goes on from CM043015.1 coordinate 90,396,145, forward strand.
GCTGATTTTGAGTATAAGGTACCTTAATAAGTTTTGATGTAGAATTGCATGACCGATGTAGAAAACTCATAAAAATATACAATGCTATTTAAACTAATAAAGTTGACGTGAACTTCCGGTAAACCGGAAGTGATACAAAAGCGTAAATCATTTCGCCAATGATAGCAGATGACACTATCGGTAACTACAAGTATTCAGAATGGTAGGATTTCAGGAACACCGAAAAGTTCTAACGAATCAATTCCTCGAATAACACTGTATATCCTTATACTTTTATCTATCATTATTAAATAAAAGTTGGGTCACTTGAACGTGTCAAATTAATGTCTAGCTGCCTAACATAATGCTGAAATAAAATAATCAATGGTTGTAAATGGAATATACAAATGTAATGTCCAATAAGGAACCTAATATCCCTAGTCCCGTTCTTTTTATTTCATTGTTGATATGCACCTTGCAACTATTTTGTAAAATATCGAATTCTTTTGTTGCTTCTGTTCAAATCCTTCCAGAAACTCGTCTTGCCATCTCAGGGTAAACGCTCTTCGAGTGTAATTCTTTGTAATTTATATTCCTTGCATTTGGTGCCAATTCCTTTTTATAGAAATCCCAAGGTGAGAAAAAGAAAACCGGAATACGTGAACGATAAAGTGAAAAATAAAAATTACTATTTCGTTCGCGACAAATGACAATTCGTCTGGAAACCGTGCAACCATCGAGTAATGTCATGGTGCGGTTGAAACTCGAACCTTTTACGTGAAGTTTTCGGCCCCGTTTAAGGGTTTAACAGTGCGATACGACACGCGACGACCGATATAACGATACAAGCTCTTTTTGGCGGCGACGGAGATATCGGTGTGGATTTGGGGGTAGGAGGACCGTTACGTTTATCCATTTTGATGGTTCGAATGTGCATGCGACCGAATTTTACGAGTATTACGTCCTGCCGTCTGACGGCATGCTTTAAACTGATAGTTAAAGGTACGCTTCTATAAAAAAATATTATCTAATGCGCGAAGCGATTTCCAGTAAGCTCGATTTTGCGCAATAAAATCCGAAGGAGATTTCTTCAATGTCGTTTTTCCGTGCATAAGTATCTGCTCTGACATTGTTCGACAAGAACCTATTTCGTTAGCAAATCGCCAAAAGCTTTCACATTTAATATCAAGGACATCGATTTGATTTTTGGAATAATTATTTCTGCCAAACAACTATAATGTACGCTAAAATATACTAAAACTTTGTAAAAACATTAAAGAGATTATTTGATGTAGCTAAGTGGTATGTAAGAAATATCCGATCCCAATAAACATCAACAAAAATAAATTCATTGCATTGATAAATTTACTAATGGTAATATGTGATGTTTTACTCCTTAGTAAACTCTAAAGAAGATAAAAATACATACCTTGAAGCAACACTAAAGCTGCATTCAAGAGTTAATAAATCTGCACCGAATAGGAAAAAAGAAGTGAAAGATCTAATACGAACAAGAGGTTAAGATAAGAACACGAAGTTCATATATTTATGGAACAGACAACTAGACGAAATTATTTTATACATCAATGACCTGAAAAATTTAGCAATAATAAATATAAAATAAGTGGAAAACTGGAACGTAATATTCTAAAAAAACTGAAGTAATTGCAATAGTAAACAAAGTGCATAGAGTGGAAATTTAAAAGACTAAATACCTTGTTAATATAACTGACTTGAAGTCAAACTAAACCGAAAGCTTTATAGAAACTATTTTCTGATAAAAAATATCTCACCAAATATCAAAATAACAAATCAAAATATTTTAATCCACACTGATCTGATTTATTGCAATGAATCCTAAATATTTATGGGATATTTTTAAAAATGAAAAATGTACAAGAAATAGTGCAAGTTACTAAAGCAAGCGGAATTAAAAGGTAGTTGACAAGAGAAAACCAAAAGAATAAAAGTGTAATGCAAGAAATTGAAATACACAGCTAAGGCAAGAAACCTGAAACTGATTTATGAAACTAACCCGGAGCTATCCGTGAAAAAATCAGATCTCAGATAGAAATTAAATCAGGAAAAAAGAGTTGTTCTGGATAGAATTTAAACGTCTTAGACTAAAACTAAAGATAAAGTAAAGAACAAGACAAGAATATTATCTCTAGTAATCAAGAAAAAATTCAACTACGTTCTACAAACAAAGTTGCCTGAAAATTAGCTGAACTTTGAAGTGCATTAGTTTATACACTGTAATATTATTTATGTTATTTTTCTTTGAACAAATAACTAGAATTATAGAAACCATTCTGCAAAATTCCATTTATTAACAAACCATTTTTTAAGATATTTCTTTTACTAGTTCTGTTACGAGGTTCATGAACAATTAAATCTTATTTTACCCATACTAGAATAAAACTGATATAGTTGCATTACGCCCGTTAGCCACTAGACAGTGACATGCCTTTCTGCTAGCTTTCCGTTTGTTTTCAATTTTATTGCAATCGTCTCGGTTTATTTTTATACCGTTTGTGCGTGTACGCGTTATTTCGATTCGAAACCGGGCGTCTTTCCAATGCTGTCGAAGGGCCCAGATGTTTATAATACGTATCCGAACGACCATATTTGCTTTATATTTATATTCTTAGGCCGTGCCGTTCGACTTTGGCGCTGGAAATCGACGAGGAACGCACTAGCAGCGAACGAAGGAAAGGGTGGTAAAGTTGAAAAATTCGGCTGCTTTTTATTCATAGCACGTCTCCTGCATGTATCCTCATACAGAGGAGAAGAAAAAGAAGAAAAGTAAGATGTATGGGAATCGACTGCAACGGGAGAACGCGTGATTTTTTACAACAAGAAAAGAAAGTTGAAATCGATTCTTAACTTCGGATAATAGCGTTTAAGTATATGTATTCAATAGAGGCATTTTTTGTTACACTAATACTTTTGATTTGTGCACAGTAAACAGGTAAGAAATATATATGCGCAGTAAATTTTGATGCTATGTTTTATATTTTTCTTATGCATCCTGCATACGACATATTTAACACCACGCTACACAAAAAATTATTTTTATCAATTGGTAATTTTTATATACGGGACAAACTAAGGTTCCCTGCATATCTTGTTATGATTTTATATTTTCAGAGGAAATGTACTACGTCTACGATAAAACCGACGCCTCCACCAAAATGCCACTTAACTTATATTCAAGTCGTCCCAACAACAAATGAATTATGAAGACCATCAAATTTCACCTAATATGTACACGCAGAGAACTGCATTTTGAAACCAAGAAAGAATATTGTTTTGACATAATTTACTGCATTTTAAGCAAATTTCAATACAAAAGAAATGTGTTTACGTTAAAAATGTTTCTTCTAAACAAGTAATAATTATCTTGAAGATATTATGAGGAGTTCGGGGTTTCGACTCTCTCATGCTAGTCAAATTCTAATTCGGTATGCGTTTGATACTAGTTGACGCGTATGATTGTTAATATAGGCAGTATAATGCAACGACACAACATTGTTGCCAACTTCCAAGCGTGCGCATGTGGGTGGAGGCATCCGCAACGCCTCACTGTCAAGTGTCAGAGTTTAATTGTATTGCAGTCGTTTGTAAAACGTACCTTAAGAAAAAGTTCATGCGGATAAGTGAATCGAGCAAGCATACTTTCACATGCTCTACTACAAATTAAACATTTAGCATCGCGGCAAAGTATTTGTCCTTATTTCCAGTATATTATAAATTGTTATGAGGTGAATATGTCCTTTGACACAGTAATTTGACTTTTAAAATATGTACCACACGCAACTAGTGAATACGGCTTATGTTATATGAGCTGTTATGTCCACTGCATTTCCTCCCTTCCCTTCTGCAAAGAGACCAAAATACTAGCGTGTCAATACACTTGCTATTCTGTTTCTGTCGCCCGCCATACTCCATACTCAAGCACTAAGTGACAACCATGATGAGAAATATATTTTTCTAGTAGAAAATCTTTCGGTTGCTGCATTAAAAATTTTAATTTGCCTATTGTGCCAGCCCAATTTTCTAAAATCAAGTATTTACTTTAAAAATGTTGCGATTTTGGCTCAAAAAATAAATTTACTTATTTCAGGAAACTAAGCAATACAATATTTTTTTCTTATTACGAAAACATGTTTGCTTGTGGATACACAAAACTGAATTTTGATGCAGGTATACATAATAGGAACATGTATTTGTAAGCATTTAGAAAAATTTAACTGAGTAAGTTTAATCTGTGCTCGGTGCTAATTACATAGGTCTCTTAAGCTGTATTTCTTGTCTGACTACCGTGCAACCCTTTCGATTTAGATTTAGATTTAAAAAGAGGGTGATATTGCGCTGCGACCTATTGATCTATTGTGCCCCCTTGCATGAGCTGTAAGCTGCTGGAATATACGCGCTCTTAAAGCTCCCCATCCAGCCCAAGAGCTTTTATAAACTGCATTAGCTGTGATGGTTTCAGAGAAGGTATATCTTCTTCGTCTATTACGTCTTTACCGAGATGGTTGACCCGGGTTTCCGTGAAGGCGGTGCAGTAAGACGTCAGGTGTTCCGGATTTTCATCCTCAGCCCTGCAGAATCTGCAATCGCTATTCTGTTTTAGACCTATCCTTGTCATGTGTTCGCCATGGTGACAGTGCCCTGTAAGGATGCGCCGTCTATTCCTGCTAAGTTCCAGCAGTTGCTCTATGCTTATTGTAGCTTCCAAGAAAGATCTTGGAGTGTCTCAGACCAGGAAGATGTTCCCAGAGGGATGCTCTGAGCCTCTCTTCTCGATCCTTAAGTTCTTTTTTGTAGGTGCTCGTCCCTATACCACAGAACGGTTCCGGCCCCACAAACGGAGTTGTGGGGGCCTTCCTTGCTAATGAATTAGCTTCTTTGTTGCCTCTGATTCCAGTATAACCTGGTACCAGTATAATGCAACTTTATTTTTCGTGCCTAGGTTGTGCAACCCTTGGTGTGTAGTTTGTGTAGGTGTAAATGTGTTGAAATTACCTTGTTACAGCACTATGTCGCTAAAATTTATATCAAATAGCATGCATATTTTGATTATGCAGAAGTTATTGCTACGTTTCCTATATCTAAGAGCAATTTTTGAGGTATTTGAACAGTTTTGAAAATATCGATCAAAATTTACGAGCCGTTTCTGCTTTACACATTTGAGATGGACTTGTCTTTTAAATATTATTGACGCTTCCTATGTGTGTCACTTTTCTTAATAATTTAGTACTGTTAGTTTCAGATATTAATTTCTTCATAAACAAATAAAATTTAACTCCTCACTTGAATTACTCGAACACATTGATTATCATAATGAAAATTGAAGAAATATGTCAAAACCTAAACTGAAAAAAAAACAAAAACAATTGAAAACGAATAGTTTTAGTAATGCTCGAATTTAGGACCATAGTTGTCAGTTTGCATAAGACGGAACTTTCAACATGTTTTATGTTAGGAAGAGAAACACCGTTTTTTTAAACTAGATGGTTGGTTTATCTTCCCTGGTTACCAATCCAATTATACCAACGAAACAAGGAGTGATATATACATACATACAACTGTTATATGCTTAAGCATTATACTTAATTCGACACAATTTATCCTCAATCGAAGCAGATACATAAATCCAGACACCACACCGACACAAACTAAACAATATATTTCTGAGTACGAGTGCCTAAATTACCATATATCTATCATCAACTTATCCAGAATACTAAGTGGCTTTTATGCATAGATAATTTTATGTAGTACAACATGAATTACTACCAGGCGACAAGGGTAATTAGTTTCACCGCTGTTCGGGGTATACCAGAGTAGAAATCTTTATATAAATATTTTGAATCGAGCACAGCGATATGCAGATCGCTTCGGAAGAATAATAAAATTAACATACGAAACAACCGCAGCGGTAGGCGAATTCCTTTTGTAATAACGTTATTATGAATTCACGTTCGCTAAAATGGAGACACATCTACGACCTAAGCAGGCATAGCGCTCCTATAGCGGTAATAGCGTGCTGCCCCGCCTGAGACCAGAAACGTTTCATTTTGTGAAGCAGAAATGTCTCCGTGAATATTTTTAACAAAGTATTAAAATTTTAAATATAGACGAACAAAATGAAAATACCTTTTTTATACTTCGTCGATGAATTAGAACTTGTAAATGTCGTTTACGAAATGCTGAAGGGCTGAAAAATTATCTAAAGAGGGATAAAGCATATTTTTATTAAGGACTTGAAAATGTTTAACAAAATTTAATTTTGTTAAACAGCGAATTATATGACGGGTACTCGAAAATTCAGATTTGAAGGAATACATACATATAAAAGCAACACCCAATTTTGATTTGCAAAATTTTTCTAAATTGTTAAAAGCTCATAAAATTGACTAAAACTTACATGCCTTTCGGTAATATTTAGTAGGAAATGCCTTCTTGTCGGCCTAACTTACATTAGTCAAGTTTAGACTACATACGTTCACAACTAACCACCACATCAGTCACAAAAACCCAATAAAAGATGAGTAAGCTGCAAACAAACGCATTACAATCTTACCAAAAGCATCAAAATAAGCTAAGCAAAGAGACAACAAAGATAACCAAAAGATGACACATCGAAGCTAAAAGATTAATAAATGAAAAACGAATAAAAAAAGTTCACAAGACATATAAAGCTGCATTCAATGGATTAGCGAAAAACAGCAGCTAAAAACTAAACATGCTAAAAACAAAAAAGAAATTTTCTAATTAAAGAGCAGAAGTTTGCCCACATATATCTTCGACTTAATTCTGAGGCTCTGATATCTTTTTAAACATTTTAAAATAACTCAGAAACCTCAGTACCCTAATAAACTAAAAAAAAACAATCATGCAACCTCTTAAAAATCAATTGGTCTCCTTGCTTCAAAAGCCCTTGAAAAGCTCGAGCTGCATCTAAATCAAATTTATGACCATGATTTTCGTTTGTCTCAATCACCCATAAAATATTACGAGATAATTTAGGAGGCAAAAAACACTGCTCCTCAGTATTATTCGATATAACTCAAGTTTTCAACAAATTGGTTTATAGTTGGTTAAATTTGTTAAATCCTTGACTTTATTAAAAATACAATTTTCGGTGAAAGAAGTATACGCTTATAGGTACTTTACAAAAAAATATGTCGTATGTATTTGAATTTGGCGTACACGGCTCAATATATCTTGTTGTTTGTGTTTCATTTAAAATACTGGTACAGACGTAGCTTAAGTTTTCATTAAAATGATGTATTATGTTATGTACAGTAGTATGCAACGATCATATAACGCAGCTAAATATCTGAGTATGAGACTGAACAGAAAACGTTTATAAAAAAGATATGTAAGAACAAAAATATCTGAATTGGGCTGAAAATGCAAGAAATATATATAATAAGAATATAGCTCCAGGATGTTTGACTACAGAGATTCAACGACATTCATTAGCGCAAATTTACAAAAACTCATGAGAAGCAGCAGCATAATTAACCAGGTTATGCTAACGACCAACTAACTAATTAATAAATTAATTAGTAGGCTTTTAATTCACAAAAAACATTAGAATTTATTCTCTTATAAAAAAAAAAATATCATACTGTTTTCAGAAGAACTAACAAATCTGTGTGAAATTTTCCCTTAACCATTGTCATGAATTGCCTAAAATAATAATTTGTTTTGACATCGAAAAGGATATATTTACATAAGATATCCGTGGACGTGCTCATAGACATGAAAAAAATGGCTAGCAAAAGATGCCGTCGTTCAATTTCGTGACTCCCGCAACACTAACCCGTTTCCCTTTCGGTCTTGTCCCGTTCCTTGTCCTTTCATTTTCTCTTCCCGTGTTCCTTTCATGTCACCGTAGTGCTTTCGCAATACCGTCAGCGTTATTTTTACTGCTGCTCAAATCTTCAGACAGGATGAAATATTAAATTGAGTGAAAGTGCCTTTTCTGTAGCAAAATAATGAATAAACTAACCGAGATACGTTCTAGGATTTTTATTAAAAACTTCCTGTTTTGTTGTTGTCGGGTGTTGTCGGCAGGTAAGTGACCTATGAGAAAATCTGGCGAAATGACAAATGAGTGGAAATAAAGTGTGAAGAAAAACTCAAATAACAGATAAAACACTGTTTTATCATTCTCCTTTTATTCTTACAAAAAATTCATCTTCAATTAATTAAATATTACTCGTTTGCATATTGATATAAAAATAAAACAAACATAATACAATATCACTTTGCCAATCCCTTTTCAACATGTGTTAACAATTAGTTCGGTTTAGGTGAAGAGTCGCATGCAATGCTTATTTGTACTAGAAGAGAGATAGCAACGTTTCCTGCGCTTTCGAACGAATGGTTTTACAAATATTGCACTGAAATATTGTCTTGATTCTGGTCGGATATTCTTGTAAGACCAACTCCTTCTTTATTTCTACGTGCCTCACATTTCCTTAATCTTTCCACATTTTGTTTACTCTTAATACGGTAGATTTCGTAATGATCTTTAACTTATCCAGGTGTTTAAGTTTTCGTGCAATTTTAAGAATCTTAAATAACTAGGATTGCAACTTGACAAATATCAAGTTGACAATCTAAAGTACATTATACAGCAAAACAAAAAGTTAAAACTATTTTATACAAGATATATGTGTGTATGTGAGCATACCTACATAACATACATACCTTCTTCTGCATAGGATCGTATAACTGGGAAGAAATGCAAGATGTGTGACAAAAATAGGAGCGAAAAGTCTACCCTAATCGCATGTGGTTTCGTCTCTATTGCTAATTTGGGAATAAACTGTAGCCTTATCTTAGCATATGCTGCGTAGACCCTATTTTTAGAAAATATCAGAGAGATGTTTTATTTTAAGAAGAGTAATTTACTGTATCCTATCCCGCAGTAAAACTATAGAACACTTGGTGTTACAGAATAAAACAATTAATTGCTTAAATAGTTCATGCTGCCGCGATTTTTCGTTAGCACTTAGCTTTATATTTCAGCATTCTTCTATGATCGCACATTGTCGTTCATCTATTATCTACCTATTTTATTATTATTACTAGCAAATTGTCTTTCCCCTCTATAAGATGCTTTTGATGAAAATAGTTGCTGATGACATTTTAAGTCTCCCAAGCGAGCATTCCAGGTTTATTCATATACATATTGTATATTTTTTAAAAATTAGTAAGTTGCACACACGGCATGAGATAATTTATTGTTCGCAAATTGAACTGAATTAATTAGCGTTCTAGTAATTTACTGCAATATTTTCCTTTATTTCGGAAAACATCTTTTTCTTTCTTCTTACCTGCACTTTCTAAAATGATACTAGGCAGTTGTGGAAAAAAATAGATAAGTACTGTTCAAAGAGCTTAAAACTTAATAAAGTCAGACTATGCATATATCCCTTTGAACTCATTTCCTACAACACGCACACGCTGTACAGGATTATCGTTAGCCTTTTTAATAAAGCTGTCGGGCTACAGTAGACAGTATTGTGCGATCATTATTCGCGGCACGTTTATTGGTCAATCGGGTAGGCAGTAGCTGAACGTGTCCGACAGGCTCTCGGCATCACCGATAGCTTTACGTCCCGACCCAAATTTGATTCTCGGTGATAATTTCATTTGCAGTCATCGGTGAAACAAATAAAAAACGGATATGGGTACTGCGGATAGTTCCTGATGTGTATTTTACAAAAGACAAAAAGGAAAAAATACAACAAAGATCGTTGTGCAAAGGAAAAAAGGCTTTGTTCGAAAAGATAAGGAAGAAATACATGTCTGGAATATAAATAATTTATTTTACTTATTTTCTGTATCTATCGTGAAAAAAGGAACTGAGGCGTGTTTTATATTTACCCTTACGATGCTTCCTTTCTCTTTGTTTTCTTTTCGTTTATTTCCCGAAGTTATCTATATCCTGGAATATCGCTTGGTGTGGGATCATTTATTTTTACCTCGAAACTACCATTACACATACTTTCATGTATTGTTGACAAAGGCGACTGATGCACAAATACATTGCCTCTATATAAAATGGTAAATACTGTAAAGATATTTGTATCGTATTATACTTTTAGGTATGTATAGATACCATTTATTTATAACTTATGTGGTAAATTCGAAAATGCTCTAAATAGTCTGCAAATAGCCATTCAAACAAAATTACTATTATTCAGAAAAACTACAATGATAGTCTACGTGTAGTCTGAGAGATCAGAAATATAGAATTGAAAGTCGCTATAGTTTGTAAATAAAATAAATTGTACAACTTTAGTGTGTAAAAATCCCAACTTTTACACTGACTTATATATACCGGGTGCGCGCGCACGAGCTGCTGATACGTTTAGTGTAAGATGAAAAAGAACAGCGAAGAGAAGTCCCTTAGTTAACACAGGAAACGTATATCGGTACTGGTTGCTTGGACGAATGCGTTCATTGTATCTCTTTATCTAACATATTAAAATCCTATGCCTGCTCTAACACATTGAAGATCCTATCAACAGATCGAAGTGCTCAAACACGACAGAATGCATTTGATATAGCAACAGACTTGCGCCTGCGTACATGCACATTAGACTCAGCTATCAAGGTGATGCGACGAAATTGATAATACACAGAGAGTGTCAGACAGAGCATAACATACCGCTTCCCAGTTACAGTCGTCCACACATTGCTAATGCATCTACCAGCGAGTCGAACGCGCGCATACTGTATACCTGTGTATATGTGACTCGCCTAAAATTCTTTAATTCAGTCTTCTTACAGTCTAGCGAAGTGCATGTATATGGGTTTGGAATTCCCCCCTCCCCCTTCGCCCCCCTCAAGTCGATATATCGACAAATTTGAGTTCGAAACTTATATTTTTGTTGCATTAATATTAGCCTAAACGTAATAATAATATAATAGTATTCAATCTTCCAAAAAAAATGGAATAATTTACAAAAATTAAGACAGATTATAAAAAAAACATGGCAAAATATCGTACCTTCTTCTCAAAACTTTAGAGAAGATAATTGATAGACATCTGACGGACTCCGTATTGGCAAAGCTGCCTCTAAACTAGAATATGCCTATCAACCTGGAAATTCCTGTGAGCAAGCTATTCATGAGCTTGCCCGGCGAGCAGAAATTGCCTTAAGTAAAGAAGTCGTGCTGGTCACCTTTCTTGATATAGAGGGCGCCTTTGACAGGGCGTCCTTTCTGTCGATGGATAGAGAACTGCAAAGACGTGGAGTCGAGCCAACGGCGACAAGGTGGATCGACGCCATGATAAGAAGCAGAATGGTTCATGTGTTATAGAACCTCTGCACTATAAAGGTGACCGTGGCAGCTGGCTGCCCACAGGGCGGAGTGCTGCCACCCTTGCTATGGTGCCTGGTGGTGGTTGGCCTGCTTTTCGATCTTCGGACGGTGGGCTTCCATGCACAGGGCTATGCCGATGACATCACCATCATGATCTGCGGCAAGTTCGAGGGCGTGATATCCGAGAGAATGCAAGTCGCACCCGGACTCGTGGAGAGGCGGTGTACAAGAGAAGTGTTAACTGTTAACTTGAGAAAAGCGACCATGGTCACGTTCACTCGAAGAAGGAAGCTTTCCAGACTTCAGTGTCCGACCATTTTCGGCTCAAAGATATGAGGTCAAATACCTGGGAGTGACTTTGGACGCCAAACTGACGTACAAACCACACCTGGAACAGGTAACAAACAAAGCCACGAGGGCCTTTTGGGCCTATAGAGAAATGTTTGGCAAAACGTGGGAGCTGAAACCTATGATGGTATACTGGCTGTACACGAAAGTTACAGTACCTTCTATAACTTATGCAGCGTTGGTCTGGTGGCACAAAGCTAGTTCGGGCTATGCCGCCAACACACTCAGCAAAGTCCAAAGGATTGTCTGTTTAGGCATCACTAGAGCCATGTCCTCGACGCCGACTACGGCGATGGAGGCGATCCTTGGGCTTCCTCCGCCACAGCTTGTTCTATGGTCGGAGGCAGTCCTAGAGGCCTACAGAGCAAAATGTAGTGGATGCAGAGGTTTCTCCTGTAGAACAGAAGATCATACCAGCGTCTTCACCTACATAGAGCAAACAGTACCACTGTCGATGAGAGCGTACAAGATTTCACCCACTTTCAGCTTCAGTGGGGGATACAATGTAAACATCTCCAATAAGGAGACTGCCGAAACCCTCGTCCACAAACCGAGACGGGAGGTGTCTCCCTGGTTTGTGGACGCCTCTAAAAGGCCTAGCGGTACGGGAATTGGAATTTGGAAAGATGGTCAAACCAAGGATGAAGCTTTTAGTTTAGGGAGCTCCGCGTCCATCTTCCAAGCCGAAGTAATCGCAATCCAGACCTGCGAGGAAGGCATATTAAATTGTCCGCAAGTTAAGGGAGCAGTGGAAATTCTTTCTGGCAGTCAGGCTGGCTTTAGAACACTACAGGCTGTCAGGTTTGACTCCGAGGTAGTGCTACACTGCCATAAGACTCTCGTAAAACTGGCGAAACGTCTCAACACAACGCGTTGTGTTGAGACGTTTCGCCAGCACCCATCTCAGCGTTGCAACGCTGAGATGGGTGCCAGATCACTCTGTGGGAATTCCTATGGCAGCATCAAAGCGTTTGTCCGATCTGAACTCGCTGCTAGGCATTGCTCACACTGGAATGCACTTGCCGGCATGAGACGCTGTAAAACTCTCGGGATTCGCCCGTATGAGGAAAAACTGCGCAAGGTAGTTTCTATGAGAAGGGTCTGAGGTTACTCACAGGAATCTTAACCGGTCACTGCGCACTGAACAAACACCTGCATCGCATATAGGCATAGGAAACTCACTTCACTGTGTAGAAACTGTGGGAATGCGAAGGAAACTCCAATCCATCTTCTTGCCGACTGCTCGACAGTGGACAGGGAGAGGCGGAGTTACTTCGGCGTCGGGCGTCTGGATGATTCCAGACTAAGAAAACTAACTCTCGACCCGGTGCGGACTTCTTTGTCCGACTGCAACCTGGCTAAGAGGAGTAAAACAGCACGGGGGCACAATAGGCCTTCCCTATGCCGAGCTTGCTTTTAGGATTCGTCCGCTCGTGCAATCCCAAAAAAAAATATATCGTGTCTGCTTTCCAGTGCAGTTATAATGCGGGAAATGCACGCTTAGAAACGTCGACATAAAGTTTTCAATCTTCTTTGACGTATCTGGCGCTTCACTTTATGTTAAACAATATTAACCTTTCTTCTGTTTTATTTTAAATAAATTTCTTTTTATATTTTGCATCAGAATTGTTTATTTCATTCGTTCTTCGCACCTAGGATACCAACACTTCAATTACCAACACAATGGTATTACAACAAAATCTCTCCACTTCATAATTTCGACTTTTCCGAATTTTTGACATTCCTGGACTGCACTTTCTGCATTACTCATAAGATCGTACTGTTGACAGATTTCGTGAAAGGGAAACTAAATTTACGAAGTATTACTTAGCTCAGTTTACTTCATCGAACAATGTTATGTAATGATCTTTTCCTGAACCTTTCACGATAATAATCACACTGAAGCTTTGCTATTTTTATGCATTTTCAGTCACTTATCATAGAGAACCAAGCATTCTTTTACACATTCACACTGTACCGACAAGCTTTGAAAAATGTTTTATGCGCGCTAAGTTCGTTCTATAACTTAGGAGTATTGTTTGCAAACCAGGATCTATTTTGACAGAACGGTTACCTCGTTTCTTCGTGTGCGCACGGTTCAGAATATTTTTCTAATCAGTACTATGTATTAAATATAAAACAATAATAGTAATAATACAGAAAGGTTCGTGATAATAATAATATTGGTTTATTATCCAACAGTTACCCCAATAACAGGATAGACATTAAAGTAAATAAATTTTACAAATCCTTGATAGTGTTTTTTACAAGTCGTTGATAGTGTTGAAGAAAATAATAAAGATAATAAAGTAAGGGAACGAGGAGAAAATTTAGGAATACAAGATAACAGTTAAGGAAAAAAAGAAGAAACAAACTATCGATTACTCCCTGGACCAACATCCATATAAATCAGACGCCTTGATGGCAAAATTCTAGAGCTGTCATACCATATTGTGATATTATTGTTATGATAATATTATTATATTAATTTCAGGAATAAACAACGACAATAGGTAACGATATCTAAGCATCTAAACTATCTTTTGGTTACTTTTATACTACTGAAGATGGTAAGCACAAAAATACAATCTGGCGGTGTATATATTAATATACGGAACTGAAACACTGTTAGATTTAATAAAGGATAGGAAGATGTTCTAATTACATTCCAAAATGTATATTTTGATGTACTTTGACTGCTAATTATTTCTTAAATACGTTACCGAGATTAACAATAAAGGAACAAATAAATTTGCGAAGGTACTTAGAAAGATGTATGATTTCTATAACAGTTTAGTATATCAACAAATAGAACGTTGACGACAAACTATCGAACAATGCAAACACGATTAAAAAATCGAAATAAATAACACGATCTGGATAGACATCGGTAAGACGAGAAAATACACGCTTAAAGAATAGGAATTAAATTGATTGGAAAAGGGAGAAGAAACATACGAACCTACAAGCAAGCGACAGCGACAGGAAATGAAACTAGCAACTACCGATAAAGCAAGATAGAGACATTACATCAACGTCGTTTCCAGCCATCTTTGCTTTCCTTATCCCCTTTCAGTACGTTCGTACCCGTCTTTCTGCGCGCCAATTCAGGAAAATAAAACACCCGGAATAAACTAAATTGAAATTTCTTTACAAGAATGTGAATTAATACGGAACCGTTAGAATGATGCCCGCTATATTGGCAACACTGAACACGATTAGAAGGGGTTCCAACTCGATAAGGTACTGTATGAAAAAAGCGACATAGAAAGAAATCTAGTACGGAAAACGGACAGAAAGCAAATCTGCTCTTTCTGAGCGACGATCTTTTTACTGCGTCGTCATTTCATACCATGTTTTTATTCTTATCTTGGCTTTGTAACAGTTAGACTGTTAAATTTAATACCGAACACAACGAACTTGAAAATTAACTACTTCGCTATTATTTTATTAAACTTGTATCTCGAAATATGAATTACCTACGAGGAATAATATATGTATGCATAAAAGTAATAAGAGCTACTATTTGAAATGTTGCAGAAAAATATTTTTGGTTGCGCTTTTTTTTAGTTGCTTTTTCCAAACCTGAAATGTCTGCCAACTTCCGTATTTTCACTGGAATTGAATGGAATTAGAAACACTATGTATCGTAAAAGGTGGCGGCTTGAAACGATTTTAAACTTTCGTCAATGAGAACATCGTAAATTATTGAATTATTGAAAAAATTATCATCTTATGATTATGTATTTTGGTAATTATAATTTTTTCGTTGACATTTCAAGTCGCCACCAAAAAAAGGCGACTTGAAATGTTCATGTTTTTCAGTTACGATTTTATTTATAGTTAATGTGATGGCTATTTGAAACGCAAATAATGTTTTAGAAAAACATTTTATTCAAAAAAATTAAGATGGCGTCGTTTGTACTTCTATAATATTGATAATAGCTAAAACGAAAACTGAATACAACATGATGTAAAAAATAACAGAATAAAAATTTCTCTTCAAGTTATTTATTAGTAAGCATTAGTTATGCCTCTGATTCGAAAACTAGCACGTATTTTAAGAATGTGAACAAGTTTCACTATTTCATTTTTTTTATTAATGCTTCATCTGGCACTCGGGGGAAAGCAAAAGCTTCCTGAATTTTTGCACTGAGCCAAGAAAAGAACACTAAAACTGTCATTGCCAACACTTTAGCAACAAATCTCTTTTTGGCACCCTTCAAGTCTCAAGTTCAGTTAAAACAAAGTCACCATCTACTATTTCCGGGACATTATTGATAAATTTGGTTAATTTATCTGAGGTAGAATCTGATGTTCAACATGCCACTTCGTCCTGATGCTCTTCGGTACTGCCTCGAACCAACTCTACGTCTGTATACTTTCACCATCGTATTTCAAGTGGCCCCCGAAACGGACCAAATAAGTAAATCCATTACTGTGTGGTTAACAAATGGTTGTTTTTCAAATTTTGTTAAATAAAACTACTTACCGAATAATAAACACTAGAAAAAAATAATCTATAATAAAATACGGTTCCACTAACTTTTTACAAACAAAAGTATGCACATTTGAAAAACATTTAGTATATCGCCATCATAGAAATGGGGTTATTTTGAGAAAGTTTCGAACATTACCGGCTTGTATTACATAAAGATGGTAACTACAATGTTTGTTGAAGGTTCTGACAGCAAGTCGCAGTTTCACTATATACCGTTAGGTATCTACTGAATTTATACATAAAATGAGCTTCACGTTTCAAGACACCCACTTTATTTCAAGTCACCACCTTTTACGGTAGTTCCTTTCTTACAAACAAATGTAATGGTTTAAAACTTATTTTGAAAATTATATTAATACCTTCATCATTTTTTCTGATGGACTTGGTTTGATTATATACGAATTCATAGAAACTGAATCAGAACAATATTTTACTGGTTGTACAGAAGATTTGCTACCTTCTATTTTCACCACTTGGTGACGACCATGAAAATAATTGCTAAATAAAGCAATTCCTGTATTGCCTATACGTGCGTTAAGATCGACAACAGAATAGGATGATTTATTGCATCAAAAACTATAATGTTCCAGTAAAACAAAGCACATAATCAGACCTTTATAGGTTGCATCAATTAAAGCATCAGTCACTTTTAATAGCGCCAATTCTGAACTATAGCCAGCTCTAAAGCTCGACAGTACTTCAGGGAGAATGTATCTGGAAGTGACATAGTTGTGAATCTTGAAAACTACTGCTTTCTCAAAAATTCTTGAAATAGTTGAAATAATGTTGATTGGTCTTAGATCTTTTAGATCTTGAGTTTGACTTTCCTAGGCAAAGGATGAACAATGGTATACTTTCAACAAACAAAAATGTACCGAGTGTGTCATATACGGAATTAAATGATGGCACCAAAACTTAATCATAGTTATATTAATAGAATCAAAACCTGTTGCTGCAGCATTCATTTTAGGTATTATTTCACGAAAGTAGGTAAACTAAAAATCTGTCAAACTGTCATAATTATGACAATTTGTCATTTATGACACTGGTTTTAGCTGTCAAAATACAGCTTATACAGGGTGTCCACGAGGACTGGCTGCGTTCGTTCCCCCACAGTTTACCTACTCACGAACAAAACACCCATTGACGGGCATAAATAAAAACCCAGAAATAAATTTATGATTATTCGTGTAATAAAATCTCAACTCAGAAACATGTTCATGAGTGCTAATAGACGTAGAAAAAATAAAGAGGTTGCTTATGTAATCAAGGTTATTCAAATATGGCGGTATTACATTTGCTGTAACTTTTCTAATACCCAAAGTATCCAGCTGCTTCCAGAAGGACTTCTGATCTCTAAAACGAGACACAAATTCAAAGTTTTCCAAAGTAATTACCAATATGTTGTCAATTATATTAGCGATATCTTCGTCAATATAAATTACTTTTTTCGCAGTTCTCATACCCAGATATTCTAAGCTTACTGTTGGTCTTCTGCGAGAAGTTTTTCTCTGGCCGATTCTACGTAATCATAATCCATATATAGAAGGCTCGTCAATTTCTTTCTATTTGAAAATCAAATACTAAGTTCTCTCAATTTAACCAACTTCCATTTAGATCCTAAAGTAAACTATATTTCTTTTACATTTTTTTTAGCATTCCTCCTCATCATCTCGGCTGTTTTTTCACTACAGTTTAATAATCCTTGGTAGAACTTGATATATCAAATTTCCGGTAGATATTTATATATGTCATTTAATCTTGAACCTTTATTAATTCATTCTCTTACTTTTCTAAAAACAAAAGTGCTAGGCTCTATTCGCTACACTTTGCAACGAGATAATACATACAAAGTGCGTAGTTAGAATTTCGCACAACGCCTATTGATGAAAAAGTTAATTTTCATTAATAGGATATCAATTCTTTAGAAACTCAATAGATATCTGAACGGAAAACTATAAAGACAGTATAGGTCTAAAATAAACCATGCTTAAATTATTCATGCTTAATTAGAAAATTAAACGCGAAGAACTTGAATAATCTAGTTTACTGTGGTTTCGTAAATACAATAATATAACGTTTACAGATTTGATAGTTATTAATATGTTTAGGTCCAAACTTTTTTTCATACAGAACTTATGTTACGTAAATACGTTAGTATTCGCTCGTAAAATAATGTTTTCGAAAGAATAATTGTTGTTGAGTAATAATTCCAAGATTACAAACAGACTACATCAGTTTTTCCATTACTAAAAGAGACATGTTCAATTTATTTCAGGATTGATAGATACAATGCACCTAATTGTTTTTGATTGCCTATCTTGTAAATAGTTTTATTTCGCGATTGCAGGTTGCGCTCTTAAATGGAAGTAATATACAAGGTCAGCTTTTGATTGACCTATCGAAACCACGACACTAAGCCCCGGTTTTTCAATCGACGGTTAATTGTTTCTGTTAACTGGCTGGAGGTTAAGCTTAAATTCAAGTTAAATTGCTAGCTTAGATTATATGTACTTTGACCTGCAGTTGGTTTAAACTGTGAGATCGATAAACACTTTAGCCAGCAATTTGGGTTTACCTGTCAGTTAAAATTTGTTAACCAGCGATTGAAAAACCGGGCCTAAGTAAGAAACTAATAGAACTGCCAGTAATACCAACTAATTTGTTAAAGAAGCGCCATAGCAGGGTTAATGATATCCTTGGTAGAACGATCGAAATCGGACATCTGAACCATCCATGTATACCAACGGTACAGCTAATTTGCGATTGGCTTTTGTTTCAGGTGTATCTCGTATCTTAACGAGTATAGTCGGTTAGCGATGGACAACGATATTCTGCACGGCCTATCGTGGTATTGTTACAGCTGCCGTGAATCCGTTCGTGTCGTCATCGAGCGTATACAGCATGGAGGGCAGAGTAAGCTGGCGGATATTTTATAGTTGCGGTCGTCGATAATTATTGGTAGGCGTCATCGGTTATTCCAATATACACCGTCGAAGCGATGGAGAGGAGATTCGTCCTCCCGCTGCCGACGAACGTGTGAGTTAATGCAACTGCAATTGCACAGATTGCGTCGATAATGCATGGCCAGTACTGATTTACTGCGGTCGAAGCACTTGCGCGCGGTCTGCAGCCGATGCAAACTCGCCCGTTGTCGATTTTCGGCTCATTTTCATTAGAATCCGCTCATGTGTTTTTGATTTCGACTAACTGAAAAAACGAACCAGACGCTATTTATGAACTTCATGTGCAACTATTGTTGGATTTTCATTATTTAGCATACGAAAAAAAGAACATTGCTTCTCTCGTTTATGACGTATTAAAAAGTAGTGCCGTTTTGTGTTGAAAAACGCTAGCAGCTAATATTATTTAAATATAATAAGTTTCCGAATCGTTTAATACCAAATAAGAAATACTTTTTGTGTTTATAATAATATCACTAATACATTTTTCAAAAAATGTTACAAAATAAACTTTCTTACTTCCGGACTTTTTGTACCACCATTAGAGCCATGAGAGAATAAATCGCATTTTGAAATAATACATCAGCAATGATCAATAGATAATCATGAAAAGCTATTTTAACTACTAAAAAACCTGTAACTGATTGTTTCACAATATTCAGTGAATGCCTACTTGCACATTATTTGGCAATTATTAGGAAGTACAAGTTATATTTATTTAAATTGTTGACGGATTTTTATTTGCTTATTCTTAGTTTTACAATAGTAATGTTATAATATTTACTTTAAAATATTTTGTTTAAGAATATCTATTTATACTTATAAAGAAATTATAAATAGAATATTTAATTATTTTACTGTTTTCATCGTATTAATCAGAATAGAAAATACATATTTCCAACTTGTTAATTTAACTCGACTATTATATCACTCACATATCTATCAACCAATGACACAGTTGGAATTCCTTAGCAACAGCCAATGACATCCGTTTTATAGCGAAAAAATCACGTGTGAATTTTAATAAGTGATAAAATCACTCGTGGTTTTATCAATGCAAATGAAGTACTGTCAAAACGACTCATTTTCACTCACAATGCTCGCAATTACTACACATTATTATTATTTTCTTTGTTTCCTCTTCTTCTGAGTTACCAGCTAAATATATGGCAAAATGAAGACAACAAAGAGAGTAAATTACGAAAATATCCGATAACTGCGGAACTTACTAATAGCAAACTACCCACATTGCAACAATTTTTGTTCGTGATATAGTCTTTTTAAATACAACGCCTGACCAAGATTTTTCTTTGATAAAATTGATTTGGATAATTTGTTCGTGCTTGTTGATCTTAAATAGCCCTTTGGGCTCGTGAAATTATTATCTCAACAAGCACTTACAAACTATCCAAATCAATTTTATCGATAAAATCTTGGTCACTTGTTATATTACCTATGATAAAAACTCTCGTTATGAATTTATAAAAAGATTGCAAACGATGTCTTGGCTAGTTCGAAGAACGAAGACAGGCTATACAGGAGAGCATACGAAACGAATAAACATAAAGCCTGCAAAATGTACCTACACTGAAACTTCATATCCAAATACAACTTTACTTGCATGAAAATTAGCCACTTTAGGCGGTTAACGCATTTTTAAACGATTTTCTAACGCAATTAGATCTATCACAAACATGAAGCATAACGTCATAGAAAGCAAAGTATGTTACATGTCAATGCTATTTTATGTGATTGTACCTACCTAAAGCAATTACTAATGGATTAATTTAGTTAGTAAAACAAATTACAACTAAAAAGAATACTTCTCAACAACAACTAAACGTGTTTTCGCTGAAATATTTTCAGAGTTAACCGATTTCCGGTTATATCAGAAATGAGTACCAACTTCGTTATTTTAACTAGAATACCCCCCTTTTTATGACAAATTCAAGTTTCTCGTTAATCTTAAGGTACATTTACAATCAATTCAAAGTTACGAATTAAGCTTATGAGTACGCATGAAATTGCAAAGTTGCATTTACAACCACGTCTTGAAGTGTTAAACAAACACTTTGCAACTTAGTTCTTGCATGAAAGTATTAACTGTATTAATGCATATTTTCTATTAGTAATAGGTACCATGTTGCGCCAACTTGTTTATGTATTGTAAACGACAAATATGAACATAATAGATGTGAATTACTGTTCAAATGTTAGTTTGACACCTATCCAACTTACTGTAGTATTTGAAAACGTATCGCTAATGAAATATTCTTGTTTTTATCTAATTTAACAATTGCAATGTTCTCGAGAAATAATTATTTCTACCAAATGGAAAAGGTTATAAAAACCTAATTACACTGACATGTAGAGAAGTAACAAAGTAATTTATTCATATAGTTGCACTCTTAAATAAATATACAGGTCGTTTAACATATAGGTGCAAATTTGGAAAAGTCAAAAACGTGAGAAGCCATTTTTTTCAAATAGAAACCCCCACATTTCATGAGGTTTTGAGTTCTACATTAAATTTAAGTTTAATTTCATGTAACATTCAGAATAAACGACCTCCACAACAGTATTTATCTTCATTTACTTATTGTAAAAACGACATAAGCTAGGTATAGAGAATGTTAGATGAATTAAACTGAAATTTAATGTAGAACTCAAAATAATAATAATACATAAACAATCATTGAACAGAAATTAAGTACCAGTAAGGAAGATTCGTTAAATCTATTTTCTTCTTTTCTTATAAATATTACTCTGCAAAGTTCTTGCAATTCCTATGTAATGTCAAGCTAATCACGGGTTGATAACATATATATTCAGTTAAAATAAAAAAATAGTTTATGCGAGCAAAGTCGCTGGCAGAAAAGTTGGGATAGAATAGAACTTTCTGAAAATTCTTATAATGGTTTCAAAATAGCAGTAGCCAAATTCAGAAACATAATAAGCATGTATCTCACTCTAACAATAAAATATAACAGTAAGTTCATGTTACATTTTATTGTTACAGTGAGATACATACTTCAAATGGTTTCAAAATAGTAGTAGACAAATTCAGAAGTATAATAAGCATGTATCTCACTCTAACAATAAAATGTAACATGAACTTACGGCAAAGAAAAAGACGAAGCAATCCTGAGAAAATTAGCTAACGTCACCATTGAATTAGTTATCTAGTAGTAACAAACCGCAATTGATACTTGTTTTAAGCGTTCTCACTCTAAATTATGACGAGAACGAAACAGATTGCAGTCAACGAGCACCGCGCTCCCGGGCATACACTAAAAGCTGTTATCTCTTCCTCGCCTGGTTGCCTTAGCGTACACTATATGCAGAGCTTCCGCTTGTTCCAACTATATATCAGACTTAAAACTGTTAAGTCCCAATATTGTATACAACGAGTACTGTAATAAAAGCAGCTCGTTACTTGACAGTCATTAACACGAGCATATAAGCCAACTTTCTCGATGCTAAAAGGAAGAAGGCGTATACCGTTCCCGAGGCATCTTGAAGAAGAAAAGTTTGCGATCCCGTATCGAAACTTTAAGCCGGTTAATGTTATTATTGACTTTGGATTTACGGAGCGTAGATAATGGATGATACGACTAGTTGTGAAGTGAATGACAGCAAAGGAATAAGTGGAGAACGGAATGGCAGAGCAGGAGAAGTATAGTATGAGTGAGAGTTTACTTACTTACGGCTTCTTATTTCTTCTAAACTATGTTCGATGAATGCTCTTTCGGACGAGCTAGCACTTCTTGTTCTTGCCGCATTGTCTTGACTTCGAAAAGCAAAACTTTGCATCGCGAAATATTTTATTGAGTTTATGTTTGTCACCGCACCGTTGTGATATGAGTACAATTATATTTATAACTCTGAAGTTATATACAGTACCTACCACCCAATCGAATTAGAGCTGCTCACATTTTTTCAGAATTATTTCTTATTATTAAACAAAATAAATTCTAGTTTTTTCAAGACAAAAATAAGATAGTGAACATAAAAACTTAGAAGATCTTTGAAAAAGAACAGAACGATTTAAGTGATTCAAGATGTTACTGTGCCCCTAAAAGAGAGAAAACGTTGGGAATTGATTGGAACAACGTTACTCGCTTTTGATTTACAACTGTGTGGATATATAGAAAAAACAATAATTGCAACCACACATCTACATATCAAATTGATAGCTATCTTTATCTTTATACGTTCATTTATTATAAATTTTTGTACTAAACTTTATATGCAAAGTAAAGATTTATTAGAGTAGCAATCTTTTACTTTTAATTTCATGCCAAAAGTTTTAGTGATATGCATGTACATAAACAATACTATCAGATAGTAATGGATAAAATATTATGGGACACTTAAACAAATGATGGACCGGAGCTCTTAGTTTCCACGATTTTACGACGTACGCCCAATGTAAAAGGGAAAAATACCAGATAACGGCTTTGTTTATTCACGCATATCCACCAAAATATACTAAAACGTATTATTTGCGCATTATACTGCTCACCCTTCGCCAGTATATAAACGTCACTAAATCGACGCCTTTTGCCATTATTCACATGACCATACTTTCTGGATAAAAAATAAACTCCGAAAAAAACGGGTCAAGTCGTTCTACGGGTAGTTCCCGTCTTTATTAAAGATATTAATCAAAATATATTCATACGAATAAAATGCTGAAAACTCCATTAAGTTAATGCAACAGAGTTTTTCACATGCCTATATACGCATATATTATACATTGAATATAACATACAACACAAGTGATGTTAAATTACATCACCATAATTTTTATTGAGTTGCATTTATCGTGGTAAAGCAGCTCCATTACAAAATAAGCAAAAATATTATAGGTAAATATGTAATAGTATAAGCAGACAATACAAGCAATGATATGTACGACCAATTACATCATTTATCGATTTGAAAGGTTATGCTCCTATAAGCCATTAAAAAGTGAGCCCAAAGCAATTCAGTTAACATTAGAATAGGTTGTTACTATTATTGATAGTGTGTAGCATTGAGTGAGTAAAGGTGCCACTTTTATATTTCAGTATATAACAATATGTAAAATGATGTTTATTATGTAGATTTTTCTTCTTGCATGTAGTAGAACACTAAAAATGCGGAGCTCCTTAACGTCCGGAAATTCTATGAGCCTCCACTTCATAGTAAAATTTTTTACGTCTGTTGTATAAACTTTTTTTACTTATTCTCTATAGCAAAATGCAAAATAAGCAAAAACAAATTAGCTTAGTTTTACACATTTTACAACATTACACTCTTAATGAGAATCACAAAAAAAGTCAAGTTAGATTTAAGGAAGGGAACTCCTTCCTGAAAAATAATCAACAAATTATCATTTTAAAAAGCTGGCTGTAACTAAAAAAGATCTTCACTTTTGAATGATAACATAACTTACATTGAACTCAAACAAAATTCCACCACACCATTACACAGAATTTGCAAGATGCTGCTGTGCACCAAATGTTAATTTTATTCATACTATTCAAAAAGCCTATAAAAAAATGTTAAGCATTGTACCTCGTCGATTGGCTGCGAGTAGTGAACTCGCTAGTGCGTTGTAAGGATTGTCGATTAATAGCTTTCCAAACATTGTTAAGCGGTAATTGTAACGTAGTGAAAATTCTTTGACTACTAGTTGTTGGTTCATCAGGTACTGCATAAATAATTGCAATTTCTTGTGCTGATAATGTGGATATCCACTACAACGTCCACCAATTCTAAATTCCCGAAACCTTCAAAATACATTAGTCTGTTGGATCATTGTTTTTGGATTTTCATCAATAATATGCTGACTGACTAATATATTTTCAGCTGTACATTTAGATGGCCGCCCACTACTAGTCTTTTGACCGACGTAACCAATCTCCCTGAATAACTGCAGAAATCTTGTCATTGTAAAAACCATTGTACTCAATAACGAATTCAGGATATTCTTCACGAATATCAGCCATGCATTCTGGAATTGAATATTACTACTCGTCATTTAGTTTCACACCTGTACGAAGTAGTATTCGATAATTTTTACTTACTGCTCTATATTGACTACCATTTTTTTAATTTAATGTTATTTTTAGTATGCATGCATCATAAACCAATTAAAACACACTCATAAGCGTGCATAATCGGGCCTTTTTCGCACGGCGTGCGTATAAAGGTTGCTTGGTAACAGCCAATCCCAAGCGTTTAATAGTCCAGTGAAATGTCAGGAAATGTCAAATGACATATAGGTACATGTCATGTATTGAAATTATTGATTTGATTTCTTCTATAATTAAAATTATTGTTGCATTTATACTAAAAAATATCGTATGACACTCGTGCATAATTAGCTTTTAAAGCACTCGTAACTCGTGCTTTAAAAGCTTGATTATGCACTAGTGTCATAATATACTATTAATAAACGTTCAGAAATATTTTTTGGCAGATTGAATGTCAAGTAATGAATGTTACGTGAAAGTAGCTAAAGTAACAATCCATTCGCATAGTCACTCTAATTATGATTTTTCTCGATTTGTGTTTATTATCTACGGTGTAAACATACACCAAAGATCTGTGACATACACATTAAGATGTTTTGTACTGGTATTAAATACTTACTACTGCTACGTTACCGTATCTGACTAACTACAGGATGGATTCCGCCTATGAAACTTGACTAAATCCAGCTAAACATACATAATAAAGCTTTACCTTTCATTGTAAGTTACCCACTATTTATCTTTTAGATCAGAAATCAGCCCAACTCATCATAGAATAACCCAATTTAAAAACGAATTGACAAACACATAACCAAATGTCTGTGTTCGCTCTGTTCATGAATTCTAGCTGCGTTCGGCATGTATACTCTTAGAGTAGATCAAAAAGAGTAGAGTATGAACAGAGCAGAGCAGAGCAGAGTGAATAGAGTACGGATCATGAATAGAGTGTCACAAAGTAATTTCCCCGAACGCAGAGCATAGTGCCTCAAAAAACATAGAATATGCATAACTTAAAAATAAACTTAAATCTTTGGAAAGCATTATTTAGGCACAGGTGTGGGCACAGGTAATTACCGATACGTCACAAATGACCTTTAAACCTGCATCCAAACCACCAAACATATCGAAACTTTTTCGTACTCTCAACCACACTCTCAACACTCCTTCCTAATTAATGTCACCCCGAACGCGAAACAAAAATGCTCTCTTTGCTCTAAAGCTTTACCGAACGCAGAGTGTATACCTATAGATGTGCCTATTAGATACAAAAAGAGTGCACGAAGTGTGCATGCCGAACGCAGCTTCTATCGGAAGTGAACCTATTGTCATTGTCATATTTAACGTCAATTATATTGAAAATTGTACAATATCAGTTCTGTTGCTTCAATATAAATGTTTAAAAATGAAATTCTGTATTACATGCTGTTAATAATACGTGTCATCTGTGTTGAGTCTACTGATAAGAGCATTAATGAGAAAATAGTTGCCGGTTTTACTTGTCACCCGCGTAAATATCCATATCTTATATCTGTGGTATACCACCAAAGAATTATTTGTGGGGGTAGCCTTTTAAATAGCAAGCATGTTCTAACTGCCGGCCATTGCTGTAAAACCGCCCACATGTTTGCGTATGCAGGACTATCACAACAAAGGAAATATGTTCAAATTGCTGAAGTGTATCGTCAAGTTGTTCATTCAACAGCCGATTTATGTGTAATGAAATTACTCACGCCCTTACAAGAGACGCCATACACTAAATTCATAACAATAGCTACAACAGACATGTTTAACGAAATAATGAACACAAATGGTGGCAGAAAATGCATAACTTTAGGTTTCGGTTTTCAAGGTAGAATATTTGAGAATGATACAGCTGAGAGCGTTACACACAACACAAAACTGCAATGTGTACACCAAGATCTAGTAGATGGACGATTTTGCGGAACTGTTCAAATTTTGTGCGCAAAATTCTCGCAAAACAAAACAGAGGATGCTTGTAAAGGTGATTCTGGAGGGCCTCTTGTTTGCCGTGGCATACAGGTGGGGTTTGTTATGGCCGGAGTCGGTTGTGGGTTAGGCCACAACAGTTATTATGTAAAAGTGTCTGAGTTTTTTCACTTTATTATGGCTAATTCAATCGGTTGTGTGCAGTATATACACAAGTTGTTCCTTTACTTATTATTGTATTATACTATTCTGTAATCTTAACAACATAAGGAGCTATAATATACTTAAGCTTATCTTAGAAATCTTTTATTATTAACCATACAGCAATATTTTTCGAATCAATTAACTACGATGGTGGAACGATGCACGGTATACCTTGCAGTCCTGTAAAGAAAACGTTAAAATTAATCCCCCACTAGAATATTGTTAGTTTACAACAATTTTAACATTTCATTTTACATCAGAATCAAAGTAAATCTAGGAAAATTCTTATAAATTAGGAATATTTAACAATATTTAACATCTAGCTACTTTCAGCTTGAGTTGAAATCAGAAGAGTTTAGCGCTGCGTTTTTGATGAGTGTTAATGTATTGAACATCATATATGTACATCAACTAGACAAAACTTCCTATAGATATATTTATTACACCTACCCTCTGCCAATAGAATCATTTGATGTAATATCTTTTATTAAATTTCTATATTTAAACACAGCTACGCTGAAAACTTTTTGTTTTAAAACGTCTAGGACCAATATGTTGAATATTTTTGCGTTCGCGTCGTCCCTAATTATATCTAACAGTACTAATAGCAATATAAACATTGACAAGAGGCTTATTTATTCACGAAATTAATTCGTTTCCGGCACGAACGTTCAATCAATTTGTACCCCTTTTGTTTTTATTGCGCAATTGAGCTTTTCACCTGCCTACTGCTGGGCTTTCTCTTAACTTTACATCATTATTTCAACTCTTAACCTTTACTTGTTATTTTTAGTATAAACAAGGGAGACAGAATGTAACACAATTTTAATATCTAATTAGCTCCTTAATTTGTAACGCTTGGTAGTAATTTGCGTCGCTTATACACGAGTTCCTAAGCTTAAGTGTTATTATTGGTGCAAACGATGAAACATTTAGGCAAGTAGCACCCTACTGCAAACGGTGGATGATCCAAAAATAGACAAAGGGCATCCTTATGTAACTGTAAAATAAAAGTCATCAAATTAGTTCATTTATAATAGCACAAACAAGTATTTACCCTGCGGAAAAGGATGTATTTACCAAACAGTGCATGAGAAAAGTTGTAAGTGAGATAAATAGATATACCGAGTATGGCACGAAGAAGTTTGATTAAAAATTTTTGAGATGCAGATATGCGTACATTTACAATTACAACCTCTAAAAGAAATAACTATTGATATTTGCAAATTTTCAAAAAAATATATTAGACGCAAAATTGTAAATTACGTTTTTCCATGCGTTATCATGAAGGTTGATATTATAAGCAACCTGTAGACAAAATACAATCGCTAAAATACATTGCAAGATAGCAAAATATCTAAATTTAGGTAATCTCACAACCTACCTATACAAGGCATTCGTTCAGAAGAACGTCAACAACTTTATTAGCGAATACTGGAGTAGAAGTTCTCACATTAAAGAGGAATTAATTCTCACATTAAAAAAGTGGATTCTATTTCTAACAAAAAAGAGATTGCTAATAAGGATTTATATGATAATCAAGCTACAAATTATACCGAAGCATTTTCGGCGATAGTGTCAAATGAAACCAGGGAATTAAATGTTGTTAAAACGGGAGACAATGAATTATCAAAAAATGTAAATAAATATTTCAATTTTGTTAATAATGTTACTAATGGTACAAACTGTAATATGCACTTTTTTTGTCCTATAGGACGTAAGTAAATCACTTACGCCCCGTTGTCATTACTTATGTCCATAGAAGCAATACATATATTAATGGTATGCTCAATATAAGCGGAGTGGGAAAAATATGTTTTAATCATATCTCACCTCTTTTCATTCTTTAATTCGGGAAATATTCTCCTAAATTAAACTTATCCATCAAATATACACTGGAACCTCGTTTATACCCGCGGTCTGGAAACGTATACGTTCACTTATATCCTCTCAAGAGGGGTTCCCACTCATATCCCGTTAGCGGAGAGGAAAGGCCGTGCTACGCGCTGATTGGCTCATGTGAATACGTACCCTATCGGGTGGTGGATGCCTAGCGGATATAAATATGTGCTATAGTGAGGATATAAGTGATGGTGACTATAAGTGAGCGCGGATATAAACGAGGTTCCAGTGTTCCAGATTACAGTTATATTATATATATTCTCCTGCCTTTAAATTAAAGATATTCAAATTTATTAATGCAGTCTTGTTGTTACCAGTATACTTATGCATTAAAGAACTATAATGTAATAAATGTATAACTACTACAATACCATAACACAACACAACTTTTGAAATATTGATGTTATGTTATATGTATATATTATATATATGTTATAAGCACCCACCACACATTAAAAAAAAATGACGAGTTTATCTTCTACTCGCCTCATCTAAAATCCATTATATCTCAATTAGCGTGGTACAAAACGTTCCGTTTACAGTACAAAACTCTACAAAATTAGAATAGCATAGTTGGAACTTTAAAATTCTGGCGAGGTAGGCGGTCATATCCCTCTTTCCCTTCCCCAACTAAAATTGATTATATCTCTGAAAACAGCGTGGTACAAAACTAGTACAGTACGACAGCATACTTAAGATCGATTATATCGCAAAAACTAACGAAGTACAAAATGTTTGGTTTATGGTACAAAACTAGTACAATACGATGGCATAAGTGAAATTTTGATATTCCGATATGGGAAGGGGGAGGAGGTCGATTATATCTCAAAAACTAACGAGTTAGGTACCTACAAAACGGTACAATACGGTACAATACGGTACAATACGATGGCATAAGTGAAATTTGGAAATTCCGACATGGGGGGACTGGCATGTCCGTGCCCTCCTCCCCCCCCCCTCATCTAAAATTGAGTATATCTTCTAAACGGGCGAGGTACAAAACTTTAGTCCAGAAAGAATTTTAAAATTCGGTTATGGAGAGGCTGGCGACATGCAGCCTCCCCTGTATGTAGGTACATAAATAAGCTATTACATATTGAGTGTTTATATTGTCAAATTATGAGATTTATGGGCCTTGGGACTAACAGGTGTGGGATGACGTAATTAATTTTAAATAAAGCCATAATAATAATAATAAGTGGAAGTTTATAATTATACTTATAATTTTCAGTAGTCCAAACCTGGTGAGGCAGCCATATTGGTGCCACACTCAGCCCCAGTGGCCCAATATAAAAACAGTGAAAATTAAACACGAAGAATCCTTGTTTGCATAACTCACAATACTTCTGTGCGAAGGAGGTGACTGCATTAGCTTTCGCTAACACTTGCTCCGACTGAATGTCAAAAGTAAGGATACAGCGCAGCAAAAATTTTAGCAAGCCTCCTTCCATGCAGTGCTCTAGTCTGCGAAATTTCCGGATCGCCGTCGTTGAAATACTTCGATCCAGCTGGAGTATTTTATTAATATTCCATTGCACTGTTTCATTGCATTTATTCCACTGCATTTATCTACCTTATTCTCCTCTCTTAAATTACGTGTGATGACGACATCCTTCAACTTTCTATTTACTATTCGAGAATCTATAATATAACTATTTAATATCATAACACTTCATTAATAATGTTTACACTTACAGCCTGATGATTAAAACACGTTATTTCAAAACTTACGTTTGATTTATAGCTATCTCCAACACCAAGCACTGAAATGTCAACAAATATTTATTCCAGACGTTTGACGTAGATTTAATGTATGTTTGCGCCAATTTCTCAGTTCGAATCCCCACACTCTTATTAGCGGATCAGTTGGAAAGCACGAAATGATCTCCCAAAATAGGTGGATCAGTTTAGCGATGGCGGGAAACGTTTTAGATCAGTTGAGTGACGTCAAATGTTTCATTTACCTTACATACATACTTCCAAAACAGTAAAATTTGCCTCAAACGTTTATTGCTTAATGACATTTTATATTTTAAATCAAATGACATAAAATTTACTGATTAGATTGACATTAATCAAAAGTTGAGTAGTACGCTTATGAAATTTTCAAGTTGCCAATATTCCAAACTGAAAATGTTGCATGACGTCGCGTGCAATCATTTACGTAGATAGATACTAGATACATAGATAGATAAGTACGTGGGATGGCTATGTGGCCTTTTGCTACTGCGGTCTATTGTAGCTCCCTTTATCACCACCTGGTCTAGCTTAGCCTTTTTTATGAGGGTTTCCAGCCTTGCCGGGTTAGTCTTCATGTGGCTCGCCGCGTGTGGGTATGGTTCGCCAATATACTCTAGCCTCAGTCTGGCTAGTCCCTCGCATTGGCACAGGATGTGCTGCGAGGTCTCTTCATCTGTCTGACAGATTCTGCACATGGTGTCTTCCGCCAGACCCAGGTTGCTCATATGCTTGTTGAGTCTGTTTTGCCCTCTTAAAAGGTCTACAACTAGCCTGACCGTTCTCGTGCCTTTGTTCAGAAGGTCCTCAGTGTATTTAGGCATGTATTCTTTGATGGCCAGGGCATCAGCCTTCTCATTTCCTTTAATACCTTCGTGCCCCATCATTTACGTATGTACACTCTCTATTTTGTTTCGATTTGTGCGGTGCTTGCGATTCGTTCGACGCGGCTCAATGTGCGCTTAACTTCATAGTTGCTGCATAAAAGTGACTTTTATAGTAGTTATTTCTATGTGGAGCAAACACTTTAAATGCATTATTTTAAATTTGCCGCTCTGTGATGCTACTGCCACCTATGTTATGTTTACCATAACTTTTCTTGGAATTTACCGTTAAGTTTAGGGTAGATGTAGTTGGTCTGTGTTTTGATCAAGTGACATGATTGCTGTCAACTAGACACATGATAAAATTGAATCTATTTTGCCACGTATTATTCTACATAATCTTTACAATTGAAAACAGATGTATCGCGAACGAAAATTCGAAACACATAGTATTACTAAAAACTCGTAAAGGTGAACCATTTTGCAGCGGAAGTTTATTGACTATACGACATATTTTAACTGCTGGATACTGCTGTCGATTTCATATATTTAAAAACGGAATTGAAGTTAACGCTGACTTTACTAAAGACAATAAAATCAAGCAGAAGGCATTTGCACAAAAGCGATATATTCATCCAACTGTCAATGCCTGCGTTCTTGAACTGAAAACATCCATAAAGCCCAATGATAACATTAGAATTTCTCCAATAGCAACTCCAAGCACATTTAGAAGATTATTTAGCCAGAATTTACATAAAGAAAGTTCTGCAGTGGGATTTGTATTGATTGATAACGAAAATGAACCAGGCGAACGTCTTATTAATGAAGAGCTCTGTATTGAAGAGTGTTCAGTTTCTCTAGCTGAATGTATTGATGATAAGGATAGCTTATGCGACGCGCGGGCTAATTCCAACAACTGTAGTAACCTCACTGGTGGAGCAGCCATGTGTCAGGGCTTCCAAGTTGGTATAATTCTATCAAACAATGAAACCACCACTTATACACGTACCGACCGCATAACACCATACTTTATAAGTCATCTCTCAAAAGTTAACTCAGTGAAAACGTATTACTTATGCGACAAAAGCTTTCCGCAAATTGTTGCTGTTTTACTTTTGTTTATGTACTAATAAATTGTTTATTAGATTAACTTTTTTCGATGTCTCCTTAGAAAAATACGCCACCACATAGAAACTGTAATTAGTGTGTAAAGTGCACCACCACAGAACCTGCATGAAGAGAAAAAATGAAACTAGACATCTTAGCGGTGCGGTTAGTCTTAAGCAGCAAACATTATTATATTATTATATATTATATTATATTATTATATAGAGATATGTATATAGAGTAAGACTTCACCTTCGTGTGAGTTAATATGCGAAAAGTGCTAATATAGATATTTTTAAAGTCTGTTTTTCGAGGGATGTTAAGGCCATTAGTAGCACGTCTTAAAATTAGTTTCACCGAAAGTTGTCAAAATTGAAATGGAGTCAAGTATATTGTTGCATCTTTCATAGTTTCGACCAAATAAAGCCAAGTTGCTATTACGTATACTATATCCAAGGCAAACGATTTTTAGGATATTTATCAATTTTTGAAAGGATAAATCTAAATTTAAGAAACCTACTTAGTTCATATGTTTCATCTAAGTGGTTTAAGTTGTATATGCTTGTATAGACAGTATTAGAATCAAGGCTAAAATACAGATGTTTCTAGAAACTATACGACAGGATTGGTAAACGCAAATCTATAATTTTAGCTACCATTAAAGCCAAATTTTGTTTATCTCTTTAACGTTATTAATTCTCCCTATATCTATATCTTGTTGTATTTTTTAGTAAATGTCAATTTAATGTTTTATTGGATGTTACAGTATGCATCTAAACAATATATGTAGGTAGTAAGTTTAGTAAAAGCAAAATTAAAGCTTTTTACGAAAAATCCTCGAACAGGTCGATTTTGTTTGTTATGATAAAGTACTCAAAAATGAATAAGGAATTTTTACTTTTTTGTACTTTTTAGAAAATATGGGTAAATATTTGTAGTAAAATTTTCAAGTATTTATTCAAAAAAATCGTTAGATTACTAAGAAATGATCAATTATTAAATAAGCAACATTTTTATCAATGGCTAAAATAAACATTTTTCTGTAAAAATTAATACTAATATCGTGTATAATAGCCACGGACATCTCTCACAGCTGTACATCTTCGGGGTATACCCATAATGCAATTATTAATGTGTTCTTGTGACACTCTTCTCCAACACAACGGTAAAATTTCCCGAAAGTGTTGCACGTTAACTGGGGGTGGAGTTTGTTGAGCTGTTCTTGAAGTCTGTCCCGAATATGCTCAATTGGATTCAAGTCGGGAAGGTAGATGGTTAATATGGAGGTCATTTATTGCTTGCATTACAATTTGTGCACGATGAGGTCGTACATTATCATCAATAAAAACCATGTTTTCATCCACAGCCTCACGAAAGTCGACCACATATTGCTGAATAATGTCATCTCTGTATATATGTCCATTGACATTGTTTTGAAAGAGTTGGAGGTTCGTACGTCCATTCAAACTAATGCCCGCCCACACCATGATACCACCGCCGCCAAAAGGCACCACAGCTTTTGTAAACTCGAGTCTATAACATTTTCCTCGAGTTCTCCAAACCTTTACTCTACGATTATCACTAAATAAGCAAAATCTGGTTTCATCGGTATATAAACCATGCTCCCATTGAAAATTTTCTGCTAGTCGTTGGTTAACCCAAGCACTTCTAGCCATTCTTTTGGCATTAGTTAATTTTGGGCGTCTCGGACGGTTTCTGAAGGTTTGATCCGAAACTCTAACTCCAGTGGTGGCACGTAGCTGTGTTTGCAACCTTACAGCACTTCTAAACGGATTCATCCTTGTCTGAATTCGTATGTAGCGGTCTTGTCTCTGATTTTTTTTCCTCTCAGACCCATTACCGGGTCTTCTCCTTGCAGATCCTGTCTGTTGAAATCTTGTTAGAGCCCTATTAACAACACTTGGAGACACATTAAAAATTGCGGCAATTTCTGCTCCAGATTGCTCTCACTGATGCAATAACGCAATTAAATCAAAATCTTAATTTAAATGACGTCTTGGCATCGTGAAAATGTGAAATGACGTTTAAAATGAATAATATTTGTCAAAAAATGCGATTTTTATAATTTTGTGTTCTAAATTAATTTAAGGTTAAAATACAAGATTCAATATTTTATCACACAGAAAAGACATTTACCAAATAAAATGTCCACAAATGACTGTGGGCCTTCTAATTTATTTATAGTTTGAGAAAATACGTTAAATTTAATCGAATTAATTAGATCTGTTAAAAAAAGATCTAATTCCCTATTCATTTTTGAGTAGTTTACATACAACACAAAAATAAAAGTAAAATATAAAAAATATATATACAACTTACTCAAACTCGACCGTTTTGCTACTAATGTAAGTGGCTTCTTCAGCAGCAAAACTAGATGAGAGGCACCAGAAAGTCCCAGTAACTCGACGTGTAAACCACGCATGATCATCAATTTTCAATCAATTTTTAATTGCAACTCCCGATTTTCTTTCTTAATTTTGAGAGGGATCTCATTTTCGAACCGATGCCGATGGCGTAAAAATGTTGGAAGTTTACGTTAAAAAAATTCGGAGATGATCTATTGTCATTGAAAGTTAATAAATTTAAATTGTGTTAGTAATAAACAAAAACTCGTTTGGCAACATTTTTAAACTTAGCTTTTGTTATTCCTGGTTGTTCTTTTACAGATCGCATTGGTTAAAATCATTACAAAATGTTATTTTTAAACGTCAGCATTAATGTTTTGTCTTATGAGTAAATATATAAATCATATTCCAAATCATTTAAGTATTACATTGTGCCGCGTTTAATTATCACACAAAGGATTGAACTTTTATTCGAAATATCAAGTGTGTGATAATTTTAGAAAATCTGGTGATATTCCAATATCTGGGCGTCTAAAGTTTAATGATGATCAGAAAATCAACATTTTGCTAAGTATTGTAGACAATCCTTGTCATACATCTCGAGTAGTTGTGTTAGAAATTAAGTTAAGTCTGACAAAAGTATAATAAAAAGAAAAAATATCGTCTTTTTAAAATTCAACTTTTGCAAGAACAAACAAAAGATGGATTTTGACGTAAATTTGATGCTTCATATTTCAGTTAATAATATGCCAAATATGAGGTTTTCAGCTACAATGCTTTAAAAATACAATTTTTTCGCATAACGCTGCAGTATAGAATTTGAAAAAAATGGAATAACTTCAAAACGGCTGGTTTTTGATATCGGGTACCTTAATAATTTTTGATGTACATACAATTGCATGCGCGATTTAAAAAACTCCTAACACTGTACCATGCTATCA
Source organism: Holotrichia oblita (assembly GCA_023690525.1). Lineage (NCBI taxonomy): Eukaryota > Metazoa > Arthropoda > Insecta > Coleoptera > Scarabaeidae > Holotrichia > Holotrichia oblita. Next base: position 90,432,348 of record CM043015.1, read on the forward strand.
AAATTTATATTGTTTTATGGTCCTAGAAACAAACCACCAGTTATGAAAACTATTGTTATTCAAATTAACAACGTATATACTGACTCACAAAATAAACTTTCAGAGTATACTATGAATTAATTCAGTTACGTCGTAAATTGATTCAACAATAAATTGAACCTACATGTCCTATTCAATATGCCACTTAGCTTAGATCATTAAATAAAAGTAAGACTAACTAATATTTATCAAGCTAACCCAGATACCGAAAGAAGTGTTAAGAAATATAAATCGATCACTCCAAGAACGGCTACAACGTTGTTTGATTTTTTTGGTAAACATTTTGAAAATTTATTGCAAAATCTGTTATATTGCAAAACATTTGGCTTAATGTTTAAATATTAATTACCAGTATAAGTTTGATATTTTGTAGTTGAGTTGTATTTAACAAATTTATCTCAATTTTAAATTTAATAGCTTTCTACTGTCATTTTTCCATGGCTAATTTGACATATTACAATTATTATGAAAAAGCTCACCTTTTATTTGAAAACTATTAAATATCTGAGAAATTAACTATTTTAGATATAGGGAGTAGTTAATAAAAATGAAAGTGCATACAGTGTGCTTCCACTTCTTAATATAAAATACGGGATGATCCGTTTAAATAAGATGAGAAAATAAGGCATTTGTTTTAAATCGCCGTGTACACAGTTTTCGCAATATTGCCTAATAATCATTTTGCTATAAAACTGTAACAATATAAAAAAGTTATTCCCGTACAAAAACAATTTCAAGCTATTTCATGTAGAAAACACAGGACGTTGAACACGCAATAATTTTGAGACAAAATTGACCATAACTCCTGAAATACTCGGTACATCTCATGAAATATTATATCGAAGGAATGAGAAAGATACTCTAAATTTTGAGGAATACATATATATTGTGTCCCATTTAAGAAAAGGTATGTTTAGTTCAGTCTGGCAATATGAAACATCCTGTATATATGAAAATAGTTTTAAAATATATAGCGTAAGACTATTTATAATTTTTGTACATAACGTGTTTTCATATCTTCAATATATTTTTTTTTTTAATGTGTGGTGGGTGCTTAGTTGCAGTGACTCCGTAAGCTGTATTACTTGTCTGGCTATCACTGCAACTCTTGCGGTGTAGTTTAGTGTGTGTAAGTTGTGTTTAAATGGCTTTGTGACAGCATCATATCGCCTTTTATGATGCCGCGCTGTTAATCACTTTGCTCCCAACAGCGAATGGCAAGTCGATCCGGGATTAAACTCTCTGAAAAAATGTCACCGTCCCTCCAGAGAATTGAACCCCGGCACCTATCGTCCTCTCACGACAATAGTCAGCCGCCTAACCACTGCGGCCATCGACCCGTTGATTAATGGATATATTGAGCTTTGACCCTAATGCCTTACCCTGTATATCAAGTAAACTTGTGTGACAGTATTGCGATATTTATTATACCTGTTTAGAACAAATTGACTTGCATAAAGTTTGAATTTTACAAAATTTATGTCTCAGATTTCTATTTAGTATTAGAAAAGGTCATATAGACTTTCACATAATTACCTGATCACTTAATACACCAGTAATATCGGAAATGTATCAGAAATAAAGAAAGCACTTGTGTTGGACAAAAATGTTACCTTTTTTATTTCTTACTTTCACATTTCTAATGCAACTGTAAAATATCTCACCAGAAAACGCTAACTAATATATTTAAATATGAAGATAATAACACCAACTTTTTCATGAAATTGTACGTATTTCCTATAGATATCGCTTTAATGTAATTATGCACCTTATTAACTTGCACGTAATAACTCGGAATTCCTAATCCACAACCATGGCCGGCAGATACAATACCAACTTGTACCCCATTACATATCAAAGGTCCTCCAGAATCACCCTGACAAGCATCTTGCGTTGGATTGTGTGACCCAACCACACACAAGGTGTTTGCATCATACCAGCAATGGTTCAATACTTTTTGATAGACACACTTCAGCTGGGGATCATAGGTTACATTTTTTTTCTTGAAATTAGTCCTTTAATATTTTGGGATCCAAATCCCATTGTTATACATTCATCACAACCATTCCTTTCCATTAGATCTTCAAATTCTTCGGTAGTGGCCAATTTTACAAATGTTGTAAGGGAAGTTTCGTACATTGAAGAAGATAATCGAAGTACACAAACATCCACTGTTGGATGTATGAACCGTTTCCATGCTCTGGATGTCTGAATAAGATTTCGATTCTTACTCACGCCAGCATAAACTCTAATTTGCTCTTTGCGCGATGAGTAGTCACAACAATGTCCAGCTGTCAAAACATGACGTTTATTTACAAGGCTACCGCCACAGAAATATTTTCTATTAATTGTACGCAAAGAAACAAGATACGGATAATCTTTTGGATGACAGGAAAAACCACCAACAATTTTTGATCCAATCGCTTCTATAATAACTACCATTTCACATACTATAGCAAGACTCAGAAATATTTCCATTTTCGCGTTAATGACTTACATGCGTTGCATACGTCCATCACTGTAACGTAACCTTTATTTTAGAAGCTCCTTATGTGAAGGAAATTGAAAATATGCAATCCCGATCATGTAAACGTAAGTACTGAGACATTATCTTGTCGTGTTGCTTTAAATTTGATAGTGTCAACATATTAAAGTGCAGACTAATTCGATTGTCAAGTATATTATTTTCGTTATTCGTTACCAAATGAATAAATTAATCCTAACAAATATAAAAAATCTGTTAAAATCTTAGAAAATTGGGCGAAATTTATGCTACATTTAATTGATTGTCATACTGATATAGTTTGACAATAATTATCAGTCGATCACGTGGATCACGTCAATCAACTGAACCATACTTTTTAATACATACTCGTAGTTATTTACGATACAAGTGTTAAAAGTGCGATTTTATTTCACGAGTAAAAGTTGAAGTGAAATAAAATAGCATTTTTAACACGTGTATTGTACACTATTTTTTATACAACTGTTTATATTTAATTAAATGAATTAGGATTTCTACAAAATTTTTTGACATTTTATCACAAATATAAAATGCACCACAAGTCAGAGGTGCCAGTTATGCCAAAATTACCATTTTGAATTTGATAATTTTAAATTAAATGTCATTTCAAATAATCAATACTGCCAACTCAAATTTTTTTAATTAATATCAAGAGATTAGTAGTGTGTCATACACGATTACGTATTTAACAATATATATTATTATTATAGTTCTCGTACAAAAAATATTGTACAACCTTCGTGCGTGAAACATTTCGCGAATTCGTGTCCATAAAGCGCTCGCCTTACGGCTCGTGCTTTAAACTGGTCACTCATTCGCGAAATATGATTTCACGCACTTGGTTCGTAAATAACTAATTTAACACTAGTGCGAAAATGTTTATAACGCTAATGACAGTTACTTTATTGATGTAAATATTGAGATATATGTACATACATTAGCATTCCAACAATTACTATATAATATGGATTCATTGGGCATCATCATCAATCTCATCAAGATCCAGTTTTATAATTTTAATGGGAATAAAATTCGTCAATAAAACTTTCTTGACGTTTCTAATTCTCAAATATCAGTGCGTTACCATGACTGGCACCTTTGACTTGTGATACATTTAATTTTTGTGATAAAATGTCAAAAAATTTTGTAGAAATCTAATTAACAGGTTCTATAGTAGATTCCGTATACAGTGCATTTTTTAAATAAGCCATAGAGTTTTTGCGATTCTTCCAACAAAACTATTTCTTTAGTAGAGTTTAGTACCAACGTGTCACTAAGGAGGAAAATTCTGGTTCAGATTACCCCAGACATATTTTGATAACTCGCATTCTTAACGAACGGTTTTTAAACATAAATCTTAGCAAACTTTTTGACAGCATTGATAACAATGGATATCCCGAACCACTGTTAAAACAACTCATTTGCAGTTCGAATTTCTAAGATGGCTCTGCAGAAAATAATTGGGTATAGGTCGACCAAAATGCCGTGGCAGTGATAACGCGTTCTGCGCATATAGGTGGAGCGTATACGACAATATAACAAGCGTGAATGAGCCCCGATTGTGGTTATAAATTTTTCTGCGAGCTTGTTAAACATCTTATCTCACAGATTCCGCTATTCCATTCTCCCCCATCTTGTACTTGTACTGAAAAATAGTAGAAATGACTAACGATTTAAACACTTGTTATATAAGCATTGGAATGCACCCAGCAATTTTCGTGTTTACGCGTTATTCAGATACACCCCAGACATGGCGACGCTGGGTCGCCACACATTTTACGCTTGTAAATGCATTTACTACTCGATTCTACTCACTGACTGTGCAAGTTCCGTTTAGTCGTTAGGTAATGACGTAAACAGAATAATAAAACACATCCGTCAACCACTTTAGCAGTCTAACTCGATTTATATTACATTTAGTCAAAATTAAATTTAATTCGACTAAGCGTTGATTGAATATTACAACCGAAATTAAAACGAAATGTATTTACATTCGTTCTATGTCTATTCACTCTAAACACATACACTACATATTTATACCGGTGTATCCACATAACTAACCACAGCAACTTCCATTCCACTTTATTGACACAACTGCGATGCTGACTAGTGTTTTAAATATTCATTGGCTTTAGCAGAATTATACGGCTAAATCTCGGTTTGCTGGTCTAAAGGGTTAAGTGTTATTTGCCTCTTTAATACGCTGATAGCACCTGGTGATAGAAGAGCTACTCTTTTATGTTGGCATGTTAAACGCTTTATGATACATGTTAAATAAACGCTGTCTAAAGTTATGTGTAACTTGAATAATGAAAAATTTAACTTCCAGAAATGGATGTCATATAATACTTTACAGGTACCATTACGTACTGTATATGACTTTAAATAAAATGAATGAATAGATAATTTAGTTTTATTGTACCTTACAGGTTCCTAATATATAGGTAGGTATACTATTGAATTTAATTAATATGTAGCATATAAAGATAATATGTAGTTTCAAAATCTAGATTTCGATTTCATCGTTTCAACCTATTTTCAGCTACTGTAAACTTATAGTGGTTCACAAGTTAAATAATTGGTGGCGAATACAAATTCGATATGTCACTATTTGTAATTTTATATGCGTATTATGTGGTACATATTATACACATTCTTTTTGCAATATACAAATTGTATTTAACAAAAACTCGTTTGGCAACATTTTTAAACTTAGCTTTTGTTATTCCTGGTTGTTCTTTTACAGATCGCATTGGTTAAAATCATTACAAAATGTTATTTTTAAACGTCAGCATTAATGTTTTGTCTTATGAGTAAATATATAAATCATATTCCAAATCATTTAAGTATTACATTGTGCCGCGTTTAATTATCACACAAAGGATTGAACTTTTATTCGAAATATCAAGTGTGTGATAATTTTAGAAAATCTGGTGATATTCCAATATCTGGGCGTCTAAAGTTTAATGATGATCAGAAAATCAACATTTTGCTAAGTATTGTAGACAATCCTTGTCATACATCTCGAGTAGTTGTGTTAGAAATTAAGTTAAGTCTGACAAAAGTATAATAAAAAGAAAAAATATCGTCTTTTTAAAATTCAACTTTTGCAAGAACAAACAAAAGATGGATTTTGACGTAAATTTGATGCTTCATATTTCAGTTAATAATATGCCAAATATGAGGTTTTCAGCTACAATGCTTTAAAAAATACAATTTTTTCGCATAACGCTGCAGTATAGAATTTGAAAAAAATGGAATAACTTCAAAACGGCTGGTTTTTGATATCGGGTACCTTAATAATTTTTGATGTACATACAATTGCATGCGCGATTTAAAAAACTCCTAACACTGTACCATGCTATCAAAATTTATATTGTTTTATGGTCCTAGAAACAAACCACCAGTTATGAAAACTATTGTTATTCAAATTAACAACGTATATACTGACTCACAAAATAAACTTTCAGAGTATACTATGAATTAATTCAGTTACGTCGTAAATTGATTCAACAATAAATTGAACCTACATGTCCTATTCAATATGCCACTTAGCTTAGATCATTAAATAAAAGTAAGACTAACTAATATTTATCAAGCTAACCCAGATACCGAAAGAAGTGTTAAGAAATATAAATCGATCACTCCAAGAACGGCTACAACGTTGTTTGATTTTTTTGGTAAACATTTTGAAAATTTATTGCAAAATCTGTTATATTGCAAAACATTTGGCTTAATGTTTAAATATTAATTACCAGTATAAGTTTGATATTTTGTAGTTGAGTTGTATTTAACAAATTTATCTCAATTTTAAATTTAATAGCTTTCTACTGTCATTTTTCCATGGCTAATTTGACATATTACAATTATTATGAAAAAGCTCACCTTTTATTTGAAAACTATTAAATATCTGAGAAATTAACTATTTTAGATATAGGGAGTAGTTAATAAAAATGAAAGTGCATACAGTGTGCTTCCACTTCTTAATATAAAATACGGGATGATCCGTTTAAATAAGATGAGAAAATAAGGCATTTGTTTTAAATCGCCGTGTACACAGTTTTCGCAATATTGCCTAATAATCATTTTGCTATAAAACTGTAACAATATAAAAAAAGTTATTCCCGTACAAAAACAATTTCAAGCTATTTCATGTAGAAAACACAGGACGTTGAACACGCAATAATTTTGAGACAAAATTGACCATAACTCCTGAAATACTCGGTACATCTCATGAAATATTATATCGAAGGAATGAGAAAGATACTCTAAATTTTGAGGAATACATATATATTGTGTCCCATTTAAGAAAAGGTATGTTTAGTTCAGTCTGGCAATATGAAACATCCTGTATATATGAAAATAGTTTTAAAATATATAGCGTAAGACTATTTATAATTTTTGTACATAACGTGTTTTCATATCTTCAATATATTTTTTTTTTTTTTGTGTGGTGGGTGCTTAGTTGCAGTGACTCCGTAAGCTGTATTACTTGTCTGGCTATCACTGCAACTCTTGCGGTGTAGTTTAGTGTGTGTAAGTTGTGTTTAAATGGCTTTGTGACAGCATCATATCGCCTTTTATGATGCCGCGCTGTTAATCACTTTGCTCCCAACAGCGAATGGCAAGTCGATCCGGGATTAAACTCTCTGAAAAAATGTCACCGTCCCTCCAGAGAATTGAACCCCGGCACCTATCGTCCTCTCACGACAATAGTCAGCCGCCTAACCACTGCGGCCATCGACCCGTTGATTAATGGATATATTGAGCTTTGACCCTAATGCCTTACCCTGTATATCAAGTAAACTTGTGTGACAGTATTGCGATATTTATTATACCTGTTTAGAACAAATTGACTTGCATAAAGTTTGAATTTTACAAAATTTATGTCTCAGATTTCTATTTAGTATTAGAAAAGGTCATATAGACTTTCACATAATTACCTGATCACTTAATACACCAGTAATATCGGAAATGTATCAGAAATAAAGAAAGCACTTGTGTTGGACAAAAATGTTACCTTTTTATTTCTTACTTTCACATTTCTAATGCAACTGTAAAATATCTCACCAGAAAACGCTAACTAATATATTTAAATATGAAGATAATAACACCAACTTTTTCATGAAATTGTACGTATTTCCTATAGATATCGCTTTAATGTAATTATGCACCTTATTAACTTGCACGTAATAACTCGGAATTCCTAATCCACAACCATGGCCGGCAGATACAATACCAACTTGTACCCCATTACATATCAAAGGTCCTCCAGAATCACCCTGACAAGCATCTTGCGTTGGATTGTGTGACCCAACCACACACAAGGTGTTTGCATCATACCAGCAATGGTTCAATACTTTTTGATAGACACACTTCAGCTGGGGATCATAGGTTACATTTTTTTTCTTGAAATTAGTCCTTTAATATTTTGGGATCCAAATCCCATTGTTATACATTCATCACAACCATTCCTTTCCATTAGATCTTCAAATTCTTCGGTAGTGGCCAATTTTACAAATGTTGTAAGGGAAGTTTCGTACATTGAAGAAGATAATCGAAGTACACAAACATCCACTGTTGGATGTATGAACCGTTTCCATGCTCTGGATGTCTGAATAAGATTTCGATTCTTACTCACGCCAGCATAAACTCTAATTTGCTCTTTGCGCGATGAGTAGTCACAACAATGTCCAGCTGTCAAAACATGACGTTTATTTACAAGGCTACCGCCACAGAAATATTTTCTATTAATTGTACGCAAAGAAACAAGATACGGATAATCTTTTGGATGACAGGAAAAACCACCAACAATTTTTGATCCAATCGCTTCTATAATAACTACCATTTCACATACTATAGCAAGACTCAGAAATATTTCCATTTTCGCGTTAATGACTTACATGCGTTGCATACGTCCATCACTGTAACGTAACCTTTATTTTAGAAGCTCCTTATGTGAAGGAAATTGAAAATATGCAATCCCGATCATGTAAACGTAAGTACTGAGACATTATCTTGTCGTGTTGCTTTAAATTTGATAGTGTCAACATATTAAAGTGCAGACTAATTCGATTGTCAAGTATATTATTTTCGTTATTCGTTACCAAATGAATAAATTAATCCTAACAAATATAAAAAATCTGTTAAAATCTTAGAAAATTGGGCGAAATTTATGCTACATTTAATTGATTGTCATACTGATATAGTTTGACAATAATTATCAGTCGATCACGTGGATCACGTCAATCAACTGAACCATACTTTTTAATACATACTCGTAGTTATTTACGATACAAGTGTTAAAAGTGCGATTTTATTTCACGAGTAAAAGTTGAAGTGAAATAAAATAGCATTTTTAACACGTGTATTGTACACTATTTTTTATACAACTGTTTATATTTAATTAAATGAATTAGGATTTCTACAAAATTTTTTGACATTTTATCACAAATATAAAATGCACCACAAGTCAGAGGTGCCAGTTATGCCAAAATTACCATTTTGAATTTGATAATTTTAAATTAAATGTCATTTCAAATAATCAATACTGCCAACTCAAATTTTTTTAATTAATATCAAGAGATTAGTAGTGTGTCATACACGATTACGTATTTAACAATATATATTATTATTATAGTTCTCGTACAAAAAATATTGTACAACCTTCGTGCGTGAAACATTTCGCGAATTCGTGTCCATAAAGCGCTCGCCTTACGGCTCGTGCTTTAAACTGGTCACTCATTCGCGAAATATGATTTCACGCACTTGGTTCGTAAATAACTAATTTAACACTAGTGCGAAAATGTTTATAACGCTAATGACAGTTACTTTATTGATGTAAATATTGAGATATATGTACATACATTAGCATTCCAACAATTACTATATAATATGGATTCATTGGGCATCATCATCAATCTCATCAAGATCCAGTTTTATAATTTTAATGGGAATAAAATTCGTCAATAAAACTTTCTTGACGTTTCTAATTCTCAAATATCAGTGCGTTACCATGACTGGCACCTTTGACTTGTGATACATTTAATTTTTGTGATAAAATGTCAAAAAATTTTGTAGAAATCTAATTAACAGGTTCTATAGTAGATTCCGTATACAGTGCATTTTTTAAATAAGCCATAGAGTTTTTGCGATTCTTCCAACAAAACTATTTCTTTAGTAGAGTTTAGTACCAACGTGTCACTAAGGAGGAAAATTCTGGTTCAGATTACCCCAGACATATTTTGATAACTCGCATTCTTAACGAACGGTTTTTAAACATAAATCTTAGCAAACTTTTGACAGCATTGATAACAATGGATATCCCGAACCACTGTTAAAACAACTCATTTGCAGTTCGAATTTCTAAGATGGCTCTGCAGAAAATAATTGGGTATAGGTCGACCAAAATGCCGTGGCAGTGATAACGCGTTCTGCGCATATAGGTGGAGCGTATACGACAATATAACAAGCGTGAATGAGCCCCGATTGTGGTTATAAATTTTTCTGCGAGCTTGTTAAACATCTTATCTCACAGATTCCGCTATTCCATTCTCCCCCATCTTGTACTTGTACTGAAAAATAGTAGAAATGACTAACGATTTAAACACTTGTTATATAAGCATTGGAATGCACCCAGCAATTTTCGTGTTTACGCGTTATTCAGATACACCCCAGACATGGCGACGCTGGGTCGCCACACATTTTACGCTTGTAAATGCATTTACTACTCGATTCTACTCACTGACTGTGCAAGTTCCGTTTAGTCGTTAGGTAATGACGTAAACAGAATAATAAAACACATCCGTCAACCACTTTAGCAGTCTAACTCGATTTATATTACATTTAGTCAAAATTAAATTTAATTCGACTAAGCGTTGATTGAATATTACAACCGAAATTAAAACGAAATGTATTTACATTCGTTCTATGTCTATTCACTCTAAACACATACACTACATATTTATACCGGTGTATCCACATAACTAACCACAGCAACTTCCATTCCACTTTATTGACACAACTGCGATGCTGACTAGTGTTTTAAATATTCATTGGCTTTAGCAGAATTATACGGCTAAATCTCGGTTTGCTGGTCTAAAGGGTTAAGTGTTATTTGCCTCTTTAATACGCTGATAGCACCTGGTGATAGAAGAGCTACTCTTTTATGTTGGCATGTTAAACGCTTTATGATACATGTTAAATAAACGCTGTCTAAAGTTATGTGTAACTTGAATAATGAAAAATTTAACTTCCAGAAATGGATGTCATATAATACTTTACAGGTACCATTACGTACTGTATATGACTTTAAATAAAATGAATGAATAGATAATTTAGTTTTATTGTACCTTACAGGTTCCTAATATATAGGTAGGTATACTATTGAATTTAATTAATATGTAGCATATAAAGATAATATGTAGTTTCAAAATCTAGATTTCGATTTCATCGTTTCAACCTATTTTCAGCTACTGTAAACTTATAGTGGTTCACAAGTTAAATAATTGGTGGCGAATACAAATTCGATATGTCACTATTTGTAATTTTATATGCGTATTATGTGGTACATATTATACACATTCTTTTTGCAATATACAAATTGTATTTAGTGAAATTCTATAACATAATAAATTAATAAACATTCGCAAAAGTCGCTTTGTTATTCAAGTTTAATTTAAGTAAAAGTTGTCAATCAAATGTGTTCAAAAAATGTCCTTTTAATTGGAGAAAATTACATTCCTTGAAGCTATTTCAGCAGATAAAAGAAAGGTCACTGCAACAAATTGCATGTCATTTTTCATGTCCAATGCATAGAGAATTATCAGATCGTTTACAAAAGCACACATTCCACAATTTTCAACCAATAACCTTGAACAAAAAACAAACGTAAACTTTTTAATTGAGGTTACCTCGCTTCTAATCAAACTACCGAGAAGCTCTTTATGTGAGTAGAGTACTAATAACAAAGAAACATTTACCTAGTAAGCTACTCTAGCAATAGTCCTAATGCTAAAATAAATGACAAAACTCTTGTTCAATGCAACACTTTTTATTATCGCCTTGATAATGGCAGCTTTGCTGCCGAAACGCGTCGGTATTTTAGTTTTTTTTTTAATGTGTGGTGGGTGCTTAGTTGCAGTGACTCCGTAAGCTGTATCACTTGTCTGGCTATTACTGCAACTCTCGCGGTGTAGTTTGTGTATGTAAGTTGTGTTCAATGGCTTTGTGACAGCAGCATATCGCCTTTTATGATGCCGCGCTGTTAATCACTTTGCTCCCAACAGCGAATGGCAAGTCGATCCGGGATTAAACTATCTGAAAAAATGTCACCGTCCCTCCAGAGAATTGAACCCCGGCACCTATCGTCCTCCCACAACGATAGTCAGCCGCCTAACCACTGCGGCCATCGACCCGTTAGAAAGTTAAAAAGTTTTTTGGTGTTTTGTGGGTTGAAGTGTTTAGTATAAGACAATACTGGACTTCGTTATTTGGGAGGAAGTCGAAAATGATGTAAGAGATCTCCATGACTGCCTTTCGCCTCCAGCGTGATTTATACCTCAAGTTACCGTGACCTTCTGGCGCCCTCTACCCACTCTTTGGCCCGTGGAGTTACTACATTTTGTATTTTTCGTATTTTTATTTTATTTTATTTTGTTTTCTAACCGTATAAAGGTATCTAAAGCATTTCTTACTAGTTTATCGATGTTCTAGTTTCCTTCTATACCAGCATATCCAGGAGCTCACATCAGGTTAACCGTATTTTCCACCTCTAACTATTGCAGTACCGTAAAGCAGTGAGATGATCTCGTGGGATCCCAGCGCAATGGGAGTTGATTTGCTGAAAACATATGTCACTATGTTTTGTGTGCGGTGGGTGCTAGTTGCAGTGGCTTCTTAAGTTGTATCGCGCATATGACGATCATGCTACTCTCGCTGTGTAATTCTGTGTGTATAATTGTGTTCAAATTGCCTTGTAACAACATTATGTTACCTTTATAATGCTGTCTTGTTAATCACTTTCCACCCAACAGCAAACAATTAAAATGGTAGAACGATCGGAATCCAATTCTCCAGCGTCCTTCCTGAAAATTGAACCCCAGTTGCTATCGTTCCGCCACAACGATAGACAGCCGCCTTAATCACTACGGTTATCGATCCATAAAGACACTTTTGCCGGTTGATTTGGTAGTTTATCCTCAACCACCTTAGCCGTACTTCTTATAAAGTATAGTTCTGCCGGAGTACGTCCGCAGGCCACCGGCTCACCTTCTCAACAATAACCCCAAAGTATTATATCAATTTGAATAAAATAATCTTAATTTCTAATAGTTGTTTTATAATGCATATAATAACTATTTATTATATATAGTATAGTATAGTATTATATATAGTATAGTAGTATTTTTTATGTCGTTCAAAGTTATCGAACTTAACGTACGCGGGTGGTATGAGAAGTGACGCGAATAGAGATACAAATAAAATGTTTGTGAAATTTTTGTTTTATTATTTTTCAATATAGTATCCTCTTTCAAGTCAGTTAACGCACGTGCTCCAATGACGTTCCAGCATCGTAGTACCCATCCCTGAAATGATCTTTTTTTAGTTCGTCATTATACTCTCTACTCTAGCTTTAAGTTACACATCAGTGTAGAATCTTCTTCTAGCCAAAAACTTTTTCAAGTTTGAAGATAGGTGAAAGTCAGTAGGTGCTAAATCTTGAAAATAATGTGGATAACTAACGATTTCAAACTAAATATCTACTAATTTTTGACGTGCAATACTGCTGGTATGGGCGAAAGCATTTTCATGATGATAGGGAATTTTCTTCTTCCTTAAACGGGTCTTTTTTCTCGAATACAGATTGCGAGATGATCTAGGTGGTTGATGTACTATGCTCCGGTAATGTGTTTATCATATCATCATGCATTTCCTTTGCAAACAAGTCTTCTTTAGAAAATACTTAGTTGCAGCATGATATTCGCTATTCTCCATTTTTGCGAAATACTATGAAGTAACTGCCTCTTAATATACTACGAACCCCAAACTGATTGTGTGATCAAAAACATTTTTCTTGACGTTTATATAGACATATGACAGGAGATAATTCCTGGGTGCAGTTTCAATAGCAAAATATTATATAGGCATCCATTTGCAGTACTTCTCATCCCACCCCCGTATTGTTAGATAATTTAAAATAATAAAGAGTTAAGTGCGTATTTGATTTGATAGTTTTATATTCTGCAGAAAGAAGACATATCAGTAATAGAAATTTTAAGTTTATTACACACTAGTAAAAAAAATTACTACAACAGAAATTAACTTAATTTGATTGTTTATTGACTTATTTCTATTGATAAAACGCAATTCTCGTTTGTGGAGCAACGTTATCCGATTTATTATTAGTGTATTTTTTTAAAGTACTAAATTTACTTCTGCAGTTCCATTATAATAAAAAGAAGAAATAGAGTTAGCTACTAACCAATTAAGTTTTTCGACAAAAAGTTCAAGAGCGCTTTCAACACCTAAAGGTGACATCGGGTCTGTCCTCTTAACCTGTTGGTTAAACTTTCCGTCTAAGAAATTATGATGAAATGGTAAATTTAAGGCACTCTGGAGAATTCACCAGGAGACAGACAGTGTATCCAGCGAATGTAAGAGAATTTATCTACCTAGTTGCCTTCTCGCTTGCGACCAACGTTCAGTTCCCAATATCCTTGTCGCGCATCTTGAAGACTTCAAGTCTCCAGTGACGAATGCCACTCGTTACGTACATTTAAATTTAATTACGTTTACATGTGTTTGCACAGAATCGGTTTGCATTAATTAGAAATCTTGGAATTTAAATTAAAACTTGCAGTAAATTACGGATCACGCACGTTAATGTATTCTCGGAGTGGAGTCCCGAAATACTATCTTACGCCGATGTAATAAAATACATACTCACACACAGGCAAAATTTGAATAATTTATACACTTTGTCTCGCCTTACGTCTATTGCATTATTTTGCGGCGAATCACTGGGTGCGTAATTTTTCAGGTAATTTAAGAATTTGTATTAAATACAGTTCATCTCACGCATATATAATTATCAGAGTGAGCTCACAGAATATATATAACTTTTTCTTTTATACACACACACACCATTGAGGTATACAGATCATTTAGAGGGACTAAGTAGAGCTAGAAAGAAGATAGATCTACATAGAGTGGGGCGGTTGTAAAACATATACGGAATTAACACATTGGTAAGCGTGCTATTCCGTATATGTTTTACAACCGCCCACTCTAGATCTATCTCTTTTCTACCTCGCCTTAGTCGCTCTAATTGATCGGTATACAGAACATTTAGAATGACTGAGACCAGCTAGAAAAGAGATAGATCTAGAGTGGGGCGGTTGTAAAACATATACGGAATTAATCTTTTTTCTAGCTGGCCTTAGTCGCTCTAAATGTTCTGTATACAACTGGAGTGAGTATGTCGCAAGGAAGGGGCAATATAGAGCGGCCATCTTGGCGAGGCCGGTGGTATACAACCCACTCTGCTTTAACACATTTTGCATAAACATTGAGACGAAAAAAAATATAATTTATATTTGCAAGACAGTGAATGCATAATAGCAAATAGCTCACCTCAATTTGCGTTTGTGGTGTCTGTTGTGGCCTCGGTTTAAGTTGCAACACAACTTCGCATAATATTTATTCATATATGTATGTATAAAACCGCATTTTATTTTATTTAATTGTCTAATATGTTGCATATTACCAAGGCGCGAGTTTTAAATTTCCCGCAAAAAGCCCCACAAATATGGACGTTTTTGCCGTGGTGGGAACTTAAATAAACCCTCTCTAGTACGTACACTTTGAGAGAAATATGTCCGTCCAGTGTGAGTGAGAATTAATTTGACAGCAATTAATAGAAATAATTTGTTGACTCTATCTCAATACGAAACGTTGTTGGATGAACAATGTTTTGTTTAATTTACGGGTTTCTACGTATGTAGTAAAATCTTAACGCAATACAATCGAAATTGAAATAAATTCTTAGACTTCTAACGCAGCATTTAAGCAAAACCGATTGTACGCGTTCCAAATGAAAACGACATAGAAACTTGTCCTGATACCATTTAAAACAATTCCGGATCTCGCTTTCTGCACACGGTACCGTTTTTAATTGAACAGTGTTCGGCTTTCCCAATTTACATTTCAAAAGACATCAAACGAGGGCGCGGTTGTAGAGCGCAAGCGAATTTCATACAAATAAAATTATTACCTTTCTAATCGGACTCGCATCGAATTCCTGCAAAATTGGAACGAACTAAGCAAAGACGAGATTGGAGGTCTTACAAGCTACTTTATAAGCTCTGCTATTCCTTCCTATGTAACCGCTTTTCGTATATTGATAGAGGTAAGCCTCCACCAGGAAATGGTGCTTTTATGTATATATGTACCTATACTTACTAAAAAAAGTGTACATCCCTTAATATAACAAATTCATTTACATATATTTTGCTCTGCAATTTATTTGGAAACTGGCAATTTTATATAATTGAAATGTTGCATTATTAATCAAGTGATTTAAAATTATAATGTAAGACTCTTTGGTAACTATGTACAACTTTATAAGCAAGATTAACTGAACCAACTACGAACAGATACATATGTATATAAACTATTCTTCTGTAATTCTTTAACAATAATAAATTGAACGAGAATAAGGAGGTCAGACAAAAAAATCAATGATGATAAAAATGAGGAAGTATGTGTGTAACACCACATGCTTATCTCGTGGATTTACGACAACGAATACTTCACTAATGCAGAATACCAATATTTTAACAAGTGAGGCGCAAACTTGAGAATTATTACACTTCTGTATGAATAATAACGGTAGTCACTTTAAGCATCTATTGTAATTTTCTTAAGTTTTAGACATTATTAGATATTTAGATACATCACAAAAACCATCAAATTGAAAAAACATTCACTGCTGGAATATTTATAAAAATACCTTGCCGAAAGGTGGATAATGCATCTTGTGATTATTGTGCCAAATAAAGAGTTGAAGTTGGCGTTGTGTCAAAATTCATTTCCAGTTTACCAAAAACAATATGATAGGGATAATTGTTCGAACTATTAAAATCATCAAATTTATAAAAAACATTTCTGAATTACTAACAAAATGCCTTTGCAATAAGCTGTCTCAAGGTGGATCAATTCATTTGAGATTTCCATGGATTTATTGGTGGTAAGAGAGTGATACAAAATCAGCAATAGGTATGCCAAAGATGACCGCCTTGTAATAAAAATACACGGGTTTTTTTTTTTGCTACGTCGTAAAAGGCAACCATCGCCAATTAAATTGTCCAAGTCTACTTTTCCTCGACGAATATAGCTAGTAGATCAATTTTATGAATAATTCGTTCGGAATATTTTTTCTATACGATTAAACCTGTAATCAAATTTTTCCATGCGAGTAGACTTCTTTGGAACAATTTACCTTAAAACAAATTTCCGTTCATAAAATTTCAAACAAACAAAGCAAAAGAATATTTAAAGAAAGAATCATATAATGACCATAACCTCTTGATTCAAAGATTCAAAAAGTAATCTCACAAGCTAAAAATACAACACGTATTCAAAGACAAATCGTAAAGAAGTTACTACACAAGTGGCAACTTCTGTACACTAGCATTAAACGACATTTAAACGGATACCAAAAGTATTTCAAATACAATTAAACTGGTGAAATTCAAAATACACTAGGTATTATTCCAACAAATCTACCACAATCTACACGTTCACTTTGATCAATATTTTAAAGCCAGATAAGAAAAATAAAGCAATTGTTAAACAATTCATAATAGTGGCCCATGCTGTTGTATAATACAATCTATCGATGACCCTGAGTAGTATGTAAACATGGCATATTTGTGCCATATATGTATGTACATATAGCGCGAGATATTTCTAGCGTTATCGATAACAACCTCGTATTGCAAATTCGTATGCAGTCATATTGTGTATAAACATTCCACATTTGGTTGGCTCGCTTAACCGTCCCATTTGGAGTCTCATGCATACCCATTTCATATTTACCATATTTAGTAGTATGTGTTTTGTTTTGGATTTATGTGTATCGCTTGTATGACTAACATTCAACTCAACAATTCACTACACAGCGAGTTTTGCGTGCTTATAATTGTGTTAAAATAGCCTTGTGACAGCATTATATCGCCTTTATAATGTGGCGCTGTTAATCACTTTGCTCACAACAGCAAATGGTAGATCGATCGAGATCCAATTCTCCGACAAACACGTTGCCGTCACTCCGGAAACTTGAAACCTCGCCACAACGATAGTCAACCGCCTAACCACTACGGCTATCGACCCGGTTACTTGTAGTATAGCTGCAGTTGATGGTCTTGCCAAAAATATAGCTTAGGAATCTGCTGCAACAGCACCCACCCCAAGAACAGCTCTATTGGCCATGTATGTACAGGACAGTGCGTACTATAGTTTGCGGTTCAAGTGTTGTCGATGACACTTATAGCACGTATCACTCAAAATATCTTCATGGAAAGGGCACTTAGACATTGCCTATTCAGTTAAGATGTTGATTGAGTAAAAACGAAAGAGAAGAAATACACACCATTGTTCTTTAAAAGTTAGCTTAGAAAATAAATAGAAAATATAATTTTTTAAGTCAAACGACATGAAGAGTATGCTTTTAACCAGTTAGGTACTATTTAGGTACTAAGGGATTGTACTTCCGTCAATATATGGAAAATATACAAATTTAATATTCCCAAAAGATCGTAAATAGTTTACTTATCCAGTACATCTTAGACCAAGCTGTCAAAATTGAGAAATACCTCTTTGAAGCAAAGCGCTGTCACATAGATAAATTCATCAATAAACAATCATTTGAATTATATTTTAAATAGTTGCCTTATTTTTATATACTTTACAATCCTATTATTAGACAAGTCTTTGCATTTAATCTTATACAAACAACTATTGTAGATATCATTGATTTCTTATTTTTTATGGCGGAATAAAAAGTATTGTACCTATCTATGTTCTAGTCTAAAATATAAAAATTCAACACTAAAATAAAAATTTATTAGTACAGTTTCTGACAAATACAATTTTATTTCAGCTGGACAATTTAGAATACTTCCCCAATTGATTGTGCTGTAGAACTCACGATAAAGACAGAGTAAGTATTGTTCTAGTTTTACAAGAAATATTTCAATTTTATGTAAAGTTTATATTCACTAGCTTCGATGTAGACATACATAAATATGCAGTCATATACCTAAGACAGTAATGTTACAAAGTAGTAGCATATAAAATTTGTATTGGTTTGTCTTATTGAAAATCAAACTTTTACATGCTGAAATTGAAATATCTTAACGTCTTGATTGTTAAAATCTATTGTAATCAAAGAAATGAACATTAATTAAAACCAATATTGAGATAAAAAAATTATACATCAAAATGAAAATTCTAATATTTAATTTGGCAAAAAAAAAATTTCACTGTTTGTTTTTCTCACGATACACACATTTGCCACACGAACTGGTTCGAATTATACAGTAAAATAAATAAGAATCCCTTTTTCGATCGTTTTTCAGTTAAATATTTTACATTTCAAGAATGTATTAACTACTACTCCAGAAGATTTAAGCAAAATAGTAGGTCCTACTATTTTGTTCATTTTCATCAGTATAAAAAATCAGAACGTTGATAAATGTTCCAAGATTTCAATTCAGTTTTATACACAGGGCAGACAACATCAGAGATAATTTTAGTGAAATAAAGGTTGAACCTCCACTTCTCAGTGGACATTTACGCTATGGGAGAGCGTGCATAAGCTGCAGAACCTTTATAACAGTTCTGTGCAGTGCATCCATCCTGCAATTGTAATTAATTAATATCAAAGCATCTTATTCAGCTGCTGAATTCCGTATGCCATAATTAACTTCCTAGTTTGATAAATTAATCTCTTGTGTTTATACATAGTACAGGAAAATTTCATTACTATAATGGAATGTACTAGTGCACACACGATAAAAAGGCACAACATCTATTGTGTTTTTATATGCTCCTAAAACATTCTACAAAATTAGTATATTGAAGGCCACAAGCTGCGCCAATAACGTTATAATTCATTACGAAAATATAAACCAGTGAATATATACATATTTCTTCAGTTAATATACTGAAAAGGCGTTGTATATCTTTTCTATCCTGTATTTAAGAAAAAAAAGACAACTAAAATAAGGTAGACGTAGTGTGAATACGGGACAGAAGTTTTGAAAACGACCCTCGTAAAATATTTCAAAAGCAAAAAGGAAATTACAAATTTCCAAAACCAGATCTATTTCTAATTCAAAGTGGAAACAGTGTGACATTTGAATTACATTGTGATGTCCCCAGTGAGGGGGA
Source organism: Holotrichia oblita (assembly GCA_023690525.1). Taxonomy (NCBI): domain Eukaryota; kingdom Metazoa; phylum Arthropoda; class Insecta; order Coleoptera; family Scarabaeidae; genus Holotrichia; species Holotrichia oblita. The sequence continues at coordinate 90,452,365 of CM043015.1, forward strand.
CCAGGTTCTGCTCTGGAGGGTGAGGTTGATCACCATTAATTCACACTACTCGTAATTCATGTACGTTTATTAGTCTTACTGGTACTACAACAATAATTGTACTCCTCTGTACTCTCTATACTTATATCTATATATATATATATATAACTGTGATGTATTTGTTACCTAATTAATAATGCAATCGCTGCATATTCCTATTGCTACAAACCTTAACCTAGATACATTATTGTGGAATTATTTATTTAACTTAACCTACTTATTACACCATTACAACATTTTTAACGTTTACACAGGCGCCCCCACGAGTACCCCTTTCAAATTTTAAAGCTTATTCACATTATTACAAATTTACCGCCGACAAATGATCAGTTTCGTACTGTACAATCTTACAATCAACTGGCGTAAAACAAAATAAAGAATGCAGTTGACGCTATGGTTGACATCTGTCAAATTATATAGTAAATCATGAATACATTGGCGACCTTGTGCCAACTGAATCAATACACTGAACGAAAAATGTGGACAAATATAATTAAAAAGTACATTAATTCAATAATATTTTATCAAAATTCGTCCAACGAACCCAGTTATCAATACAACGTATATGCGTTTATTGCATTAATAATTGCAAACAATCAATACTTTAACAATTTTATAAAACACATTTATTAAAAGAATTAACTTGTTATAAGTAAACCGGAAGAAATAGAAACTAATAAAATATTTTATTAAATTAATAAGTTGCTGCATTATATTAACCCACTAATTTATAATTTCTTGTTTGAGTAAGTAATAAACGTCATTTTATTAACATGATAAACTGATTTATTAAGCAGTATGACTAATAAATAAGGTTGTTCAATATAATAAATAAATATCCACACTATATATTTTTTTGTTGTATTAATGAACCCAATTCAATAAATGATGTTTATTAATTTTGTTTTTTCAGTGTAGTGAACAAGGCAAGGCGTACAAATAAGATAGTAAATGAACCCAATATAGGTCGCGTGAAGTTATCCACACTTTTCCAGCCACACTTCTATCGTAACGAAAGTTCGAATGAAGCAGTAATTCCAATATAACATCGTGGTTTTCTTATGAATTTTACAATAAATGTTCTACAACGTCGAGACCATCATGCCAAAATACTATCTATAGTCTGTGTCGAGGCACTCGAATAAATAAGTGATCCTCGACGTTTTAATTACCCCATCCACGGTTTTTCGATTTTTCTTTATTTTGAAGGTCTCAGTCGGCCGCCCAAATGAATTTGACAGTCGATGTGCTACGAGACCATCATGCCAAAGCAGGATCTATGGTCCCTGTCGAGGCACTCGAATAAATAATTGAACCACGACGTTTTAATTACCCCATCCACGATTTTTCTTTATTTTGAAGGTCCCAGACGGCCAGCCAAATAAAGTTGATGGTGGATTTGTTACGAGATCATCATGCCAAAATACTATCTATGGTCCGTGTCGAGGCACTCGAATAAATAAGTGAACTACGACGTTTTAATTACCATCCACGGTTTTTCGATTTCTCTTTATTTTGAAGGTCCCAGACGGCCAGGCAAATAAATTTGATGGTTGGTTTGGTACGAGACCTTTATGGCAAAATAGGATCTATGGTCTGTGCCGAGGCACTCGAATAAATAAGTGAATCACGACGTTTTAATTATCCCATCCACGGTTTTTCGATTTTTATTACTTTTGAAGGTCGTAAACGGCCAGCCAAATGAATTTGATGGTTGGTAGGGTACGAGACCATCATGGCAAAACTTGACCTATGGTCGGTGTCGTGGCACTCAAATATGTAAATAAGAGAACTATAACGTCTTAATTACCCCATCCGCTGGTTTTCGATTTTTTTTATTCTGAAGGCCACAAACGACGAGCCAATTAAATTTTGTTGTTAGATATATAAAATAGCTTCCACCAGAGAGAAATCGGGTAATATATTGTGGGTTGTAGCATTTGGTTGCACCATTTATTGTAAAATTCATAAGAAAACCACGATCGTATAATATGTTATATTGGAATTACTACTTCATTCGAACTTTCGTTACGATAGAAGTATGGATGGAAAAGTGTGGATAACTTCACGCATTTTGATTCCATCCAATACATATCCATTTGTAATTTAATCTCATTACTATTACCTGCTAGTCTGAATTGTGTTTATTGTCTTATGCTTCCATTCTACTACAGCTATACCAATTTCTTTCAGTATCTACTGCTTCTATTATCATAATACTTCCATGTTACACTACTAGGTTCGATGTTCGAATCGTGCTTAAAATTAGCACGTCCATACAAATTATCTAAAACCATTATTGAAAACGTTATTTTCACATATCAGTGAACATAAAATCTACAGCTATGAAGGTTACTTTTTGCAGCCTAAAGGTAGTAAAATTAACCAAGCTTGTTATTTAATTTTACGTACAAATTTAATTATTTCGAAGCACTTGAGCACTCTTTTAGAGGAATAAAATTTGCTTTAAAATAAATCCTTCATTTACTAAATGAAAATTCTTCCTGTAAAAAATTCGCATTTAATTTGGTAAAGATGGTACTTTTTAAATGGTATGTATCCTAAAAGCCCCTAATCTCTAATGCGTTATTAAAATTACAAGTCCATATAATAACAGATATAAGATACAGATAACAGATAATTATATACGCATACTAGTAATACATATCTGTTTAACACTTGTTGCACTATCTATCATCTCTTACATATTTAATATTAATACAAATAGTTATACATCTATACTTTCACAGCACAATATTATTATAATTTTATTTTCAACGCATTTGCAACACCTGCAATTATATAAATTCTCTCTTACATTCCTCTGATACAGGTTATTTTCTTTATTTATAATAGATCTAAAATACTTACGTTTAAATTGTTAACGCCAACGTTAAAAACATCTAATACGTCAGCTATTTAAAAGCGTTTGTCCAGTTCTTTTTTATTCTATTACATCTCCTCGCTTTTGAATAAAAGCTACAGATCCCATTTTCTAGCAATTTTTCCCGAGTAATCTTCTGTCTCAGTTGCTCCTTCATATTCGGACGGAAACGGTCTAAAGAGAAAAACATCCGATGTCTACGATATCGCCACAACGGCGACCCCAACTTGTATATTCCAGTAATGCTATTATGCACTTCTCATGAAATTACTTTGCATAAGATTTGCGAGCAGCTTTATGCGGCATCGTGTTCGTTAAAAAATGTAAAGAGTGTTTTTTGTAATTAAGTTTTTCACTTACGTTGACGGCCAAATGAAAACTTAAAGCGAGCGCATCCTTCACTGTATTATATTCTACCACCATTGCTTACGTTTCAAGGGCGATTGCAGTGAATTTTGTAATCTTTGCGCTAGTCAAGAATAAGATTAGTAGAAAAAAGATTAATTAATACTACTTCTAACTACATCCGAGATCTACTCTTCCTAATGCATAACGTTTACTTTACTCTACCATATCTTTTTCACCTCAGCTCATCTTTATTTTGTCATTCGACTTTTTTATCAATTATTTGCTGACGAAACAACTTCTCACTTCTACTTATAACTAACACATATTGAATTTTGTTGGTAACCTCCAGCAAGGTTATATTTAGCGCGTGAGTATTGCTGGCTATTCTTTCTAATTCTTTTAATAATTATAAATAACCCACAATATCTACATCCTAAAAGAATATTACAGGAAGGCTGCCACTTGAAGCGAAAATCCCATTATTGTCGACTAGAATCAAACTACATTTGTTAAAAACTGATAGAGGTAATTTTTCCATTTTCTTTTACGTTTTCGGTTTTCATTACTGGCTTCCGATTTCCTTGCCACGTCAGATTTGTTACATTCATCTTGTAAAATTCGTGTTTTCGTTTTGTGGTTTTACTTATTGTTTTTACATCATTCATTTGGTGGTTCTCGCTTCTGTCTATACTTTTGTCATTTACGTTGATCGTATTCTTTAGCGCAATTATTCACTGTCAATAGTATTTTATACGAGCTTTGTAGCCCTGTTTCCCCTCTTCTTTTACTTTTGACACCAGTATCTTCTTACCTTATTGTTATTTTTATGTATATTTTTGGAATAATCTTCATCTATCCATACATCAGTTCCATTCAATTTTTAGTACTCTAAAATCTTCATTCTTGTACTAATCTTGAGTATGGTTCCATCCCATTTTATTCACCTGAGTCAACGTTTCTTATTTCAGTCTAAACCAGGCATTCGCATATCAAGACTTCATCTATGTTCTGAAGAAAATTCTGAATATAAACTGTCTCTTTCATATGCTTTTTTAAAGCCACAACTCTAATAGTCTTTAACCCTGAAAGCCCGCTGTTAGACTATGATTGGGCTTCAAATCTAAAAGAGACTAGCGGAAGACAACTTATGATCGATCACCATTGCACAATATAACATCAGCCATTATTTATCAACCAATTAATCCTAACTCTTCAATCTCGCAGATCATTGTATCTATCGCCTGGTATCAAATAACATTACCGTGAAGACGAAGAAGGATTCCGTTAGATTATAGAGAAACAACAAAGAAAACTATTTAATAATGTTTTCACTTCACTCACCATTAACTTTTGTGTTCTGGCTTGTGTTGGCGTTTTTGAATTGTACAATTACACACAGTAGTTACTACTGTATATTTACAGCCAAAATACTCAATTATAGGGGTAGTAATTGCAAAAAATTCCTAATTCATTGTAAGCAAATAGTTAGCAATTGGAATTGGAATTTTAACAGTATCTGCTAATAAATAACTGGCAGACTTGTTAGTCAAATAAAATAAATATCGTTTTTCTCTGAAGATCTTAAAAGCGGTAGTGAGAGAGCAATTATTGCAAATCATTCGGCGCCAATCGTTGAATATGTAGAAAGCAATCGAAATACAAGAAAAATAAATAAAGATTTTTACGGACGTATTTTAGGGCAGAACGACCATTTATCATTCGGGAATGTCTTCTTCCTATTCCTCATTCCATTTACAGAAAAAGAACTGCTTCGGATATTATCATTAGTACTCTTTCAATTGGAATCTCGTCGCATCCGGATTGTGAAAATTAACGAATCCTTCTTTACATTTTGACAGCACAATCTCGAATTACTCATGATTTAGTGTAAGAACTATTTAAAAACACGAAAAAACATATGTATATTTTAAAAATGTTTTAATGTTTACTTCGACTTGCGCTTTACATATGTATAAATTTTATTACTGCGGTTTATACCTATTTATAGAAACACATTTTTAGGGTGTATTCTAAGTCTCTCTTTCCCTCTAATTATTTTTCGAATACTCCGAAACATATATTGATTTTGAGTTGAAGATTGTCCTCAACCTAACAAGTTATATAAATTAATTAAGTCATATACATAGGTGATAAACACCAGAAAAATTATATCCTACAGAACGTATTATTTTAATTATTGAGATAATTATAGACAAAAACGTATATTTCAAAATTTAAAAATCTTACAGACTTTAGTGTCACATACAAAATAAATATTGGAAATTTGCTAAGATAATGTTGGATAAACTTCCGGTGATGCACCCAATCCAAATTCAAGCACATATATTTTTGGATTGGTTTTGGATTTTGGAGATTTTGGATAGTAACTGCACGAATGAAAGAGATGATTGTACATACAAAAGTATGAAAAGAAAGTTCTTTCAACTTGGCTCCAGAAATGCCTTTTAAGAGAGCTACCGCATTTTAGAGATGACATCGCAATATTGATTTTTAGTCAATTAGTCTTGAACTACATTTAATTTACAATTCAAATTTGGTCCATGATTTACAAATGATAATTTACACTTTCTATGTTTACTGGTAAGTGACTATCGCATACAGGGTTGGAGAGGCGTTGGAGGTCCTATACATTCTCTAAAGTTTGGTAGCTCCCTTGAGCAAGGTTTCCAGACCCAAATTCATAGAAACTTTTTTCATACTTCTGTATATACAGTCACCCCTTTCATTCTTTAGGGGTTATTCGTGGGCACGCTGTATAACATAATAAATAAAAATAAAATCAAATATGCAATTTTTGTCTGGTGAAAATTGTAACTTGTGAAAACTGCAATTTTTTACCAAAAAATTTAACACATTGTCCTGGCGATCGTAGCATTGATGCTCTTCATTATTCCCTGAGCAGTACATAAACTTCGTTTGTATGAGATCGCGTATCAATATTTCTAACATCCGTATATATTTTGAGTTCTGTAAAAATCCTCTTCCCTTCAATAAAGGAGGTCTCCCAACTCCTTTATTTTCTAAGTTAAATTCTCCAGTTAATCAGTATGAGATCAATGAAATATAATAATAATAATAATAATAATAATAATAATAATAATGTTTTATTGCCCAACAGATGTACATCCAATAACAGGACAAAGATTGATTAATTACATGACATGTTAAATAGATACCAAATACCAAATAAATGAGCTACAATAACTACTACACTATTAATTCTACTAATTCTAATGGAGTACCTAGTAAATAAGCCAGAAAAGAAACCTAACAGTTCAAGAACACTTAAAAATTAGATACTATAAATACTATAAATATATTGCTTCAACAGCTAAATTAGACCTACAAGATTGAAGTACAAAACCAGCGAAAGCGGTATGAGAAAAAAAAAGAAAAAAAAACTGAAATTACAGCTACTTATCATAAGTTGTTAATACATTGCATAATTGAGGGTAAACTGGATGAGTGTAAATCTACTAATGGACTTAAATTAACATTGAAGTAATTGCAAATTCTGTGCAGTGGCGCGTGTGACATAACATTAGTGCGCGCAAAGGCGCAGTAAAATGTGTTTGTTTGTCGTACTGAATACTGGGGAACTGCGTAACTCAAAGAATTACTGAGGCAAATGACATCAGTTATGTTATGTACTAAATTGAAAAGAAATTTAATATCGGATTGAGTGCGACGCTGTTCAAGCGACTGAAAAGCGAACATATTTAAAAGAGTTGTGTGGTTGAAGCCTCTCTCAGGATATATTCCATGTTGTTTGAGGTGAAGATATTTCAGGAAACGTCTTTGCACTTGCTCGATAGATTGTGAATAGGTCTTATAAAACGGAGACCAAATTAGAGAAGCATATTCCAATTTCGAGCGCACATAACAGTAATACAAATTTATTACAGGCTGAAGTAGTGAAAAATGCTTCGTATTACGAATAATGAATCCCAATGATGTTAAAGATGAAGCAATAATGTGTCTAATGTGGTTGTTAAAAGTAAGATTCCTATCAAATAGCACACCGAGATCCATTATAGTGTCGCACTGGTTTAAAATAATATTGTTGATTCGATAACTGAAGTCAATTGCGGTAGATTTACGTGAATAAGAAACTGAGTTACATTTGGAAATATTTAGATGTAAGTCATTATCCAAGCACCATTGATAAAGCCGATCTAACTGGCACTGAAGGTACTCACAGTCATCGATGGTAGTAACTCTAACATATAATTTCAGGTCGTCCGCGAACAATAGTTTACCACAATCCACTGATGAAGGTAAATCGTTGATAAAGATCAGGAAGAGCAAAGGGCCTAGGTTACTGCCCTGAGGCACGCCCGAAAGCGGTGTGAAGTAGTTTGAACGATGACCCTTAAAACTAACATATTGCCTTCTATTAGATAAATATGACCTAAAAAGTAGTTGCAACGAAGGAGAAAAGCCAACTGCATCCAATTTCATCAAAAGCCTTGAATGATTCAAACGGTCGAATGCTTTGGAAAAATCTGTATAAACCACATCCACCTGCTCACCGCGATCTAAAGATTCAGACAAGAATTGCGCAACGACTGCGAGATTAGTTACTGTAGAACGTTTGTCGACAAAACCATGTTGATATTCTGATAAAGATGGTCGAAACATAGGGAATATAGCATTATACAGACAGATCTCAAAAATCTTAGCAAAATTATTGATGATAGCGATGGGTCGGTAATTCTCCAGAAGTGACGTGTTGCCCTTTTTGTGAATAGGAGTAAGTCTCACAATTTTCCATGCATCCGGCAAAATTCCAGTAGACAAGGACAGATTAAACAGAACACTCAATGGTTGCGAAAAAATGGTTGCGAAAATATGCCGAAATAAAGACCAGCCACTGATCATTTAGACTGAGGAAATAATCAACTTATCGTTTTCTCTTATAAAAATTGTCCTAAGCAAAACATTCACCGGGCAAGATAAACGAAAATTGGGTTACATTGTGATTGACACATTAGCCCTAAGGCTGGTTTTATAAAAGAACGGCTACCCAGAGTAATTACTTATATGAAAGTAGAAACAAGCATCCCCATTTTGCTGCAAAATCAATATTATTTTATCGGATATATAATTTCATTGCAAAAATACATATTGCTATGATGTTCATAAAAATATGACAGGTGGCAACAACATAATTTTAAAATAGTTATTGCAAAGGATGATACTAGTTTCGTATGATTTCTAGGTTTCCAGGGAATCTGTGGAAGATAGAAAAAACTCAAGTATGGTTCCAGAACTCTCTTTCTCTAACAATAATACTAGCGCAAATCGAATTCCGCTATCTCTTATCGTTTTCGATCTACAGGTTCGATTTTTAGCAAAACCATTCGAATGTTGCTATTCGTCGGTCAATATAACAATAACAACTCGAAACAAAGATTCTTTGCTAAATCTACAACTTAATTTCTGAAATACTTAATGAAGTATTTATCTTCATTCGAAAATCGGTTCATTTTCAACTAATTATTGGCTACTGAATGATAAAATGACTGCAAAACTTTTTCTGTAGAGTCAGCAATATATAAAAGATCAACCATTTTCTTTATCCATGCCTAAATATTGAATTAACGAATTTCAAATACCTTTCCAAAAAAATACTATATGTATTCTATTTTTTTGGAATCGCTTTTTAGTTGTCTTTTTTTGTGAGGAAATATGTACATAATAAACAAACAGAAGTGGTGTTGCAAAAACGACAAATGAACTCAAAATAAACTTTATACCATCCAATGTAATTCAAAAAATTGCCTCAATCATGTCGAAACTGTTTTTCGATAGTACCTAAGAGAAGCGAGATACAGAGCAGAATGTATGGTTTAATTAATGTTGGGGTGTTATTACATATTTAAAAGGAGAGGGGAGTGGTCTAAGCTTGTAGACTTATATAGCGCCAAACCTATTTTTTATAATTAGAAATAATCCGTTTTCTTGGCCGTAGTGTTTACAATTATTGCGTGGAAGATTTCGCTGTCATCGCGGCCTATTATGAATTTTTTTACGAGTTAAAAGTACATTTTAGCTTTCGGTAACTAATTTTTTATATCTGTTAATTTCTAAAGCTTCAGGACTCCAATTTAAAACAACTTATATTCGAATTTTCCAAACAATTGGTAATTATTTTAAGACTTTTAATTTTCACTACCTCAGGTCTAGTACGCACCATGTTAGGATATATTTGCGAAATACAGTGAAATCCGTTTAACACGAAGTTGACGGGACCGAAATATTTTTTCGTGTTAAAAGATGTTCGTATTAAAGGATATTATGAAAAGTATATAGGTATATATGTATATGTATATGTACATATAGGTACTCAACAACATTACGTTTAGTACATTTTATTTACATAGATATGTATACACGCCATTAACAAAAGTCAATAAAACAAAAATATTAACAACAACTTAATGAAATTCAGTGCAAAAATTTGCAAACAAATAGAACATTTACAACTTTCTTTGAAAAATAATCTGATATATTTTTTGAATTGTCCTTTTTAGATAAACAACATTGTCTCATTCTCTTTGATTTCAAACACCATTTTATTCTCGTCAACACGGCAACTCTTTTCAGTATTTTGTTCATTCTGAGAAGCGATATCTTTTCGTGTTAAGCGATTTTTGTTCGTGTTAAGAGAAAAAAAATGTATGCAAATACATACATACTTTTTCGAGATCGCATTATTGTTTCGTGTTAACCGATATTTCTTCTTAAGCGGGTTCGGGTTAAACGGATTTCACTGTATATCGAAATCGACAATAGATTTCGCAGATATTTATTTATTGAAATATTATTAATATCAATACACTATCATCACTTTCCTATTTCAATTAAACTTTTCTATTCCTTCTCATTGAAAATAACTTCTTTTCTGGTACTACCATCTGCCCTTTATATATTATACAGCTCACATACATGGTTTACATACCCGCATTTGCGTATACAAGACAGAATTTATTATGCACGACCCCCCGCCAGATCACGTCCCGACTCCGTTATTTTAATAAAAGTTATGCGTCGGATTTCAGTACACAAAGGAACGGGCCGGATTCAGAATATAGATCAGTTAATTTCGTGTGGCGAGCTGTGATCCGCAACTGTATTCTATCTCCCTTTATCTTACAAAAATACTGAATATCCTGACTGAGCGGGCCGTCACTCAGTTTTGATCTCGACTTATCCTCTTCCGTCTGTATATACCTACTCTGTGAAATTTAAAAACATGGGAAACAACGTAGAAATCCATTTAAAGTAATAGTAAAAAAATCTCGACTCCGATTACAGAACACAACTACAATACTGTATTTAGACGTGGAGATACACCTGCACTGCACTGTTATATCACCGCATACATTCTACATACTTAAATGTATGTATGTAGGCAGATGCAACCAAATTATTTTCTTCTCATTAGTCTAATCGAATCAAAATGTAATTCTTCTGCAACAAATCGTATAATTGGAATGTAAGATAATGTGTACGAAGGATTAGGTTGTGAGGGATACCTCACAACCTAATCTAGAGATGGTGGTAACCATCTCTAGATGCGCTTTGTTCCATCACTTTATTTCTGCTTGTGAAGAATCTCCGAGGGCGATGTTGATACTGCCGCAGTAGGGAATCAAATAAAAAGACGGACAATTTGTCCTACTTTTATACCAACTTTCAGTTATATACACATACATACAATATGTTCCACGACAAGCTTACGCATATATCTTAACCATCTTTTGTAGAGAAATGTGACATTTTAAGTATCTAATCTAAGGTTTTGATAAAGCGCGTTTTAGCTAAAATGTTTTCAGAGTTGACTGATTGCCGGTTATAGCTGAAATGAGCACCAACTTTGTTATTTTAAATAGAATATCCATTTTTTATGGCAAATTCGAATTCTTCGTAAAATTTGACTCCAGCTTTATACAACAATTTGATATACTTGAAATACATCCCTAATGAGCTATTCTTGTTTTTTCAAGAAATTTTACAGCTGCAATATTCTTGAGAAATAATTATTTCTAGCAGCCTCATTTCGCTAACATTTAAAGAAATAACAAAGTGATTTATTCGTATAGTTGAACTTTTAAATAGATATACAGGGCGTTCGAAATTTAGGCACAGACTTGGGAAAATTAAAAAACGTGAGAAGACATTTTTTTCAAGTGTAAACCTTCATTTCGCCCTCGTTTTGAATTATACATTAAATTTAACTTAATTCCTTGTAATAGCCCCTATACCTAAATTGTGTCATTTTGACAATAAATGCATTAAATGTCGAATTATGCTAAATTTGGTATAACCGGATACCAGCCAACTCTGCACATAGTTAAACTAATACGTGTTTTATGAAAAACTTTCAGATTCTAGTTGTTTTTTGCTTGTAATTGGTGATAAATATTAGTCAACAACTGAGACGCAGTAAATATTGTATAACATAAGCCTAACATAAAAAAATAAGAAAAGAAACCATTTTACTGATATACCATATTCTGACTTATTGAAAGATAATTAAAATGAAAATACGTCTATTCATGGTATAATAGCAGGAGTCACCCTCCTAGCAGAAGCAATAATAAATATTATGTATTAAAGATGAAGTATAATTTCTACCTACCCAAACATCATCAGCGTCACTCCAAATACTAAACCTGCTTTCATTGCAGTCGAAAAAAAAACAGGTAGGAACGGCTCGTCTGCCTATTTTTAGTGTTTAGTATGCGGAGTGACGCTGATGACGAGTGGAAGGCAGAAATTATAGCTCGTCTTTATTCTTAACGTCTTTTATTGCTTATGGTAGTAGAGTGATTCCTGCAATTATAGCATCAGCGTTTCTTACAAGAATTTTGTTTACTGAGTTTGGCAAAGCTCAACATTTTATACTCACGTGTGTAACATACATATTTACAGTTATTTTAAAATTTGCTCGAAATGCTGTCGATGTAAGTTTAACGTTTTAAATTTTCCTTTTATTTTTTGGTATACGGTTCCTTCGATTTGTTTATTTAATTAATAAAACAAATCATACGATTTTACTGTATTGCTTGCACGTTCCTACTATTTCCAGACCAAATTGTTGTTATAACTTCTGATAAAATTCTGCTTTTTTCCGCTGTTGTGCCATGTTTCAGGCAATTTTAGATTCTCTTTTTTGGGTATACGGTTCCTTCGATTTGTTTATTTAATTAATCGAAAGGAAAGAATTTTAGATTCTCTTTTTTTTGGGTATAGGTACGGTCCTTTCGATTAATTAAATAAACAAATCGAAGGAACCGTATATGCAAAAAAAGAGAATCTAAAATTGCCTGCGTGAAACATGGCACAACAGCCGAAAAAAGCAGAATTTAAAAACAAATAATACGATTTATTAATTAAATAAACAAATCGAAGGAACCGTACACCCCAAAAAAATCGTAAGATTTGTTTTATTAATTAAATAAACAAATCGAAGGAACCGTATACCCAAAAAAAGTCGTATGATTTGTTTTATTAATTAAATAAAAAAATCAAAGGAACCGTGTACCCAAAAAAAAGAACATTTAAAACAGTAAAATATAACGGTTAAATTACTAAAAAGAGAGTGTAAGTTTAACCACAAATTCACTCTTCTTTTCATATCATCGAAGACATTATATAATATTTCTAACCGTGTATATGTATGTATATATGTATGTGTATGACGTAGCAAGTTATAGGATATGCAACTTAACAACCGACTTTCGTCATTATAATTGATGACGTATTATCCCAACATGGTCGCCATGTATAACCCTTGTAACACATATTACATTGACTTGACAGTGAGTAGCACAAATTAGGTTATGTTTAGGTATATGCAAGTATTAAATCTGAACGTCAAATGACAAATGTCAAATAAAATGCTCGCACAACCGCCAACGTTCTAATTATAGAAATCCTACACGGACGAAATATCACTAGATTTAGCACACAATTGTAATATACAAGTGTAACTCAATGTGAGATTGTGTTGGTATGAACTTTATGAAATTGATGACGAAAGTCGGTTGTTAAATTGCATATCCTATAGTAACAGTTTAGTACAGAATATATCTCCATGGCTATGCCAACTCCATACACAGTAAAAATTTTGTGTCCTCAACTTTTTATCCATTAATTTTAAAAGGTAACAAATATCTTTCGTCTGGGCGTAAAGTTCATAAATACTCTTTTACTGATGTTCATCGAGAATCCATTGCTATCAAGTCAGGTAACAAACTTGTCAAAAACTGACTGCATACATATGCTTAAACTAGAATAATCGATGTGTGCTGTCACCTAACCCTTGTCATCGACGTACCATCTATCCCAACCGTATCCGTATCCGTATGACGTTTATATTCGGATAGATGGGCTGCCTTTATAAGCTGTATCCGTATGACATTTATTTTGGGATAGATGGTACATACATCATTAAATTATCGGTACCAATAACATGCGGTAGGTCATAAAAATATAAATACAAGGTTATCAGGGATACAGTTTTAATGAATTGTTTACAAGAACTTTTGTTATCCTACACTACTTGTTTTCGATTTGACAAATACGATATCAGTTGGACAGAAGAAACCAAATTCGCACTAACAGAATACATACATATACATAATAGAGATGTAATTAACTCCAGATATGTTTTGGGCATACATAGGTACGTTAACATATTACGGTAAAGAAAAATTTCCTTAAAACAGTTCTGAATTTCCTCAGAATCGCTGATTGTTGTTTTTCGATAGGAAATGACATTTGCCACTGTTTTTGTCTTCTTGCTAATTAAATCTGCAATAATTTTTCATGCTGTTTTTGATTTGTTATTTGATCGAATGATCAGAAAACTTTACTGTATCTCCAAACATAATCAAATCGCTGTTTACAGATAAAGCAGACATAACATCCAGCTCTGTTTCATTACTTAGCCTATCATGAAATACTTTGGAATGGTCACAATCGTGTGCATTGGTATAAATAAATTAATTCATAGTAGAATAAATTAAATAGTTACAGCATTAGAACCTTTGACCACAAAAAAACGAATAAATAGTCTGAATTAAAGTCTCTGACGTAGTCCTTCTTCTTACTTTTTAAAATATTAACATGTTGTTCCCCATATCCGTCTGATCACTATCATCTAGGTTCGATAAAATTTATTGTTAACAAAAATAACAGTTTTATTAAAATAATGATTAAGAATTTCTTAAATATAAGAAAACAAACAACTAACAATAGTAAATAAAATAACTAAACTTTCTTACGACAATGACACGGAAATGTTTAATGGTTTCAAATTAAATGGAGAATACTATAATAGATTTAACAAATTTGGATAGGCTCTACTAAACTATTGACTGTTTCTCGAACCGGCCTTCTATTTTTGTAGAAGTTGGAAAAACACAGAAGGAAAAGGTTTGATATCAAGGGTCGCCGGTAGTAGGTCGGGAATATCAGGGTTAGTCATGTACATAAGATAAATTAGTGGCTCGCTTAATAGAAGCACGACAGCACAAAGATGGATCGCCTGCTGATCTGTTCGAATAAAAATTTCACTTCAAATTCGCCTTTCTTACAAAAAGGAAAAAAGATACTGCAGCATTTAACCAACTTCTATTCGAAATATCTGAGATTCCGTCGCATAATGGTTTACACGTTTTGTTTCAAGCCTCTAAAATTTTTTCACTTAAAAGAATTAATTTCTTCCAGAGAAGAATTTCCATTTACACAACGGCATCTTTTCCATTACCTAATTCAATTAGTCGGTTCTGTTCTACAAATAATAACTAAAACTTATTTTTACAAATATTCTTCTTCTCAGGGTATCAATACAGAGGAATTTTAGCACCACGTTATTGATTAAAATTATACTGCCCAACACAATCTTTTTTCTCATACACTATTAAGTGTAGTGTTCATGCTGATTCTGAAACTAATTTTAAATTAGCTCCATCACGTCAAAATTTTGAAAAATGTTTGTAAATAGCTTTTTTATATAAGAAAGATATTACAAGATATTGTAGTGCCGAGCATTGAGTGGACATTTCTGAACATGTCCTTGCCTGTTTCCTAGGTCACAGCATTTAAACCACGCCCATTTCTACTCTGAAGCCAATTAAATTAGGAATTTGTAGATATCCGGCTGTGTTAGGAGTGTGTAAGGAGCTAAGCACGGCTCGTTAGATTCAATTTAACTCTGTTTGTGATAGCTGAAAGTCTTTTTATTTCATAATGTCCCGTCTGTGTACAAATAATCTCAACAATTTCTGTTATGTATGTACGTACATATGTGGAGAATTCATTGCCCAACAACATAAACGGAATATTACGCCTTTAATAGAAAATTTATATTTTCACTATTTTGGTCTAAAAATTAAATATCAGGACAAAGAATGGACTCCTCACATTTGCTGCGCACAGTGTGCTGTTACTCTGAGAGGCTGATAAAACGCTATAGCGTTACAGCACTATGCAATTTACAAGACCTATGATTTGGCGTAGCAATCGGACCATTTGTCTGATTGCTACTTTTGCTGCAGGAAAACTTTCGGGTTCTCCAGAAAAAATTAAGAACAAGATTATTTACGCTAATTTGGCTTCTGTTACTCGTCCAGTACATCATTCACGAACCTTGCCAGTACCAAAACCTATAGGTGCTTTGAGTAAAGAATGCTGCTATGATGCCGAGGAAGAAATTTCCAAGTTATTTCCAACCTCGCTTAGTAAATCAGTCAGAATTAAATGACCTTATTCGAGATCTGACTTTCTCAGAAACTCATGCAGAAATACTAGGATCTCGACTTCAAGAATAGAAGCTGTTAGCTCCTGGCACACATATTTCTGTGTATCATAATCGCCAGAAAGAACTGTCACAGTATTTTCCAACCGAAGAAGGTCTTTCATTCTGCTCGGTTTACAACTGGGGCACACAAAGCACTGCGATTTCCTTTATGAGTGGCACAGTCGATCGAGAAATTTTCACTACCTTGTTAAAGATTGGCCGGTCAGGGCTCAGTATATCCCTCGACAAAAAAATACACTTCATACGGCACTAGTAAAACCTGATAAAATGGCCGTTACTTCCGCCACTGCACATAAGATTACGTTTTATTTTCAAATTTCGTCAAAGCGATGGAGAATGATTTCGTCGTGGATTCCAATGCCTTCAACAAAAATATCCCAATATTTCAAATCCAAAACTTAAAGAGGGAATATTTGTAAGATACCAAATTAAACGTCTACAAGATGCACAATTTGAAGAGCCTTTAAATGACTTGGAACGTGATGCTTAAACTGCTTTTAAGAGTGTGACCCAAAATTTTCTAGAAAACACAAAGTCTGACAATTACATAGCATTTGTTAATGAACTTCTTAGAAGTTAGCATAGACTGACAGAAGCCTTAAAATTCATTTGTACACTCGCAACTGGATTTTTTGCACCGAATCTCGGCGACGTCGATGATAAATACGGCGAGAGTTTTGATCAAGACATTTATGTTATCGAAAAACGTTATCAGGGCAAGTGGAACAGTGAAATGTTGGCTGATTATTGTTGGAGTTTGATATCAGAAAGTACCATAGAACAGTACAACAGAAAAGTAAAAAGAAAAACATTTTAACATACAACGTTGGTACCAAAATCTGACGTGCCAGAATAAATTTTTTATTGATATTATTGTGACAGAAAGTAAAACTGTACATAGTTACTAAAAAAAAAATAAAAAAGTAAAAATTTGTTGCCTAGTATTATACTACTTACAGAAACTCTTTAAAGATGGTTTAGATTTTTATTCATCTTATTGCACTACATTTTATTGGTTATTATACCATATACAGTTTCATTATTCTATTTCGTTATACACAAATTTAGTGCTGATATTCGTTGTACTAAAGCAAAATATAATTAAAGCAAAATCCCAGGTTCCTCCTAATAATTGCAATGCTTTCCTTTTTTCATTTTCTCTGCCTATACTCGCATTTAAATATAACCAAATGGATATATATGATTACAGAACCCATTCCCAAGCATTAAAGCTGCGTTACGTACGAAAAGTTCATCCTTTTAGTACCTGCTATACCCAGTCGAAAAAATCTAATTAATTTACATTTTTTACATTAAAACTGTGAAACAGGAAAGATAACTTTATCCACATTTAGGGATAAGCATATATCTACATATATCTCATTTACGTTGACCATTGTGTATACTACAGAGATTATAAATTTGCACCTTCCGTGAATAATGTTTACTCCATCAAATTAATCAAACAAGGTATCTATATAATTGAATACATTATCGCGGATAAAGTTATAGAATACTACTAGATGATCCTTTATAGATCGTGGGTCTTAGAACACATAAATAAACACCCTGAAGTAATTATATGCTTACAAAAGGCCAGTATGTACATATATGTATATCAAACATTAGTATTAAAAAATAGCATTAGTATACTCGTATTTAGTAGTATTTATAGCTTATCAGTAAAGTATATTATCAGCAAGTTTATATTTAGCCATTATACTACAATTATTGAGAATAGAAAGATTGGTAGAAGTTTTTGAATTTTTTTTTAATATTTCAAAGTAATTGCCATTTACAATAATGCGCTTATGTAACCATTTTCTCCTTCCATACTTTAAAAGCGTTCAACCAGCTGTCTTTATATTTAGCGGTAAATTACATTATACGAGGGACAAGAACTACAATTATTAATATTAATATAAATATTAATATTAATTGCGGCCACCACACCCGTACTTCTAAAAAATACTGCGTACATAACTTTTTTCATTGCTCGTTGTTTTTTCACCATCTTCATGTATCCAGATTCGGCTTTCTTGGCGAATGAGAACATCGAAAAACGGTACGTATATACATTTCATCGCCAGTTACAATTAGAATAGAAATAATTTGATAGTCTCCAGCATTCAACATATCTAAAGGTTGTTGGCAAATTCTATCACGTTCTGCTTTTTGTAAATCTGTCAGATGATGGGGTACAAACCGAGTTACAACCTGTTTCAAATGTTAATGTTCGTGCAATATTGATCTCACTTGCGAGGATCCAAGTGCATCTGCCATGTACTGCACCAGTAATAGTAATCCGCATGTTTTCAGACGTATTTAGCTCCTTAATAAAATTATTTCGAATGTACTACTGGAATTTTTCTCCTAAACTTAATCTCCGATACAGATCTATCAAGTTTTAGGTATTTAATCACAGTTGTCTGGTCTTTGCAACATAATTAAATTCTTATTAAAACTGACACATCGGGTTAGCAGTCTATGTTCGGCGCCATGAATACTTCATACAGGATAGTCAGAAAGTGGTCTTGGTTCTTAACACGGGGGTACGGCTAATATCTGAGGGATACAAACAATTTTCCACCATTTTTACTTCGATATGTTAATGATGATTGTTTTCATTTGACAGATTTTACGATTAAAAGATTAGTCATATTTGTGGATTGTGTGTTTGCACTTACTCGGTATCACCTAGATTAAACAAGTGCAACAAACAAGTAGCAAATTTCAAAACACCATAAATAAATATTCAATGATAATAACAATACTGAACATATTCTATTGTGTAATGTTATACATGTCGTTTGAAAAGAAATCATATAACACACAGTACTATAAAAAATTGAATGAAAATATTTCAAAATTACAAAAGAATATTTTATTTAAATCTGGAGATACATCTAATGCAGGGTAACCCGTGAATGACCCACTACACAAAAACGCATACTTCTCGACACCAGTATTGATTCCTCACTTGTGCTGTATATAAATAACACTACAACTACTTTAGTCTTGCTTGTAGTAATTCGTATTCACAAACATTTTCGAAATAACTAAATAATTCCCAAAAGGCTCTTTTCAGAGAGGGAGTGCTCTAGCATACGGCTGTCGTCGACCTGTTAAAACTTTTATACGTAAACTTTTAATGATGGGTTAAAAATTCATTAAAATTCTTACAGCAAAAGGTAAAGCAAGAGAAAGCGTAACTCTATATAGCATCATAATATAATACCTTTACTTTTTGGAATTTTAGTTGTGTATAAATTAATCCTGTTATGAATAGGGTAGGGTAGTTTTAAGTTTTAATTTTTAATACTATGTGATTTTTTATAATTGCAAGTAGTTTCAATTTGTCACCTTGCTAAAGTATTAAAATATAAAGTATTTATATTCAATTAAATTTCGAATACTATATTCTCATTAGAAAAAGCAAATATGGACAAGTATGAGAGTATGTTACTATATTTATTTCCATTATCATATGTGAATGCGAACGTTGTATATTTTAGTTTTCTTCTTGTACCAACAGTTCAGCATAGTGAAATAGTCAACTACTTGTTACACAGGAGGAGAGCGTGCAAGACATGATTTTGTCTTATTGGTGAAAGAGTTTCTCCCTTCAAACAAAAATTGACGTGTCTCTGCGTTTTTTCGTTTTACATACTTGACGTTGATACTTATTTAAGGTGGATCCTTTTCATTGGAATGCTTTGTATAAATATACGTAAGGTATGCTAGGTATGCTATCTTGAAAATTCAATTTCTTGCGACTTACGTTTGGACTACCGTCCAAAATTTGTTAGATCCGATGCCTTGTTTAATATTATTGAAAAGTATTTGGTAATTTTTATTTTAAGTTCTACACTACTTTAATTCTTTTAAATGTTTTTCTAATACGAGTTGCTTATTTTGCATAATATCGCCTTATATGAATACATTCTAAGTAATTAATATATATATTTTGTGACCTTTATCTACTTATCTTCCAATTCTTGAGATATTTCCACTTATAGGTCAATGAAACAACAATTAATTAAATACCAATTTATTCCAGACAATTAACGCGAGTGGATGCAGTAATCACACTTACTTAAGACAACATTATAATGATTATTAAAGCAATAACGTTAAACCCATGCAACGCAATAAGTAAAATAAAGAAGAGCAAAGTCATTTATAAAACGGCTAACCACTTAAACAAGGTCATTAGAAATAGTTATCACAAACTAAATAAGGGCGAAGAAACAACTGTTGCGCGCAGTTGTTTCAACATGTGATGAAGTAATATGATTGTTTTGTTTGCGGAAAACAACAATATTGCCACAATTGAGGTAACCTCTAAGACTATTCAACGGATCTGCACAAAATGTACAATAAATTTGTTTTTATGTGGGAAAATCTAAAAGTGTTTGAAATACTATCGGATTTTGCTACAACACCTTGATTTTTTCACAGTTTATGAGTTTGTCACTATAGATAGCACATATCTTTTCAATATTGTCCGTCTTTGCACTTGCAAATACCGAACTTTATTCGACTAAACTAAAATGGTACAATGGCAAGCCAATAATTTTGTTTATGGGTTCTAGAAAGTTGATATATCTTCTGTAATCCTTAATTATCTCTAATTACGTCAGTTATTCGCTTCTAACTAGTTGACTGCATCCGTTCGGAGAATCATCACTATATATCGACTCAGACCTGTGTTTGCCTGCGCTACTACCACATTGAATCTCCGGAGTGTTATGCCATATCATAGTTTTTCGATTCGCGCATCCTACAATGATGTTTTCAGTAAATTCAACGATCATCTGAGACACTGATGATACTAGTTGCAAGTTCAAAATCGCTGTATATACGCGTTTTAAAATGCATACTCATTAGTTTACTGTAAATACAGAAATATTATTTTAAATTCTAGTGCAATAGGTATAGAAAAAACACTTGTACCTATATTACTAAAACCTGCTAAGTTGTTTATCATAAGATATGTATTAATTATAGAGTGGCAAAATAAAAATGAAGCACAATATACTATATGCTAGTGAAATAAAACAATTTTAAATAAAACATACCAAAAATGATTTCATTATTTTCAGAATTATTTCATATGTAAGTAGACATTCTTCTTTACTATTTTTGTGAAAATAAACGTTGTTTAACAAATTATAACCATAAAAACTTAAGTCCCAGCTAATCAAAGAATACTTCTCGTTTTAGAGTTAAACTTCTAATGCAGTAGAAAGACGAATAAATTAGATACAGAAGTGAAGCTCTTCTTTCATGTCCAGTAGAAAGGATCTGCATGTAGCGAATGCAAAGTTAATAAATTCGTAGTTAAAACCTTCGTCGTTCTACTACCGTTGCTGTAAATGAGTCTCCGACGTACGTACACACTACATGACCTCCGATATTACACTACACACTTACTGTAACCAACACATAGAAAATATCAAAAGAAAAAGAGAGAGGAGAGTGTCGTAGAGAGAGGGAGAATGTAACGGCAGTAACGCGCAGCGGTTCGCCGCGAATACCCGGAGTCGGTTCCCGGAGTCAGTTCCGGACGCCCGGACCCTGCGCGACGTACCCGAAATAACCGGAGTTGCGACTGATTTCCTCGCATACTTATCGTCGGATCCGCAAGGACTCAGGACAACGCCAGTATCGAGAGTGTACCGCTAAATTCTACTTTCTATATAGGGAGTGTTATGTGAGAAAATTGTGCGCGTTATTCCTGGAGAAACCCGACAACTTTAAGCAGTTTCAGGCTCTGATTGTCCAAACGCAATTCTTGTACATTTTTATCAAGAACTGTGTTGGGACATCATCGCTCGAAACGAATTAACTTCACGACAAAGAGGATCGAAGTTTTCTCGTTCCGGTCCAACGTTCGCTGAGTGGATGTTTGTGATATGTGGTGCGGCAGGAAAATTAAAAAGGGGATGGTTTCGTGCCCGTGGATTACAACCAAATTCATATTAAATGTGTATTGCGTTTTCAAAACTAGAGAAAGTAAGTGAGTTTTTGAACCTCTTTCAATTATTCACTAATGCATATACATAAACTACTTAAATCATATTTTTACACTTTAGACCTCATCAGCGTCTGGTATTTTAAGTTAATACAACGTTTCTCAAATTCAAATTCATTCCTGTATAGCAAAAAATTACTAACTGTAAATTTATGTATGTAAATAAAGTAACGCTACTAATAAAGGGCGCCGGTTTTAACTAAAAACTTTATTCGACCTAAACCACAAACTTTTCTATATCTAGAGAGTTTTCCTTGACGCCATTAAATTCCTATTCTTATTCTATGTAAAATCTTTGCAACTAATATAAATATATAAAGCTAATTTTGCGGGAATAATAATCTTGTATATTTTGTAATAAAACAAATATGTACCTCAACAAAAAAGGTAAAGAAAATCGAAAGCTATTCACTCCAATCCAAGACTCGTATGTAGTATATACTTATGCAACTACAAATATCTAGTATGGGTCACTAGTTTGTATAACCTAGAAACACAATCTGTCATCACGAATTAGGTAATTACAAATTCTAAGAAGTAAACAGTAATTTCTAATATACAGTCATGTGTTAGTTAATATTGCATTCACTTTAATAAAATAGGTATTTCATTAAAGGTAACGCCAATTACACGAAAAAGAAACTGCGAAAAGTATATTTCCTAGTTTTCCATTTTGTTGCTAATATTTCGATTATTTGATTAATTATCGTGATCATTTAACAATTTCAAAAAGACAAATTGATGAAAAAAACATAGAAAAATCTTAAATACTACAGAATCTACAACGAACACTTACAATTAAAAGAAATATACACAATTAAGCCGTACCAAACTTTCTAACAGAAAATTATATTTTTGGATATTGTCAGAAACGTATCCATAAATCAAGATTGAAACCAATATCATTTGGAACATTTGGAAACAAGATAATTACAATTTCAGACGTAAATAAAATTTAGACACAAACGAAACAGACTACTGTCAGCTAAAGCAAGATTTTGGTCATGTAAAGACTCGTTCAATGAACTTTTGGTGAACGAATCGAATATTAATGTCTGTTGGAGATTATAAAGAGCTAACTATGAAAGTATAATTAAAATCCTATAAAAAATTATTTAAAAAAGGGTAGTTTACAAATGCAGTAATAATTTAGGGCAGTATGTCAATCAATGCAACGGGAAATTGTAAATTCTTTCATAGCATTACAAACACATAAACATATAAATAAATATTAAGACACTTTACTGGATAAAAGCTTTATTTTTTAAGATCCAGCATTAACAAAATCAAAACTAACTAAACAAAATTAATTAATGATAGAAATAGTGATATCTTTGAATTTTTCTGATACAGAACTGATTTATTTAATAATTCAAACCTGTAATGTTATTATAATCTTTAAAAAGGCATAACTAATGTTGTTTATTACAGCAAAATGTACGGTAAACAAAAATATCAGCACAATAAAATCTAACATTTACAAATACAATGCTTGCCGGTGTTTCGTGTAAAGGTTTTTGTGTCGATCAACATATTATTGGGTCAGGATGTCATTTAATAAATAAATTCATTTAAATTTGGTTCTATCTTGTCCTACTACAGTTCATCTTCAATCCAATAAGGCAAAAATATGTTTCTATACAGCACTGCTATGGAATTTCAAGAAAATCATGGAGCAGAACGTTAATGATAGGAGATTATTTTCAATACAGTACAATAATAATAATGGATGTAGTAATATTCTATATGCTTTCTTTTCATCATTCTAATTATTCATCATAATTAACTTTTGAAGAACAGTTTGAAAAAATCTAAATGCCAGAATATTATGTTATAAGTGTTTCCGCTTTTTGACCGCGTCATAGTAAAGTAAATACATAGATATGATAAAAAAATAAAACAAAAACAAAAAATTATAAAATAAAAATACATACAGAAACTTACTAAAACTCGAACTTTCGCCACTAATGTAAACGGCTTCTTCAGGAGAAAAAAACTGTGGTATCAAGTAAAATATCATTTTTATGCCATTCGTCTCTATATTGTTTTTAAGCCTTTTTATACTAATTTTTTTGTAAGGTGTTTCAGGGTCTAGTACTTTTAGGTTCATATGATCAACATTTTTTCCTGTCTTGCACAACTCAGATCAGTAACATAATTGGTGTTCCACATTCAAGGTTGGTGATAATTATTTATTTGACTAGAACTGCCAATCGTCTTGTTGCTTAAAAACTTTAATTTTTTAGCTAAAATTTTAATTATCCAATCCTTAATTGGAATATCACTCTCAGTTTTGAGCAATATCATTTTTTTATCATCCCCATCTATTAACTAGAAAGAACAATTACTGTCCTGAATACAATTGCAGCAGCATCCTAAGCCGTATGGCTTGACAAAACTCAGCTGCTATTGCTGTGTAAAATGTGCGTGTAAATCTATTTCCATTCCAACACTGCCTCGTCGTGAATAATTAATTATGTTCCAACAACAAATGATAGCTCAACCAAAGTATTGATCTTACTATATACTGCCAAAAGTGTCACCGACAAGATTCGAAATCCACACCTCCGAGTACTGTTTTACCAATATTATGCTATGTTTATGATCTCAATTCTTAGGATGTGATGTGCAGTTTTGTACTGCAACAAGTTTAGCGTTGCAATAATTGTAGAGTTTTCATTTTGTGCCTCGAGTATGTATACCACAAGCAGGGCGGACTATTATAAATTTAAAATGTGAAAACGAAAAAAAAGTATTTAAGTGCAAAATACCTATTTAACGGATCTATAACTGTAGTAGTTAGGCGGCTGACTATCGTTGTAGCCGAAGAGAGAGTCCGGAGAGACGGTGACATTTTCTCGGAGAATAAAAATCCGGATCGACATAATTATAAATAATAATAATAATATTTGCTGTTGGGAACAAAGTGATTAACGGCGTGGCATTATAAAAGGCGGTATCATGCTGTCAAAGCGATGCAGTTTACGGAGCAACCACCACACATAAAAAAAGTATAAACAAGACCACGCTTCATTTGAATTTCTTAGAGAATGTTGAATTGACATTGGCTATGACTAGACGCTAAAAATTCATTTGCCTACTCAAGTAAGCAGACCTATCTGGGCATTTTTGGAATAGCAAATTCTTTTAACACTCAATTAAAAATGATAGGTACCATCTTTTCCATTTCTTCCTGACGAAGGTTATAGAAAATATTAGATCTTAGTTTGTATGATCGCTGTTGTGCTAATAAATTAGTGTATTATGAGTCGTGCTTTTACTGTTTTATATTAAATTTCAATTGTAAACAAGTAGGTCACGAAAAATGTTTGATAAAATGGTCTCTAAAAAAGTATTATTTTGCTTTTAGTTCGATGCTTCCTTTCATCTTCTGGTTGTAAAATTTCTATAATTTACAAATATTAATTCAATAGACAAATCAGTTATATTAGGTATTTTAGATCTATAATACTGCAATTCAATGCATTTTAAAGACTCGGCAAACCGTTTTATATTAGTATTTCCTAATATCTACATAGAATACCTACAAGTGTCTGTTTAGAAACAGTATCCATCGAAACATCTCATCTTTTTTCTTGGTAACGTAAAATACAAAACTAGGATTTGTTTCTCCTCTTTGACCGTTTGCTATTCTTCTTGAATTACACTTGAATAAGCAAGTCTTGCTCTCCTTATTCCTACAAGAAACCCATTGACTTATTGAATATCTATGGTTTTCCACAACTAGGATACAACGGCAAACTTTTGGAGACATCTAAAAATTAGTAAAGCAATAATTATCACAATTTATTGCAAATATCTATTATTAAAGACATTATTGATTTAAAAGAACACGTTACATTTCTTTGAAATTTTATTACTATTACACTGAGTAAAATGTGTTAATTGGTTAGTTAGTTTTTCTAAGGCATCTATGGAAAATACTATTTTTCAATAATTAAAATAAAATAAATAAAATTGTACTTATTTAAGACTCTTGTTTAAGTGTGTGTTGATTGTAAAAACGCTCAATCAACTGCATATTAGTAATTGTTAAAAATACCACCGGCTCTCATAGTTACATAATTATATTTCACAGAGTCATTGCTGGAATACATCTTCGCACTTATAAACGGTCTGACTACAGTCATCAGTAATTGTGTGGTACGACTGATTTCGGAAGTGAGTCATTAAAATACAAATATTTAGTTGCTCTTGTATCATAGTAGTTTTTAACAGCAATACGCTTCAATACAAATTTCGAACAGTTTGTAGTTGCCACTGTATATCTTACAAATTACCCATTGCACTAGTCACCATGATTTTTATCTCCCGAATAACAATTATGTTAGTTTTTAATATTAATGTTTCAAATATGTACATATGCGGAATTTCTTTGCAGTTTCTTTGTTTTTATGTAGACGTTACCCGCTCGCAAGTCAGAAAGTGACCCTGTGTGAACCGCCCGTCGCAATCATCCCCAGAACCGTCTTTCAAGACATAACTTCAGGGTGCTTGGGTTGTCCTAGCTCTCAGCCATCTACCCTACGTCTTCCTTTCCTCATCAGAGGATTAGGAATCCGGTTGTACTTAAGTTAGTGACTTTTATATCCCCTTCATGTCTGCCTCTCTCTTTGTCCTGTCTCTCTTGTGCCAATATCCTTTGCTGTAAAATTCCGTATATGCCACCAATTTGTCTCGTTCTCTGTCATTGCCGCTACTACTGTATGTACAGATACCTTTCTGCGCAGTCGTTCCTCCAAGTCCATTCCCTCCCTCTCCCATCTGCTCCAATCCAGTACTGCGTGCTCCGCCGTGTCAATATCTCCACAGTAAAGGCATGTGTCCTCTACGGACAAACCAAATCGTTTTAGGTACGAAGTATCCGTGTCCAGACAAGAATTGTGTTGGGTGATAATCCACGTTTCGGGAGTTACAACGCACTTTAATGTTAGGGATCAGAGTTCTCGTCCATGACGCCACTGATTCCATTTGGCTCCACTGCCGTTGTCACTGTTTTATTATAATCTCGCGCTGTGACGTTTTATTAAGGGGTTTTCTCTAGTTTTTGAAAGGAAGCCTATAGCCTATAGCCAGTAATAATCACTCTCAGCAGCGTCCTTCTCTGGAGTCTTTCAACAGCATTCTTGTGCTTTTTGGTCTGCATGGCAGTAATTCGGGTCGATATCGCATAAAAGAGTTTAACCTGTATGACTCCATACAAAAGTGAGCGCTTTTTACTTCCCGGGTCTCTTATGTTCGAGAGGACTTTCAACAGAGTTGATAGAATAGTTTCGGCTTTTCCTGTTATATATCAACATATGAGCCAAGAGTTAACTCGCGGTCCAGCATGACACCAAGATACTTAACTTCACGCTTAAGTCGAATTTCCTTTCCGAGTAATTCAAAACAAATATTGTCCTTCGGACGAGGTCCCTTTAGTATCGTTAGTATTCTCTCCAACGCCTTGTCTGTCTTGAACATAAGGTCCCCAACATCCGTCGCTTCGACTAGAACTACCAGGTCATCCGCGTAGGCAACGGCAGTAACTTGCTCCGGCCACTCCAAACCAGTACACCATCTCTGCAGTTTCTTTTATTTAAATTTTTCTTGTCATTTTAAAGCGCTTTTTCGTAAATTTGTCTATTGTCTAATAAAAACCCCTAGAGTGTTGTAAATATGAAGAAACAAAATGAACTAACACAAACGGTGCCATTCTTGTTATTTCTTCTCAACAAACATTAAAGACATCACGTCAAAATCAAAACATACAGTTGTGTACTCTATCTTGCAAGACCAGAGAAGAATTGCCCATACCAAAGCATCCAGAATATGTAACATTAGATAAAGAGAGCTCAACGTCTGATGTGAGTAAGTGAGAACCGGATTTTAGTGATACAATTTTTGAATCAAGCTGTTCATCTGAACGTCGGTTATGACCCAAGAAGATCTTAACTATCTCATAGGAGATTTAAAGTTATCAAAAAAATCTGAAATGCTTGCTTCCCAGTTAAAATATTGGAATTTTCTTTCTAACTAATACAAAAGTATTTATCGTAATCATCGTTCTCAATTTAAAGACCATTTTATTGAAAAAAAGGCTAAGTTTTATAATGGTACACAGAAATATCTAATTTGGTATTGAACATAACCTAATAGAACGACCTTTGTTCATTATTGATTTCTCTAAAGTTACTTTTAAAACTGTGCTTCTACATAACGGAACTAAATTCCCATCAGTTTCTTAAAATCAGTGATGCCAAATTCAAGAAGGAATATTTGTAGGTCCACAAATAGGATCACTAGTACATTATGAAAAGTTTAAGGAACTATTCAATCGACTGTCGAAAGCAGCTTATCCAAAATTCAAAAATCTTACTAAATCTTTTGGAAAATCGAATGGCGGAAAAATAGCCGTGATAGTTTCAACGATCTTCTTACATATCTTAACAAATTTCTTCCCGAAGGCGAAATATAGCAGAATCTGTTTTCTGTTCCTCATTGTTGTGCACCTGTTCTCTACAATACGTTGATAATCTTTTATTTACCAATGAATTTGAATTAGCGATGATACTATCTTACACTAAAACAAGAATCGCCGAATTATTGTCAGACTGACAAAACTATTTACTACAAACTAGTAAATTTAGTAAAGCTAGTAAAGTATAAATAAACTATTTTTGCAGATATTTCTTCTCCATTATTTTTTGATAACACAGTGTAATTTTAAGTTAAAATAGGCTCTAAAGAGGATGTCATGCATATTATTATAAATTAAAAGAATTAATACAGTCAAATATGCACGGTCTACTACGCAACCGAATTAAAGCATATAAACAACCCATCTCGTAATTCCTCATCCGATCAAGGTAAACTAGATGGCAGTACGTACAAGGTATATGAAATATCCTTTTCTCTCGTCGTGTATCCCTGTCTCCTTCATCCGCCACACATTGCGACACTGTGGAAATGTGTGATATTAACCCTTATTCCTTTGCGTCAATATTGACCCGGTACTTTGAAAGGATAACGATGTAATTCGAAGCAAGGGCGATGTTTCAAAATTAAATATGAAATGATATCCTATTATGTTCGTTATACGTCCGTTTAATGAAATTTCGGGTTGAAAATTTCTTAATAAAAATAGGGGCGTGTTTTAACTTATTTAACGAAAGCGTTATTAAATATTAATGCTTGGCTATGAGATAACCTTTATTGCCCGTTTCTTCGGCTTTGCGTCTCGCTAATTATTAATATAATGTGGAACTTATTATTCTACCAGCCAAAAAATACCAAGTATTAAGTACAGTACCTAACATAAATATTAGTACACCTAATTCTTCGTTAACTATAAAACAATATTTCCGTCACATTCTGAATTTAAACAAAGATTAAAAACCGGAAATTAATCGTTAATTAAGGAGGTTACGTGACCTAAACCTGTAGCAATGCTCTCTACACAGAAAAACTTTACTTATAAGAAATTAATATGGTAACTCCGTATATGAACAAACATACAAAGCGAAAAACACAGACTGACCCGGGCGGGGAGTGAAAGAGGCTAAACTCCGAACCAGAGAGCTTGGTTATCTCAAACGGGACTCTCACTACTTGTAAGAATATTGAACGATGAATGGTTAGAAAATATAGTTTCGAAAAGAACTTTCTTACGAACCTAAGTAACGACCTACTCTCTAAAAGCAAACATCATTCAATGATATGTGGATGGTTCTAAAATAGCCAAAAAGAAAACAGTTGCAGGGCTATTTGAGCCAGGAACCAAATACTTTGAGCCAATGGTAACGTCTTCCAAGCGGAGATCAATGCCATTGGAAGATGTACTCAACTGAACGTGGACAGAAACTATCGAAAGCAAAGCATTGCAATTTTCTCCCATAGTCAAGCAGCCATAATGGCACTGAATTCTATCATCAGCTCGAAATTAGTCTGGGATTGCCTTGGCAGACTAAACAACTTAGGCACAGAAAACAGAGTTTATTATGTCACAACCTTGTTCGTGGGATCGGAACCGTTTTACGGTATAGGAAGGAGAACCTTCAAAAAATCTCAAAAATAGAGAGGAGGGTCAGAGCATTTTGTGACTGAAGTTCTCTGGTTTGAGACACTCCAACTCTAGAAACTACAACAAGCATGGAGAAAAGACCTTACTAGAACTAAGTAGAAACAGACTGCACACCCCCTCAGGTTTTCTTACAGAGCGTTGTCACCTTGGCCAACACATGACAAGGATAGGTCTGAAATGCGATAGCGACTGCAGATTCTCACTGCAGGTAATAAGTATGATTAATTTAATAGTAATAACATTTTGATTCATTTTTAAAAGTAACAAGGAATAGAATTTTCATTTTCATTTTCATTTTCATCAAAAAAAAACTCTGCATTCTTGTCACAAAATGCCATAACTATAGCTTCGTCTGTTGCGAAAACCGCTTTTAACTACTAACTATTTTTGGCGGGAAATGTATAGTATATTGACACTTGAACCATTCGATCTTTTCGTTTCACATAAAGCGGTGTTGCTGAATAATATATTCAACACTATTTTTTAGTATTTCTATTGCGATGCACGAACAAGGAAATTTTTGAGGCCTGAAGGATTGTTATAGGATAAATAGATTTAAGTAGTACGTGAGGCAAATCTGGTAAGATATTCAAGAACATTGAAAAAAATAAAAATTATATAGAATTTATTTAAGAAGCAATGCTGAGCCATATGTAGTGTCTGCAAGAAATATGCCCGAACCGCTGATATCTCAAATAAAAGCAAAATTATCAAATGGCCTCAGAAGGCATAACTATATCCGGTGATGAGCCAACAGAATCGATTCACTCCATTATAACCACTCAACAACCTAGAAATCCAAATGGAAACATCTAAATTTGTATAAACCCAAAGGCCTTTGAAGAAATACGTCATGAGAGAAATTATTAAGTAATACAGTTGAATAGCTAAAATTCTTTAGAGAAGCTTGTTTCAAACTATAAAAAAACATTTAATGTTAAGAGAAAACGCAGTGGAAAAATAAATCGTTAAAATAAATAATTGTTGATATAATAGATAATTTTTGTATAGGAACAATAGGTCCATATATTCTTCTTTTCTTTTATAACCATCTATAAATATAAATAGCTTCTTTTTTCTACCAAAAAATATAACAAAGGAAAATTGCACAAACAAGATACATTCATATTCTATAAAGCTTTATCTCTTTCTGATACATTAAACTTTAGCATTTCACTATTACTACAACTGCGAACAGATAGTTGTACGTTTTTACTGCTAATAATGAAAGCAAACCTAGATACATTTTAAATTCAAATTTGAAATTCCAAAATCGCACAGCAACGTTTTACTTATGCAACCAGAACATGCGATAATACAGTACGATAAACAATGTCGTTATTTGCTACACGATATAATACAATTTTAATTAAAATCAGAAGTTTATCATCGATTTCGTTGTGAAACGGTAACATAGAATGGCAAAAGGGAGCGCTTGCTAAAATAACATTGAACACGGAATTATGAATATTGAAATAATTGGTTAGTTAACCGAATAGTTTTCGTATTTGTTGCTAGCATTGTGTAATCTGCATTTGTATATCCGTATAGATAATAGGTTACATTTGTTTTGTATAAATATTCAATCTTTGGCGATAATTTAAAAGGATTAAAAGTACTGGAAATACCATTTGATGTTAAACTTCGCGAATATTTCCGGAGATATATGTATATCGTCGAGCTTAAATTTTATAACTAACGCCATAAATTATGCCAATAACGACCGTATCCGGTATCTCGTTGATTTGCAGCACAAAAACGAGGAAAAAAACGACAACAGGACATTGAACAGGAAGAGAGGATTTGTTTATTTGCAATAATAATTCGGTATTAACGTCGGCTTACTGAAGCTTACATTCGCCTGGATGATATTTCGGATTACAACGGATACTCATGTCAATTCTTATTGAACGTGAATTCTCGACGAAAATGCACTTGAATACGATAAGATATAAACTAAACACATAATAAATGAATTCTTAAAATTACTAAAATAGAATACGCAGTGTATTGTGTATTGCAAACACAAACTTATAATTAATATTATAGTCTATATTTAACGATTACAAAATTATTAAGAATATTTTCTAAAAACTCTCTATAACCAACACTTTTTGAACTGAATGCGTCATGCTTGCTAGTTTTTGTCTCCTCAATCATTCCTTAAAAATAAATCGTATATGATAATTAGAACTGAGAATAACATTCGAATAATTTGAAACTTAAATATTCCAGTAATCTAATAGTCTTTGGATATTAAGTGATTCTGTCAAAGCGAACGATTAAAACGTTAGCCAAAACAAAAACAGAACATCTAATGAAAAAGTCTGGAATTTCTCTGTTGAAATCATTCATTGCACGAATTAATTGTAGTTCCTAAGTTCCTAGTTCAGAATACTTTTTCATTTTGCCTATCTTATTATAGTGATACTTGATATATGAATTATTTACAATAAACTATGTATGTATTTCTATGTAGAAAACTTTTGGCTTATAGTCGTTCGCAAATTAAACGTATGTCACTTTTAAAACACCATAGCCCATTCAAATAAAAAACAGCATTGGTTTGAAGAAGTTTCTAGAGAATATCCCTAATAACTTTCTAATGCTCAAAGATTTTTTTTTAGTTTTTGATAGCGCGTTTAATGTAAAACGTTTTCCATATAAGTTAAACGAGTTAGTTACATTTAAAACATATAAAATATGAATTGTTTTAGTGTATGTCATGTAATAAATGTAAAACTACTCTCTCAATCTACTGGAAGCATGAGAGGTCAAAATAATAATAATAATAATAATACGCCTTTATTGTAGTTTACCAATTTACAGAGAGCATAAAAATCACACTACTATAGCAAACTAGAACTACAAATAGTGCGGATTCAGACGATCCCGAAGGGAGTGTCTGATCTTCCATCCAAACTACGAAAAATTAACAAACAAATCACAAAATTTTTAGAACAAATTAATTAATTAAAAGCACGAATAACAAACACCAAGTGCATATACAGAAGCAAGTAACAGCAAAGCTCTACTTATTATGCAATACTGCGTGCCAGCCCATCCGAAAGCGTAGATCTCAAGCATGCTCTAAACTGCGATACGCTTAAATCAACATTTCTCATTCTATCGGAAAGACAGTTCCAAAAGGTTGCCATGCCATAGGAGTAACTTTTCTGAAAACCAACAGTGGTATGTGGAGGTACAGTTAGAAGGTTCTTGTGCCTCAAATTTAAATTATGCACGTCGGTACGATAGCGAATTTTGTTGTAAAGATAAGGAGGAGATTTGAACTTTAGGATCTTAAAGTACATCACACCTGCATGCAGCCACCTGCGATTTGACATGTTAAGCCATGCATCATTGAGCCTATAAGATATTCTGTCATACCTACGCCCCCCCATAAATCAGCCTAATACAAGCGTTCTGAACAACCTGTATTCGTCTCGATGTTTCATAATCCAGGCAGCGATCATAGACAACATCAGCAAAATCGAATAGCGACAAACTAAGTTATTGCACAAGAGTCTACGAAGTTCCATTGAAAGCATCGATCTAATACCGTAAATAGTCCTCAGCAGCCCGTAAGCAGTTCGAATTTTATTGTTAACGTGAGTCCTGAACTTCATATCAACATCAAATATCAGCCCGAGATTGCGTGCACTATGTTTGATATCCAGAGCACTCCCCCCAACACAAAGCAAACAGGAACCAGTCACATCCTGAGTTCTCTTATCACTACCAAAAATAAGTGCCACTGACTTACTTGGATTCAGTATAAGACAGTATTTTTGTGACACTTCGGCGAGAATAGCGAGATCTTTATTGATTAGAGAGCATGCAGTTCCAACCTCCGATGGCAAACAGGAGAGATATAGCTGACTGTCATCAGCATAAAAATGGCTTTTACAGCGATTTAAATGTTGAGCAAAGGTGGAAGTGCAGAGAATGAAGAGTAAAGGCCCACACATGCTTCCTTGAGCCACACCTGTGTCCACTTGAAGTTTAGTGGAAACGTTGTTGTTAATATTGACTACCTGGTTGCGACCTGCTAAATAACTGGAGAAAAATATGAGTGTGTTTTGACTAAAACCAAGAAAATGTAAAATAACTAATAGATCACGGTTCAGGGTATCAAATGCCTTGGTGTAGTGGAGCAAGATGAGAAATGTTAAGGAACCACCATCAGTCGCCCGGATTACGTCATCGCTGACGTCCAACAGTGTGGTAGTACAACCATGACCAGGGCGAAATCCTGATTGGTTTTCTGGAAGCAATGCATTATCATCTAAAAAATGCCGGAGCTGTCTTTCAATAATTTTCTCAAGAATTTTAGAGAAGACCGGAAGGATGCTGATAATGTACCGCAAATGTGTCTCTTCCAAGCTGTCTTTAATTTTTTCGGGAAAATCTGCATCTTGGTAAAGGTTAAATTTTCTCAAATTTAACAATAAAAAGGTATAGGAAACTATTTTTTGGGTGTGGTGGGGGCTTAGTTGCAGTGACCCCGTAAGCTGTTACTTGTCTGTCCATCACTGCAACTCCCGCGGTGTAGTTTTGTGTGTGTAAATTGTATTTAAATGGCTCTGTGACAGCATTATACCACCTTTCATAATGCCACGCTATTAATCACTTACGTCGCTTGCAAATTAATCCGGATTTCAACTCTCTGCAAAAATGTCACCGTCCCTCCAGAGAATTGAAACCCGGCTTCTACCGTCCCGCCATCACGATAGTCAGCCGCCTAACCACTGCACCTATCGATCCGTTTAAACAAGGGTAACCTACCAGAATACCAATCGAGGTATCGATATTTAACGATGTATGAATTCGATGTATCGTTTCTGAATATTAGTATCGGTTAAGTATCGGCGTGTGTCCATACTTTGTAATTGATTTCTTAGAATCAATACCATAGTATCGGTTCTTTAATCGGTCCTGTGATATCAATATCATAGTAGCGGTTTTTTGGTATTGATACCCAGGTATCAATTCCTAAGTATGTATTATTTAAATACATTTACCCATGTTCTGTACTTGGGATAGTACCTCGTCTTTTATTTTTAATATTTAAGAGGTTTATATGATTCTATGTGAAATTAAAGTATAATTGCAGTATCTTTGAAATAATTATTTAGAACTTAAGGGGAACGTACACTGATTATACAAAAACGTCCCTATACAAACATTTTTGACTAAATGCATATGACGGAAACTGTTTTTTTAGTGACACTTATACTATGAGATTCATAAGGATTGTCAAATCCGTTGCTATAGATATTGGCAGGGTGTAAGTATATGCGGCGTGGTTGTTACAAAGCTTTGAACTAAGTCAGTGGCGGACCACAAGGAATGGTATGGTACAGCAGGAGAAAAAATATCCTGCCAGTGCATGTAAGAAAGACGCCCTTCACTCAAAATGCACGGGTACTTTATTGACTTAGCATACCTACATGGACTGTCTGTGGCACAGACATTATTTGTATGCACTCGAGGACAATAAAGTTCCCGTAGGGTTTGAGTAAGAAGCCTCCTTCTTTCGCGCACTGTCCGGATACTTTTTTCTCCTGCTCTACGCATACATATATAGATCCTATTTTTTAGATAGCCGAATATGAAATAATCGAATGGGGTTAGATCAGGCGATCTTGGAGGCCATCTTTTTGCTCCAACAACAGTATGAGTTAGAGCATTGTCATGTTGAAAATATCCTGTTTCAAGGTTATTTTCTTGTAATCCTCCAACAAACTCTAACATCTGTCGATAACGTTCATCTAAGAAAAATGATTGATTCAACATGTTATGGTAGTAATTCCTGTACTGTAACAGCTTTGTACGGAAGGCCAATGTCAACAAATGTCAAGAAAATTGATTAAATGTTTGAAATTTGTATGTATGTTCATGAAAATGGTAATAAATATAGATAAATGTTTGCGGAAAACAGTTTTTTCTTCCGATAATCATTTTGAATCTTCCTTTATGGGTAACGCACATTAATCAAACAAACAGGAAAAACACCCTGTAATCGTATTTTTTGTCAAACCCAATTAGACAAAATGCTGTGTAAAAAAGACATGCGTTTAATCATTATTTGTTAAAAAAAACATTTCATGACATCAAACATAATAAAGCTGTTTGTACTGCCAACATAATATTTAATCATACACATGCAATTATGCATTGGGGCCATCCAAAAAAAGCAGTTAATCTACGCTACCGATACATCGACAGCAGTTGGGTGCGTAACTACTTCCAATGTCAAGCATGTTTGCCAAAAGTTGTCGGGTTGTTATCTAACCTTAATTAAGCAATTGTAGCATCATAGCACATATTGATAAAAATGAAAGCTAATTTACGAAATATATTGATATGAATTTGTAAAAAAAGTCGAATCAGTCAGTACTAAAGTTCATCAATACACACAATACCTTCGAAAGATATGTGTTCTTGTTGTTTTGCTACATTAGTCTTACGTTGATTTTTTTAATCTCAATAATATTCACCAATATTGAATTGGTATTTTTGTATTACCTATACCTTGTGAAATTATGTTAACGCATGTAAAGTATGAGTTTAAATACTATCTGGAATTATTTATCAAATATTATTTAATAGTAATATTATTTACTGTTTTTCAATTTCCTATGAATTACTTTTTTATATCATGCATCACATATTTTTCAACATGATAAGCAAATGATAATCACAAAAGTACATTACCAAAAGTATTGGTTTTAAATAAAAGTATAAAGCCTGAAAGCTTTAGAATACTCTCAAATTTCATTTTTACTGAATGATTTAATGCTAAGTTTGTACTAATAAAACGACGCAAAATAAAGCAATTTAATCGTAGTTCGTAGGCAATTTTAATATTAGATAATGCACCTGAGTGAATTGAAATGTCTCTACCATTCTTACCTCCAAATTGTACGCTATTAGTTAATGGAACATGTAATATAAGTTATACAATATTTTGTCGCAAAAGTTTAATTAAAATTGTAGTTGCCAATGCTTATATTAGAAAAACATTAAGAATTGTAATTTTAAGGAATATTTTCTCTTTGGCTGACGGTTAGAAACACGTAGATGTGATTTATTGACAAAATCTTGGATTCAAAGATTATCCACTCAAGACAACTTTTCCAATAGTGAGAAAGATCAAATGCCATTAGCTAGACTTGCAAGTTGCTGAAATGATTATTAGGCAGGATGAGACATGCGATCAAGTTTTTACAGATGCTGATATTAATCAAGAAATTAATGGAGACACTGAAAATGGGGTTAGCAATAGTGTTGAGGACAAGCATATACTGCAGGAAGAAAACGTCAAAAACAAGTGACAAGATAACATTTTTTTACACCGGCTTCGAGAAACATGATAAGCAATGTATAGAGAGTAATAGAACGACAACTATATATTTCCATACATAAATATTTATAGGGTGAAATGTTATAAATAACTATTGTTGTAGTATATTTAAAGTGAAAATTTATTTTATATTCGATAATCTCAACGAACCGGTAATTCAAACAAGGCTCTGTAACTTTTACAGAAGTCTCAAGAGATTAAGATCATATAGATCAGGAAACTATTCAACGACTTAATTTTTCCATATTTTCTGTCCAATTGAAATTATCTATTCTTTATTTTAAAAAAGTTAAACACGAATACAACATTACCATATCTAATAGCAATAAAACCCAGAAATTCCCTTTCCAGCCAGTTTTGTTTTATTTTAATTGTATACATTATCGCAACATGAAGCCTTGTTTTGAAATATTGTGACTTTTCTAATAAATACTGAAACCTCTTTAGTTTTATAACTGCTTCTAATATTTACCTACTTGATTAATTAGTTTGATAATTAACTATTTTTTAAAACATGCAACACAATCGTAAATTTCCAAGTCTTGTACGATTGTGCAATTTGGTTATACGGGGTGATCATAAAGTAAGGGGTAAATCAGTAATAAAAAGTAAATGGAATCTACTTTTTTTAGATTTGGATTTTACTGTATCTATGAAAAACCGTTACAATTGTTGGCAGCAAAACGAAATCATTCAATTTTGAGTTTTATTATATATTACTCCTAGTGGATTTACAAACAAGAATTGGCTGATTATTTCCCACGAAATGGGTGTGAGAGCGATTGCAATTTGATACAAAAATTTTAAAGAACAGTGTCTGTAACTGACCTACCAAGCCCAGGAAGAGCAAGAGTTTGGAAAAGGTTCTTCGTGGAAATAACCGAAGTAATCAAATTTCTAAAAATGTATGCCCATTTTACTCCGAATGGTGGAGTCAATACTCAAAACTGTAGAATCTGGTCTGCAGAAAATCTACAAGAAATCGTTCAACAAGGTCTTCATGACAAGAAAGTCATCGTTTGGTGTGATTTTGCAGCTGATTTTATCAGTAAGAGGAAAAGCAGAATGGAGAAGCCGTATCTGTAACTGTAAACAGTGAACGAGACTTGCAAATGTTAAGAGATCATATTATTCCACAGCTGCAAAACGAGCACCATGAAATTGAAAACATCATTTTTATGCAGGATGGAGCACCCCAGCACATTTTACGATCAGTCAAAGAATTGTTAAAACGTCTTTCAAATCTTTTAAGCAATCTTAACCAAGCGGAATACTTGCTGTGGGGTTATTTAAAAAGTTTAGTGTTTAAAAGACGATCAACAACGCTACAAGAATTAAAAAACAATATTATGGAGCAAATTCGTGCAATTCAACCAGAAATGTTATGGAATGCTGTGTACAATTTGGAGGAAAGGTTGGTAATCTTACAACAACAAAATGGAGGTCATATTTAGCAATTGCCGAAACTGGTTTTGTGCATACTAAATCCCATTTTTTAAGTAATTAGATTTCATTTATTTTTTGTTATTAACTTAATTTGTTAAAAAGATATAATAATTTAAAATATATCCCTTATTT
This sequence comes from Holotrichia oblita, assembly GCA_023690525.1. Classification (NCBI taxonomy): domain Eukaryota; kingdom Metazoa; phylum Arthropoda; class Insecta; order Coleoptera; family Scarabaeidae; genus Holotrichia; species Holotrichia oblita. The sequence goes on from CM043015.1 coordinate 90,491,559, forward strand.
TATGATTACCCCATATTTCGATAATATATTGAGACCATACATACATATCTATGTATGTATGAATATGTAGAATAAAGAAGGATTTAAATTTAGAAAGTACCTAGAAAATTGTTTTCGTATGTCGTTTCTTGATAGAGATCAGTTCGTCTACCATTTAATAATTGTCAAATAAATACTTAAATTGTCTTATTTTTGAAGATTTGCTATATATGCTCGAAGGCCACGTTATAATTAAATATTTTGTGAAGCTACATTTTTACTAAATTGTTGAATCAGGTTAAATGAACCTTGACGTACTGTATATCAAATAAATATTGTGACGTGCTTACTGCGGCATACATTACATAGACTTTAATTTAAATTTTCCGTATTCCAACCACGTGTTGTCGAAAAAAAAAACGTGCGAAATATCAAAGTTATTTTAAATAAAAATAAAATTGTAAATTACCTTTGGGAGGACACAATCTGATTACCTTATTTTGCATATATATGATAAAATAAACTTATTTATCTAAAAATGTTAATTCGCTTGACTATGTAGAAACTTTTTGCACCTGATTTAAATATTTCCTTATTTATGTATGAAACATGTTTCTGTACAGTTAATTCATGTACTTTCCCTATCCAATTCTTATCAAACGATGTTTGAAAATGTAGAGGAAACTGGTGGGAAAGCTTTTGAATATACATAATAGATACTGTGAACTAATTACACCTTAGAAAAAGTGAGACAAAAACAGCTACGTTCTGGTTCTTATAAAAAGTTCTTAACTTTCAACTCTTGACCTTTATCGATTGTATTAAATATGAACACAAAAAGCACTATTTCACCCACAAAATTCCAAAAATTCAACAGAAGCCAACACGTTTCAACAATAAATCTAATATTGTCCAGGGAATAATAATACTCAATTAGTACTATCTACTTAATATGAGCCAGCGCATTGTATACGGGAATAGCATGTCTTTAAATTAATTAAAGATGAAAATATATATTTCAGCGTCATGGTTCCGTATAAAACCAAACTGCAAGGACTAATAGACTCACAATTGTAATATTTATTGAGTTGCAACTGATACAAATTACAAATTTGTATGTAACCGCCATAAATATTAGTATAGGAAACCAATGCTTCTATAACAATAATTCATATATGTATGTATATGTAATTAATTTATAAAATAGCTCTAGCAATAATAATATATGCATTTAAAATTCATAACAGTACAATATACACAGCTATTCCTAGTAGTGATTTAGCTTGAAACCTTTACGGTTCATTTTGATTGGACTATATACCGGATGATTCAGTAAGGGTGGCGATCGGCTGTATCTCGGAAACTGCCAGGCGTAGAGTTTTAGGGAAAAAATTGCATAACTTATGTGGCTACCAGAACTATCCGGAAATTATTTAAAAGTTCGAAATGTTACCGCTAGGGGTCTGTTATTTTCAATTATAAAATGAGTATCATCTCAGAAAATTGCGTGTTAACGTATAACTTTGAAAGCATCATTTGAAAGCTGAGCTAATATCGTATTAGTTTGTTTAGTGACTTTTTTTCGTATCTGCCATAATAAGAAAGCCATAATAATAAGCCAAAGAATGTTTCAATATTTAAATTTTAATATCTCCCGAACCGTTTAATCGATGTGAATATTTTAAAGCTCATTTGATGTTGTTTACGTTTGCTTTTCTTACTTGTTCTAATGTTTTAGTAAAATAAAACTTTTATTTCAAAAAATTGACCATGTTTTTCAACATAAAAGTTGATTTTTCTCGAAGACGGTCAACTTTAGAGCTCATGACCAACATTACCTTTTTTGTGTAGAACATTGGTGGTTCAAATGGGCGTCTCAAAACCGTACTTTTTCCAGTGGCGTAGAAGTTGCAGAGAAAAACAACCACTACCCCTTCAAAATCTTCACCAATTATGACTTAAATTTTTTTTGTCTCGCACACAACTTAGCTTATTATAAGTAGAAAATGTTTACAAACGCTGTTTTCTTTACAATAAACGGTTCCGGAGATATTTCCAAAAAACGATTTTTTTAATTAAATTTCAACACCCTGTATCTCGAAACTTTTTTTCAAATTTTTGGACAAGGTATCACATCCTGAAGTCCTGCGCATATATTATGAAACACCTTATATAGTAGTGATTCGTCTGTTGTGACTGACCGTGACTGGGAACTATCTAATGAAGACGAATCTGTTTGGTTTTTTAACGACATAAAAATAAGAAATAAGAACTATTTTGAAAATATCGACAAAGATTCTAACAATTCTATCTATATGCGATAGGTGTCGCCTCAATAAAGTGAAGTAGTACAAAAGTAGTCACAAGATCGTTCGGTGATATCAAATCATTATCCATAGTTTGAAAATAGTTTTCACTTGCACATGCATACATAAGTTGTCACCAAATGATTCTCAAACTATCATAAAACAGCTGCAGAAACGAAGCTTATGACACCCCATATTATAATTCTTCAATGTTACCAACTTTATAATAAAAAAGCTGCTTTAAATAAAAATTGGACTGAACATTCACATACAGATGACAAATCTTAAACGATTTCAATTTCCTGTCTCATAATATGACATGTGTATGGTTGCGTAAAAAGGATACTACACTGTGAAATATTATACAGAATTATTTGAAATAAAATAGATATCTTAAATACAAAAGTATTATGTCAGGGCAGAGCAATAATAATTCTCTAGTGCCTCTTCGACTCTTACAAAATAAAAATACAAAAATGAGCGCCAACTCCATATACCCTAGAACAGACAGAAGGAAGACCATACAATCTAATTCGATCTGCGAAGCAGCCAGCAGCGTTGTCGTCGTCGTAGTCGTAGGGTCATCGTCGTTCGTTTATAGATTACGACCCGGAGCCGTCCGCGATGATGATAACTTGCGGATGAAATAACATCCGCAAGTCGTTGCGTCTGAGCGTGAAGTGTTCTCTCTCCGCCATATCGTATTCTGCACGTCCTTCAAAACTAATAAAAGAACTCACCGATACATTACCGACCGCATGTTGACCACATATATAGAAGAAAGTTCGTCCGCTCCAAACTCGTGGCCGAGGATATTACAAGACGAGCACGTTGAAGAAATTTTATCTAATAGCGGTTGTCGTACGATTATTACCGACGACAGAATGATAATGAAAACAGAAAAAGCTGGAAAACTTTTCTTCAGAACGACCAAACAAAGGTTCCAATCAAAAGTTAATTACACTGTGACATTCTGAAACTTTGAATATGTTTCCTTCCACATCAGCATGTTTGCTAATAACAAATGTGCATATGTGAGATATTGATATTAACTACAAATTTGTAATTTGTTGTAGTACATAACCCTGATGAAGCTTTTAATTAAAGCGAAATATTGGTAAATGTGAAAATTGAGTTTAATTTATAACCACAGGTCGTGTTCATCCGACATTTTTATTTCACTACAACTGTTAATTTCTAACGACCGCCACTCCCTGAAGATACAGATTCTATATGAATTCCATATTGGTTCTAATAAAATTGCCCTGTGTAATGACAAGTGTACAAGAACAAATATCATCATATAGTTGAATATTAAAAAATAGAACCCACTTCACTTAAATGTATTCTTTAATTGTATGACCGTTTCGTTACTTACTGCGTACGAGCTTCACGCAGTAAATATGATATAGTAATAATATAAATAATAAAGTTTAACAGAATCTAGAAAAAATATTCAAAGAACTAAATTTTAGAATGATTTACCATTCCTGAATATACTAACAAGGGAACACCGGCAACTGTCACACCCCGATTTCGATGAAACTTTGTAGATCGAAAGACTACCTTAATATAAGAATCACGTTTTTCTGTTTCGGCAGATTTTGGGATACAATTTCTTCCAAAGTTTGGACGATCTTTTAATTTTTGCAAATATTTCCTAAACAATAGATTAGATAGTTAGATAGAGATATTAAATTTTATTCTGAATATAATTTGCAGCATATTACGCAGCCCTAAGGATGACGCCGTCCATTTTCGCAAAAAATTCATAACGGGGGAAGGGGTACTCTATACCCCCCGTTTTTTTAATTCTATATTTTCTTAATCATAAAAAAAGGCCGCTTTGACATAGAAAACGACGATGTACACCAAATTTCGAAAATTAATAATAGTAATAATAATCCTAAATAAATAAACTATTCTCTTGTCACCAATTTGGTATGCTTTTAATCGCTATGCTACACTAGACGAAGAAATAAAAGTATGCATTTTTACCAATGTGCACTCCTCTACGAGTACGCGAATTTTATTAAATGTTGAGGGTAGTGTGCAATCCTTGCGCTCAACAACACTTAGTTACACAATTTTGCCAGCCATTTCAGCAGAGGACGCTTACTTTCTCCGCTACATTTAGTATTAAAGGTGTTTTAATATAGACGCACTTGGTTATAAATTAATACCATATAATTTGTGGACTGTATTTATTTTCATTTCTTACACTTGTTACATAGAAACAACCATGTGTACGTGCATGTTATATGTCGGCCATCGTCATACATATGTTTTTTTATCATGTATTGGCGGGAAATTTAAATTTTAAGTTGGCTCATACATGCCGGCCGCCTTGAAACGTGTACCATTACACTTTCAACAAAACTGTAATGAAAATTGAAACAATAAATAAAATATTTAACAATACTAATCTTGATCTACATAGTCTATAGGAAATATACAGAGTTTTGAAATTGGACGCTTAACAACACCTTTGTTAACTAACACTGAGGCCACTCTCACTATCCCATCCGTTCCTGGGTGGACATCGGTGACTCGACCCATGTGCCATCGTAGTGGTGGGGTGTTGTCTTCCTTGATAAGGACGATTGTTCCGATTTTAATTGAATTTTCCGTATTTTCTTTCCATTTAGTTCGAACCTGCAGCTCGCTGAGATATTCTTTATGCCATCTGGACCAAAAGTGTTGTACCATACGTTGCAGTTGTTCGTATTTCTTCATTCGGTTTTCTGGCATTGTCATCAAGTTCTTTTCTGGTAACGCTGTTAGTGCTTTGGCCAATAAAAAGTGAGCAGGAGTAAGAGGATTGAGTTGATCGGAATTAGAGTTCAAAGGGCATAGGGGGCGGGAATTTAAAATAGCTTCGATTTGAACTAAAACTGTACTAAAATCCTCGAATGTTAAGTGCGCTTCCCAAATAACTCTTTTTAAATGAAACTTTACGCTCTTGATGCCCGCTTCCCAAAGTCCTCCGAAATTTGGAGCTCTCGCAGGTATAAAGTGCCAATTGATACTATTTTGCGCTAAATAGTTGGATATTGGATCTGATTTAGACTTAAAAAAATGTTGAACCTTTAACAATTCAGCATTAGCCCCGGTAAAATTTGTGCCATTATCGGAATATATATGCAATGGTTTGCCTCGTCTGCCAATAAATCGGTTTAAAGTTGCTATAAAACTTTCTGTAGTTAAATCTGACACCGCTTCCAAATGAACAGCTTTAGTAGACATACATATAAATAAGCATACATAACCCTTAATTAATTTTGCGCCCCTAGAAATTCTAGTATTTCGATCACGCAAAAGAAATGGTCCCGCAAAATCACATCCAGTATTGTGAAAAGGTGGGTACTGATTGACCCTGCATTCAGGTAAATCGTCCATTAGGTAAGTATTTGCGTTTGGAGGGCTTACTCGGAAACATATGATACATTGTTTTACAATTAATTTTGATAAATTACGTCCTGAGATGGGCCAAAAACGTTCTCTAACAGATGAAAGTAACATAGTTGGTCCACAGTGCAACAGACGTTCGTGTTCGTGCTTAAGTATAAGTCTCGTTAAGTTATGTTTCGGTGGTAAAATTATTGGGTGTATTTTATCATAATTAGACAGGGCATTCTTTATTCTACCTCCCATGCGTATTAATTGTTGTTTGTCAAGAAATGGGTTTAAACTCAACAATTTACTCTTTTTGCTAATTGGAATGTTTTCATTTAAGTCTTGATATTCTGTAAATGATTCTTCTTGACACAATTTTATTAAGGTATTTAGTGAAGTGTCTAATTCAATGCATTTTAAAGTACCTGTGGTTTTTTGATTTTTGTTAAGTTTAGAATTAGAAATGAATCTAAGTACATGGGCGAATACTCTTTTGCAATTGGGATAAAGAAGAATATTTATTGAAAATGTTAAAATCATTGACGATTACATTGTTAACTACAATTCGTTGTTCTGGTATCTCTTGCTCGGTCAATATCGTGCAGCTCAAAATTGACATTTTCACAATAAATCTGCAGGATTATGTTTTGACGCTACGTGATACCAATTACTGACATCGGTTAACCTTTGTATCTCACTTAGACGGTTGGCGACAAATGTTTTCCACCTACTGGGAGCACCCTTAAGCCAACAAAGAGTAATTTTTGAATCTGACCAGAACATAGCTCTATTAAATTTGATATCCATCGATTCATTTACCTTTACTGCCATGTGTGCCGCCAAAAGTGCACCGCATAACTCCAATCTTGGAAGCGTTATTTGTTTCACTGGAGCAACTCTCGATTCTGCACATAATAGTTTCGTCGAAATGTCTCCTTTTTCTCTGCTGCATCGAACATATGTGCATGCTCCATAAGCCCTTTCACTCGCATCACAGAAGGTATGTAACTCAATGTATTTATAATTGGGAATTGTTACATGTCTAGGTAGTTTAAAATCGTTTAATAATGGTAACTCGTTCCGATATTGTATCCAAGCGGTATGTAGATTCTGAGGTAATGCCTCGTCCCAACTAATTTTTGCTCTCCACAGGCTTTGTATTAATAACTTTGCAATAATGACAATTTGACCTAATAATCCTAATGGATCGTATATCTGTGCAATTGCGGAAAGAATTGACCGTTTCGTTATAACTGATTGCTCTCGTAGACTTACCGAATATTGTATTGAGTCTGAATTCGCATTCTATCCGAGTCCCAAAGTTTTATTGGCATCGTTTTGTCCTAAATGTAAAATACTTGATTCCAAATCGCTATCGACATAGAATTGATCGCATAAATCTTTATCGTTGGTTAACCATTTTCGTAATTTAAATCCTCCTGTCTCCAAGATTTTATTAATATCGTGTTGTAATTGAAGTAATTCGGGTTTAGAATTAGCACCTGTCAGAAGATCGTGGATGTAAAAGTCGGTTTTTATTGCCTTACATGCCGATGGGTAAATATTGTCATTTTCTTGTGCTACTTGATACAAACATCTTATTGCTAGGAACGGTGCTGAGGCTGTACCGTACGTAACTGTATTCAACTCATAACATCTTAATTGTTCATTGATATTGGTTTGCCAAAATATCATGTGTAAAGGTCTATCGGATTCGTCAATTAAAATATTGTGATACATTTTGGAAATATCTCCTGGTATGACGAATTCGTGCTTTCGAAATCGTAAAATAATTGATAGTAAATCGTTTTGTATTGTAGGCCCTACATGTTGGATATCGTTTAGACTCAGCCCAGAATCAGTTTTTAGACTGGCATCAAACACTACTCGTACCTTCGTGGTACAGCTTGACTCTCGGACTACTGCGTGATGCGGAAGATAACATGTCAGTTGGTCTTCATCGGTAACTTCCTTTATCTCCCTCATGTGCCCAAGTAATTCGTACTCCGTCATGAATCTTGAATATTCTTGATATAATTCAGGATTTTTCATTAATTTGCGCTCTTGAGCCAAAAATCTACTTAAAGCTAAATCCCTTCACTGACCCAATTGATTTACGTTTTCCTTAAATGGTATTTTTACCTTAAATTGTCCGTTTCTCATTCTTTTAAAATTGTTGACAAAATGATTTTCACAAAATTGTTCTGAATTGGAAAGTATAGATTTTGGATGTATTTCCTCAATTTCCCAAAATTTGTTGAATTGATTAGCTAATGGTACGTTATTGATGGCGCAGCAATTTATTGATACATTTTGTTGTTTGGAAATACCTACACTTCCTGCTATTACCCAACCCAACATTGTTTTTTGCATAGATAACCTTGTGTTTTCCAATTGAAATTGACCCACACAAAGAAGTTCCCAAAAATTACTAGCCCCTATTAACATGTCTACTGTGCTCGATTTATTGAATGTTGGATCTGCTAATGCTAAATGCGATGGTAAATTTAAAGTGCATTTTGGAAATGTGATTGTTGGTAAATTGTCAGGCTAGGCATAACTAAACATGTCATTGTTGTATTATATGAATTGATATTTGAAAATATGTTAACGTTTGCGCTAAATTTAAGGTTTGTTTTTACCTGCCCGACACCCACAACTGAATATTTAACATGTTGCAATGAAAGATTTAATTTTTTGCATAACTTATCAGTAATAAAATTACTTTGAGAGCCGCAGTCCAATAGAGCTCGGCATTGATGCATTTGACCGTGTGCGTCTTGTATTCGTATGAGCGCGGTGGACAATAAAACTTGCGGGGTAACTACCGAGTTATGATCGGATATAGCGTGATACGTGTTCATAGTATTAATATCTTCCTCAATCGTTTCTGAATCAGTTATTTGTACGGAATTAGCTGCAATTTCGTTTTTTGATTTTTTACTTGGCTCTGATTGCATTTGTTGTTTATAATTGTCCAAATGTAACAACGTATTATGCTGCCTTCCACATTTTTAACAACCCGATAAAGTGCAATCACGCTAATTATGTGAAGGTTTTAAACAATTATATCATAATCTTATTTCTTTAATTATATTCATTCGATTGATAGTTGATAGTTTCAAAAATTTATCGCAATGGAAAATAGTATGATTTTCTTTACAAAAATAGCAACTCACTTTACTATTGTTGTTATTGTTAGCAACGTAAGATTGAGATTTACATTTATTTTTATTATCGACTTTATCGTTTATTTTATTGTACATTTTAATCGATTGATTAACATCTAATTTTTCTAATAAATCGCATCGTTGTTTCAAAAACTTATTCATTGATGGAATAGTGTCCTCTTTTTCAAATAATTCCCATTCGCGCCTAGACACGGAATCCAATTTTGATGTTAAAATATAAATAATAAGGGTATCCCATTGATCAACCGGTTGTCCTAAAGTTTTTAGTGAACGTGTATGTCTGGTTATACTATCGTATAAATTTCTAAGTGCGACATGTGATTCTTTATTGATCGTTGTCAATTCAAAAATTGCGTGAACATGGCTGTGTATTATTAAAGATTTTTGCTCAAAACGTTCATTTAATAGTTCCCACGCTATAGAGTAATTGTCCGAAGTACTTTGTATCGATTCAATTATTTGTAACGCATCTTTTTCTAAAAATGATCGTAAATAATAGAATTTCTGTATATTGGAAAGTTTGTTGTTTTCGTGAATTAACGCTTTAAACCCATCTTTGAATTCAAGCCATTCATATTGTCCGTTAAATTTGGGTAAAGAAATTGCCGGTAATTTTACTTGTTGCGATTGATTTGGAAAAGAGGCATTTAAACTAGCAGTTTCAATATTTGAATTAATTGATTCGCCTTTTTGAAATTCGTCTATTATACATTGCATATTGGCTGTAAGATTGTAAAAGTCACTTTCGAATGTTTCACATGATAATCGTGCATTGTCGTCGGTGTGTGAATCATCGTTTTCATTACTTGTGCCCGATTCTTGTGAACCTAAGATTCTAGAACCTAGATATTCTATTTCAAATTGAATGTCACTATATTTATCGAATAAAGGTTCAATCCTTGTCAAACGCGTTTTTAACTCGGTTATGTCTTTCGTCGTTAAATTGCCCTTGTTTAAATTGTCTACATAGTTTCTTGCCCTTGTTATTTGAGCTTTAATGTGGCCTCGTATTTTTAATTTTGAAACACTCATTGTACGAATTGTAATTCAAATCGATATTACTTATAGTATATAGGAATAGTTATAGATTAATTGTAATAGGAAAAAATAGAAATGGTAAAATGGATGACTCACTTGTGCTTCAGCATCGCTTCAGACATTGATTTTTTCATCGGTTTTTTCTTTAGATCCGGCTTCTTAGGACCATGTTTTAATATAGACGCACTTGGTTATAAATTAATACCATATAATTTGTGGACTGTATTTATTTTCATTTCTTACACTTGTTACATAGAAACAAACATGTGTACGTGCATGTTATATGTCGGCCATATATATGTTTTTATGTTATCATGTATTGGCGGATTAAATAAATTAAGAAATATATATGTATTATTTAGTCCTTCGTCTTGTGTAGCAAATTTTTTTATATACATATACGCTCTTAAGAAATATAATATTTGAAGAATCAATAACATTTTATTAAGAAAATCAAACGCAAAGTAACTAACTACACTGATAAAATGATTTATATTTCTACAACCGATAAAAGTTTCGTGTAATACATGTGTATATAGCATAAGTTAGTCATAGAAAGATTTGAAAAAACGTAGCTTGCCGGGTAGATACAATTCTAAATTAAGAAATATTTAAAGTGAATAGCGGAGTAACAAGAGCCAAGAATTGTTGTTACTCCGCAAAATATCCAACCCATCTTTAAACCTTTAAACAAGATCTCCCAAATTCTTCCTTCGCCCAAGGACACTCGCTCTGCTCTCTCCCATAAAGGCATTTACAAAATTCCCTGTGACTGTGGCTCGGTGTACATTGGCGAAACTAGACGTTCTATTCAAACTAGAATTAAAGAACACCAACGGTACGTTAAGTCACGTTCCTCAACACACTCAGCCTTAGCCGCGAACACTTTATTGATACGTGCCATAAAATTTGTTTTGATCAGGTATCTGTTGTAAACAAGTCTCATCGCTATTTTCCACGAAAGGTAAGGCAAGCTATCGAGATCCAGAGACATCCCCAAAATCTCAATCGTGATATTGGCTACCCACTCTCCAGTATTTGGAAACGCGTCCTTTCCGCTTCTTCGACCCGTGCTCACTGTTCCGCGTCATTTCCTCGCTCTCACCATTCCGTTTCCCTGCACAGTGGTATATATACCCCCGCACGTCCACCTTCTCCTTGTCAGAAGGTTTTCGCCTCTAGCGTGGTTGACACGTCGAGTTACCGTGACCTTCTGGTGCCCCTCGCCTAGTTTTGCTCCTGAGGAAGCCACTCACATTAGTGGCAAAACGTCGAGCTTGAGTAAGTTGTATATATATTTTTTGTATTTTTCTTTTCCATTTTTGTTTTATTTTATTTAGTATTGTATATTGTATGTATGTAGCCCTCATAACAGAGACTCAGAGCGTGGAAGCCTTCGATATCATTTAATATCTCTCATAGTTTAGGAAATAATTGCAAAAATTAAAAAATCGTCCAAACTTTGGAGGAGGCTGTACCCCAAAATCGGGCGTTTCTACCGAAACGGAAAAATACGTGTTTCTTATATTAAGGTACTCTGTCTATCTGTAAAGTTTCATCGAAACCGGGGTGTAACAGTTCTCGGCGTTCCCTTGTAAGTGTAAAACAGAGTCTTTAAAAATTATGAAATAAATTCGAATTGTTGTAAAAGTCATATTGGATAAATGAAGAGATCGGTTCCATCTAAAGTTAAGGACCGCTTAGCGCAGCTTAAATACCATAAGCTTTAAAAAGGCTAGCGTTGCAGAATATTTTTTTAAACAGATCAAAGAGTCGATTTAAAAGTGGGTTAGCTTTGTAGTGAGTGGTTAACATTTTGAAGATAAAATAATGCTTAACCGTTAATTTGCTCCACAGTATGACATATTATAACCATGAGGTTATGCTTTCAATCAGATCCCAATTTGCGACAATGCTTGTTGCCGAACCAAAATATCAAAATCCGAAAAATAATGCAGATAATATCTACGGTGATAACCAACAAATCGCGGAATTCTAACAGGATACAATTGCAATCTAAAGTCATTCATTGTGTTCTAGATTTCTAAATTTTTCTTAATATTGTATAGTAACTTATAGATCGATAGATACAACACAAACAATTTCAGATATTATGTACAACACTCCAAACAAACAAACAGTGGAAACTATATTATTAACGAGCAGCGTATTCAATAAATATCAGTAAATTCAATAAACAAACATTCCCCACTCAACAACAGTAAAACAGCCGGCACTTCAACAAGAAACAAATACAGTTTCCACTAAGGAAATTGTAATTAGCTAACCCAAGTAATTGGTCGTTTCCTTTCCTCCCCAAGTTCAATTCAATTACATTTACACTACTTCAAGTTTTTAGAGGGAAATTTCCTATTCGTTCTCAATTTATCTGCTACAACTATAAAACTGGAATTGGAATATACGAAAAAAACCCATTTAGTACTTCTTCCTTTCGAATTCACATACATACTAGCAATAAAGAATACAAGAATAAAATCAATTTTGTTATATTTTCGCGTGATATTATAATAACGGGATATACTGTTACCGGTTATGACGTAGATTAGAAGTTTCTACAATATTTTTAATTACACAAAATTTCAGAATGACGTGTTAGTATTTTTTTGCTGTTGTGAAATAATTGATATATTCAAATAATATATAAGCCGGGCGATAAACACCAAACGGTTTTCTTGAACAGCCACTCGTCTAGAGTAAGTACAAAAACTATTTTAAAATTGTAATAACACTGTCGAGGTCGCTGTACCGGTAACAGGGATTAAATAACATTTTCGATATCGTTAAAATGTTGCTGCAGCAAAAACAACATTTTTCAACACCTACATCAAAAGAGAAAAATCTTTCGAAGCACATCCAGCTTAAGTAGTTGGCTATAGCATAGAAAGAAACTCTTGCATTGTGTATGTGTTCAATGGCCTTGTTACGATAAAATTAATAAGTATCGATATATGAATGTTGGTAAACATGGTTCTTCCTATTTCTTATTTATGAATCTTACAAACTATACGTTAGCCCCTTTCTATTTCATACATATTCTCTTCCTTTGGATGTCTCTCTCTGCCTTCAATCATCACGTATAGGATAAATTGTTAATGCAAGCACAGCATTTTGTACTCCCAAATTATAAAATATTTCTATTAATTACATCAAACTCGGAATTTATATTCAACATTCGCCTGTCGTTTTCAAAATTTTCGAATAGGTTTGATTGTTATCGTGATGAAGTTTTCAAGAACTCCGTATTAGGTTAAACGTTGACGCTTAGGAAACACTATCTAAAATTTAATTTGGTATAGTTAATTTTATACATTTATGTTCACCTCTTTTATTTTAAGACCATTACTGTGACACCCACGTAGAAACAATGATGAAGCTCTCTTTATAATTCCTGTTAATTTAATTTATAACACGAGTATTAAAGTCATAATTAAAAGCTCGAATATTTTTCCGAAGTGTTAAAGAAGGAGTTACGCAAGTTCGAGAAATTATTACGGGAAACTACATTAATGCTAACAACGACGCAGTTCGAATTGAATTGAGAGTTACGTGTTCGCTTAAATATTGTCAAACGACGATCGCTATAAGATTTCCCGAACGCCGGCAATTTCCACAAAAGTGTTTTCCTCTATTACTTGAAATTAATTATACTCTAAATGGAAGCAGTAACAGAGTAGCAGTTCAGCAGCTACTCAAATTAATAATATAACTTCGAACAAAGGAAATTTACGTAATATTGTTCAAAGAAAATTGCAGTCCATTAAGTTCGTGAAATTCATATTTTACATGTAAGATGAGTGTATTATAATAACGAGATAGGCATTCAAAAAATCTTATCAAGTAAACCGCGTCCCAACAAATTTCCGTAGTTAGAGAACGCAGTTATAAACTGTTATATAGCATTTCACCACTTGAAACTAAAGTTTAACAATGGCAAACTTCCTCTAAGAATATTCGGATATATCCATTTACTTAAGTGGGTTTATATTATTCTTGACGCTTTAGTTATTGTACGATTTATCTGTAACCTTCACAGCAACATATTTTAGTTAATGGGGACTATAAAGAAGAAAAGTGGAAAGTACAGTAAGTTTAACAAAAAGGGATGTATGTACATACATACAAAACACAAGAAGAGAGTTTAGACACTAAAATCAACAAAGTGTATACCGAAAAATAGTTTTCTTTATAGGAAAAAAAACTAAGTATGTATATTTGTATATGTATCCTTTATATATACAGAGTGATTGGTGAGAATGGCCTATTAAAAGTATTATACAAACCAAACGGAATTTTAAAACAAAATTTTGCAGTTGGATATGGTTGAGTATGAACTATCACGTGAAAATATTTGTGAATAAATATCACTTCCGGTTGACCGGAAGTGGGCATCAACTTCGATTTTTTAAATAACATGCTATAAAATAAATTACAGATTTAGGTTCTATGATAAATTTTACACATATTCCATATATCATACCCTATACGTAAATACGAGTTATTCGCAATTAAAGAAAAAAAGTGACAGATAACGGTCTTACTTTGCAGAGATATTACGTCACGTAGGAGTAAAAGAGACGAATTAAATTTTCCGTACTCACAGCTGATATTGTGCAGTTACACAACATTTGTAGTTCTTCTCTGTAACATTATACAGGGTGTTTAGTAACTTAGTTGCTTATAAATAAGTTCAATCTTCGGAAAGAAGATTTTTTTAATGGAAAGGTATATATTTTCTTAGATATTCTGATTCTACAAAAGATTCTCTTTTAATCTACATTAGGTATTCCTATACCTAAAACGGAAGGTGAATAAGTTATAACGATTTAATTTGACTCCATACCTAAAATGCTTAGCTCATTTGTTTTACATACTTACTTGCCACTTATTTTGACGTATGTCATTTTGTTAATCGTATTTTCGTAAATTCTTCCCATTGAATTATGGGAATAAGGATTCCTTTAGACAAATAACAGCAGATGCTATTCGAAGAGCAACAATTATAGGAATACGTCTCCAAATATAGAGTGATTATTATTGTTGTTCTTATAATTTTTCTACTGTACCTTTTATGTATATCTTTTTTATTATTTTAATTTTACCTGATTTGTTATTGCTAGTTATTTAGACCTTTGATGTACATTTACTTTATGTTGATTATTCCAATACCGTTTGTTGGGTGTATCTAGGAGAATTCTTAGATAATCTACATTTTTTACTGATATTGTTCTTCATATCGGTTGCTAAAACTTTTTATATCTTGAAAATTCTTAGAAATTTTTGCTGATCATTGGTTGTGAATATTAGTATCTTTCACTAAACGTTCGATACGTTACATTCACTTTTCATAATAATAAAATCATAATTACTTGACTTGGTCTATTCTCAATCCTAATCTATTGTAACACCATATACTGAGAAAAATGTATTGCACAGAAGCGAAAACAAAATTATTACAGGTAAAATAAAAATTGTAAAAAAATACTAAGATTACAATATGTTTTGCAACAAATACAAAATCTTTTGTAGAATCAGGATATCTAAGAAACTACATATACCTACGTTTCCATTTAAAAAAATCTACTTTCCGAAGATTGAACTTATTTGTAAGCAACTAAGTTTTTAAACATCCTGTATAATGTTACAGAGAAGAACTTCAAATGTTGTGTAACTAATCAATCAAAAATCAACAATTTCATTCGTCTCTTTTACTTCTACGTGACATAATATCTCTGTAAAGTAAGATCGGTATCTGTCACTTTTTTTCTTTAATTGCGAATAACTCAGAAGGAATGATATTTAGGTATGGTAGGTAGGGTATGATACATGAAATATGTGTAAAATTTATCATAGAAGCTAAGTCTGTAATTTATTTTATAGTATGCTATTTAAAAAATCGAAGTTGATGCCCACTTCCGGTTAACGGGAAGTAATATTTATTCTAAAATATTTTCACGTGATAATTCAACCATATTCAACTGCAATTTTTTTTTTAATTCCGTTCGGTTTGTATAGTACTTTTACTAGGCCATTCTCACCAATCATCCTGTATATGTATCCTTCATTCATCCTCAATTCATCTATGGAAATCCACTAATTACTATTATATGCAAAATAAAAATCGTTTTGAATGCTAGGATGAAAGCAAAGGATTGAAATGGGCTGGAAAATATAATAATTAGACACCGCTGTAATGGCATGCGGTACTATGGAGAAATGCGGTCGTGTTTGAAGTAGTAAAAGTCGAGTTATTCGCAAAAGAAAACATGGAACTTTCCTTCCCGCATGTCCCAAGAATAATATAAAATTTTCTACATTCTGTATAGTTTGGGGCATCCAAAAAGATAAGAAAACTTTATGTCATCCAAGTATCCATGGAGAAAAAGAAAGACATATTTTTAATTATTTTTATTTTAAATTTTTTATTTATAAGTTATATACATGTATGTATGTATATATAATATATTATAGACATATTATGCAATTTCTACAACACTAGTAACATAATTGACCGAAATAACTCATTTTAGGAAATTAATAACAACAAATCCAAAATAAGAAACATTTGTTATATAAATATGACACTAAAACGTAATGGGCAAAAGTTAACGTACTGATTTTTCACTGTCTGAACCTAGTTCATGATATTTGTCTCCGACAATTTTAATTAATGTAGTTTTTTGTCCTCCATTTTAGTAGCAAATAAAACAATTTGAGTGAAGTATGTATATACAGTCGCTTTTTTTTCTAATCCCGCAACACACTTTGCAGCTGACCAACCACATACAAATGTTCAATGACAACTGACCTTTTGTATACAGTCAAACTTTTATTTATTTGTTTAAGTAATACAGCTTACGGAGTCACTGCAACTAAGGACCTACCACACATAAAAAAGTATTAAATGCCGGAAGTCTATTCGATGCATAACTTTCAATGCAAGTGTCCATTTACACTGTTCATTAGTTAAAATATCTATTTTAACTCTCCATTCTACGTTTCTACTTTATTATCTAACAGGCTCCTTAATCTAAAATCCATACAAATAAGACCCTCGAAATTTCCTAGAATCAATACATCCTTAATATTTTTTCCTGGTTTGTTAGGATTTGAACTGTACTCGTTACGACTACAAATTAAATAACGTCAAACTGTTAGTTTGTAAAAAAGAAGAAAACTATGGAGTGGAGTCAGAAACATAAATGGTTACAATGGACCGAACAAAGGAAAGAAACCGAACAGACATTATACACAGGAAATGTCATATACAAAGTTTAGAGAAAATAGGGCAAAAGTTTCGGTGTACAAAGCTACTTACAGTTAGAGGAAGAATACGGTGTTTGGCGGCGGTAACAGCCTTTAACAGCGTTCTGTTCTGCTGGGAAGTTTCGCCAGGCACAGAGAAACCAAACTCAATTTAACACAGTAACTCGTTCTTGACGGCATACAAGATGTCCAGGACCGCGCCTAGGTCGGCGTCGTCGTCATCAGTTGACAAGCGATCTGTTTTGCAAGTTAAATTCACCGCTGCTTGGGTTGACGTTCGTCCGTCTATGTGTCTATTGTCTTCGACTCTGAGAGTCGCTTAGCTAATTTGCAATTGAAATGCTATCGAATCTATTGAAAACCGGCCCGTTTATTAATTATTATTGTTGTATAATTTTCGTTGTTTCCCACAGTTTTTAAAGTACATTTAGTACATGGTTTTGATATTTCTACCTACTTAAACCTATCCATTTCTGTCAAAATTTTATTAGAATTTTGGCAGAGATTATTAGTGATAATCTACAGGAACTGAAAGTATAGCATCAATAGCAATATTTTAAGATAGGTATGTCATTTACTATTACACTTCAATTAACTAATAATAATAACTACGTAATATGAAAGAATTTTTATACAAATATAAAAGCCTATAATAAAAACCCAAGTAGCAAATTTTGGTGTGAGTACGGTTGTACCGTAATACAACTTAGGTTGTGCAACGAATTTAGTTACAGTTTGGTGTAAAAGTCGTTGCAGACACCTCTCACGCACATGCCAGCAACTGTATTTGCTACAGGATTTTTGTAACCGGTCACATTTATCCCTACTAGACACTTTTTCCAAAGCAGTACACAATACTTTGCAGACAGTGTATCCGCCTACGTTATTATAACGTTGCTGCTTTGATGCAGATTGTATTGTATTCCTTCCGAGATATAAGATCTTGATGGCATTGGGTACGAGCCCAACAATTTTTCAGGCAGAAGTATATGCTATTGAACAATGTGCCCAGGAATGTCTGAAAACAAGCTACCAAGGTGCACGTATATACGCACATCATCTCAGACAGCCAGTCAGCACTAAAGGCTCTAAAGCCCTGCACTTTTAAATCCAAGCTAACCTGGGACTGTTTGCTCACCCTCAATACTCTGGCCCTAAGAAACACAGTCACACTGATGCGGGTACCAGGTCACTGAAGGTGTAAGGACAACAAAACTGCCGATGCCCTGCAAAAAAAAGCGCTCGATTTATTGGACCAGAGCCATTTTGTGGTCTCACCAAAAGCCATATAAGAGCTCATTTCCAACAGTGGGAAAGCGAACAGAAAATCCCATACTGAGCTAATACCCCAAAACTAAAACAATCAAAAAAGTTTATTACTTTTTCAGCTATCAGGGTTAAATCTCTGCTGGAGCTCAAAAGAAGAAACCTCAGCACCATCACAGCTTTACTCACTGGCCACGGCCCTCTTAGATACCACCTGAAGAAGATAGGCAAGATGGACTGTGATAAATACCGATTCTGTTCGGAACATAGCGAGACGACGGAACACATGTGCAACTGCAAGGCACCGGCAGAGACTCCACTCTCTCAAACAGGCGCATGTAGAACCGGCTAGTATTAGAACTATAGCCCCCAAAGACATCCTAGACTTCCTCAGAAGTGTGGAGATTAATTAGGACTAAAAGATTATGGATACTCACATTATATATTAAAGGTCGCAATGAAGAGAGGCAGCATTGCCTACACAACCTACATCTAATCTAATCTGATCTAATTGTATTCCTTCCCTAGATACTGAAAGCTTAGTCGGACTGACGCTTCACAGTTACAAAATATATGCTCAATAAGCAGTTAGAAGGCGCAGTGTTCTTAGCTTTGGCTTTCTAAAATCAAATAGCTTCTTATTCCTATTCGCCTGAGTTTGTTCGAGTGTTGCTTTCCAGAGAGAGCCACTTTCATCGATCTCCCTTTGTTAGAATTCTTCAGTGAAAAGCGTATTGGCTCCATGTTGTGCCAGTTAATCCGTCATAGAACTTATATCAGAGATATCCAATTATTTGTGGCCAGCTGTAAGATATTGCCTCGATATTCTCAGAGAAATTTAGACTCAAAGCTATACGAAATCAACGGTTTTAAAGCAATCTAGTTATCGATACAGATAAAGATGTGTGACAATTAATTTAGAACGCAATAAAATGAAATATATTTGTGAATAGTAAAGCAAAATTCAATAGATCCTTACATAAGCTTCATTTTAGAAAATCACGGAATTACGACGCAGTTGGGAGGAAGCTCGATAGTCTTAACATCGGTAAAAGGTGTCCTGAAAGAGGAGTACCATTGCCCGTGCTTTAATCTTTGGTCACAGATAACTTGGTCAGACGGATGCACGAATATAGCTTTAACTTCGAAAGTTGCATAGATGACATAGTCGTTATAATAAGAGATACACATATGAAATTATCATTAAATTAATTTACTGGATACCATCCGCCAATAATATATGCGAGAATGCCTAAATAGCAATCCAAGTAGCACCATAGTTACTCATGTGTTAGTATGGTGGCAAAAAACTGTCAAAAAGACGGCACAGATCAAGTTGTAGAAGATACAAGGGCTTATCTGTCTGGAAGTCACAGACACCATACGCCCAACTTCTTCAATAAAAAGCCGCTAGAACTAATATCAATACAATGGCTAGACAAAAAAAATGCCGTTCTCATAGTATACCGACTAAGACATGGTATTCTTTTAACGAGAAAACCTTACCGGATAACCGGTAGCCAACATTCCTATAAAACTGAATTATAAACGATCATTCACGATACTATTTCCAAAACCACAAAAGATGGAGTTCTTGCACACAAATATTTGAGCATAAATTACTTGTGTGGTACACAAGACGAATAAAGAGATGGGCGTCGAAGTTCATTTTCTGAACACCAATTACCAAGGATTGGTAGATCTCTGTATCCAAGAAAACCTGAACAAGAATATGGAAACAGCAAACACCTATATCTGTACCGACAATCAGGTCTGCCTTTGACTTCTTATGTCGAGTTAATCTCACGCAGCTGGCCACAAATAACAGCATCCCTGATTGAAATGCGAAGGAACCCATCATGGCACTCCAATACTAAAAGAAATCCCAAAACGAATAAACTCACAAAACAAGAAGCCAATATGTATTTCGTTTGAACGGAACCTGTCTAAACGATGAGAAAACAATAGAAGGCAAAAAAAAGCGCCTTCTTCTGAAGGACAACACGCGGCCAGATTCAAACGAAGAAATTTATCAACTTCTTGCCAACTGCCTTATTTTAATAAACTAAAATTAAATATACTTACAGGCCAAGTAATTGATTACCAAAAGACATCACCTAAAAAAGATGGGGAAAGTAGAGGAAGACCCATATAGATTTTACGAAGTTAGAACTGAGGCTGTAAAATATAAAGGGTGTGGCGTGAAAAATTTTTATTAGAAGCTTTTAGGGATGCAGCAATAAGCAAAATATAAAATGCGGTATAAATGTTTATACCGCATTACATTGTCGATAATGCTGGTTTTAAATGTAATATTTTCACAAACGATCTACTTCCGGTACACCAGAAGTACATACCAACTCGCTAATTTTAACCAGCACATTATATGATACTGTTTATTCTGATATTTAATGAAAGGTTAGTAATTTTTATAGTTGTTCCCTAATAATGACGTCAAAAATTTGGCAATTATTAACAAATTAATTAATATATCCCAGATTAAACACCGAAGTATTTATTTTCTTGGCGTAAGAACCTACATGTATATATAATGTAATTTCCAACCGCCAATTAATTAAACATATTTTTATTTTAAAAATATGCCGTCCGGAGGTGGAATCGAACCACCAACTATGGCTATCGCGCCCTACCCCCAACACCGTTGCGTTACCGATGACTCGACTACCACCTATAATTTTCACAAATACAGTTGCGGCCAAATGTTACATATTTTAGCGTTGCATTAAAACTGAACATGTCATGGTTTCAAGCATAATTGTTAGTAGATAATATATAAATCTTCAAGACTATTTTCTTAGAAATTACTAATGGTAATTTAGAATATCAATTTAGTAGGGGTGCCTATAACATTTGGTCGCAAATGTATATGTGAACGAGATGTGAAGGGCTAGGATAGGCAACAGTTCCACCTCCGGATGGCATATTTTCAAAATAAAAATATGTTTAATTAATTGGCGGTTGGCAAATCACATTATATATAAATATATTTCAGACTTTCTATCACATATCGCCTACTACGTTACTTTTCCTAAAATTGTAAAACTATAGTAGAAGTAAAATATTAGCTTATTCTAGTTGAATATTTTTACTGCCCATCATATATTTTTAGTGCAAGATGATATTGCCACTTATGTATCTACGCTAGAATAAGGGCAACGGCCACAAAAGCCTATTTTTCCGGAAAATATTAATTCCAAAACTGCCGTGAATCTATAAAAATATCTCATACATTGTTTGTGCCCGAACGAGAACAGTTTACGATACTCACATATCGTAAATATACGCGACGTAAACATAAAATGTCACTTCCATTGAACACCGGATCAAATTAAAATACTTTTATGAATATACTTTTGTATTTCCACAAATATACTTCATGAATATTATTAAAATAAGACATTGTATTATTTATAGAAGTGCACGCAAAACAAAGCCAGAATCGGTTTTCTTTATTTCATTGATTTATTTTTTATCTAGTTAATGCATCAAAATTTAAAAAAATGCCGTAAACTAATTACGAAATCAAACATCAAATTCTATTTTAGTTCGTTATTATTATGATATTATAACAACGAATAAAATGTGAAAAAGCACTAATTACTTTTGATACGATTTCCTTGGCTCTTGCAACTTGGGACATTGCACCATCACTAAAAGAGAACAATTTAATTGTTTGTTATAAAAACGATGTTCGAGAAATTATTACTGTTAGTTGTTTTTGTCCTATGATAGGTGCAAGTTGCTATAGCTGCCTAAACTGTATTACTTGTCTGATTACCATTCAACTGCACTTGTGGGTTTAAATGTATTCAATTGCCTTGTTACAGCATTATAATGTTGTGCAGTTGATCATTTTGCTCCCAACAGCAAATGGTAGAACAATTGGAATGCAATTCTCCGAGCAAAATATCACCATCCCCTCGGACAATTGAACTCCAGACTAAGCGATCTCTCATTCATTTGGTAAAAACATACTACAAGATCGAGATATTATCGCATGATAAAATTTCACGAGGATTTCAAAAATGTTGAAAAAAGTAAGAATACAATTTTCGTAATAACACAAGCATCGGGTCTAACGAGTCGATAGCCGCAGTGGTTAGGCGGCTGACTATCGTTGTGGCAGGACGATAGGAGCCGGGTTTCAATTCTCTGGAGGAACGGTGACATTTTTTCAGGGAGTTGAAATCCGGATCGACTTACCATTTGCCGTTGGGAGCAAAGTGATTAATAGAGCGGCATTATAAAAGGTGATATGAAGCTGTCACAAAACCATTTGAACACAATTTACACACATAAAACTACACCGCGAGAGTTGCAGTGACAGCCAGACAGGTAATACAGCTTATGAAGTCACTACAATTAAGCACCCACTAGACAAAAATATCATCGAGATACAAAATTAATGTATTATTTCATTAATGGCTTGCTTAAAACCAGTAAGCTTTTGTTTGAAAAAATTATTTAGGCATACTCTTCCATTTAAATAATTCTGTAGAATCTTTTTAAAGTAAAACTCGAAATCTTAAATTATTGGAACGGGTCTATAGCCGCAGTGGTTAGGCAGCTGACTATCGTTGTGACAATTAGTGTGGTGAATTAGATCCCAGAGACTTGCTATTCGCTGTTGAGAGCAAAGTGATTAACAGCACGGCATTATAAAAGGCGGTAAAAAAAACACAAGTCATCACATAATTGCAACGACTTCATTACTTTTGATATTGAACACTGATTTTAATATAAAATATTATTACTAATTTAGAAGCGCTGCCGCAATAAATTTTTACGAAAAAGAGCTAATTCCAGCATGTGTCTTTGTTTTAACCGATAGTATATAGAATGTGTGCAAATTCAATACACTTTCTACTAACTTTGGATAAACTCTTTAAATTACACTACTTGCTTATGTAAAACTAAAAAATCTTCATATTGCAATTTAACATATCGAGCTTTTAACTGGCTGCAATAAATTTACTTTTATTTTTAAAAAAGGAATTGTGTCACAGTCTTTAGGGAAATAGGGAGCGAAAAAGTGTAGTGTAGAGCTTGTTTTTTTTTTTCAAGTGAGGAAAAATGCCTTAACGCACCATCAGGGACGAGACCCGTCCCCGGTGTGTGGGGCTCGCACCCACTAAAAAACCTCACTTTGTCAGGTGTAGAATCCATCCCGGAACCGCTGGTCGCATTACTTCAGGATGGCACCTCGTAGTTAGCCTCGATCGGCTGCCTCCATTGCTTGGGTCTCTCTCTTCTTCTCCTTCAGCACCTTCTCGACGAACGTGGCGATTTTCTGCCAGTGGTCGTGTCCGGACAGCACCGACGACGTTATCCAGCGTTAAAGGTCCTACTTCGTCTTGTAGAGCGTCTCTGTAGTCACTCCACCTCTCGCATTCGAAGAAGGTGTGGTGAGCATCATCTTCCGCAGAGTCGTGATACTGGCATGTCGCGTTCTCTGCTATACCCATTCGAGCCAGGTATGCGTTGAAATACCCGTGTCCGCTAAAAAACTGAGTGAGGTAGTAATTTACCTCGCCGTGGTCTCGGTCCATCCACTCCGTTAGGTTGCGGATGAGTCTGGCCGTCCACCGTCCTCTGGTGTCGTTCTGCCAGCGCTCTTGCCAACATTGTCGTGTGAGCGCTTTAGCGTCCGCTCTTGCTTGTCGTGCACCGACGTCTCGTCGTGTCTCGTAGACTCTCTTCTTTTCTTGAGCCAGTAAGTCTATCGGGCTTACTCCTGCGATCACGAGCACCGCCGGTTCGGAAACCGTACGGTATGTGCGGGCGATCCTGAGTGCTCCCCGTCGCTGTACTGAAGCCATCCGCTTTCTGTACTTGTCCTGCTGTAAGGCGTCAGCCCAGATCTCGCTTCCATACAACAGTATGGAATGGGTGACGGTCATTAGCAGCCGGCGTTTACTCGCCGTCGGTCCTCCTACGTTGGCCATTAGTCGGCTCAACATCGTCGTTACTTTAGCGGCCTTATCGCTCGACGACTGAATCTGTTGCCAGAAGGTCATCTTGCTGTCGAGCCGCAGTCCGAGGTACTTCACGGAAGTTGTAGTGGTTATGACTTCCGTATCCACCGTCATCTCGATCTCCCTAGGGATTCTTCTCCTGGTCAGTAGAACGACCTCTTCTCCGTTGCCAGGGTCAGGCCGTGTTCGTCCATCCATGTGGTGACTCTTCTCATTACCTGGTTGAGCCTTCTCTGGATATCCGCCTCGTCACGCGCTAGGATGACTGCCGCTACGTCGTCTGCGTATCCTATCAGATACGCATCTTGCGGCAGCTCCATTCAGAGGATCCCGTCGTAGGACACATTCCATAAGTCGGGGCCCAGTATGGAACCCTGCGCCGCTCCCGCTGTTATCTTCTTTGTACACAGCCCGCCTGCGTTGTCGTAGACCAGCTTCCTGTCGCTAAGGTAGCTGCGTATCATCCTAAGTAAATAGGATGGCGTGTCGAACGTGTTCTGCAAGGAGTCAAGGTATTTCATTTGATGGCAGTATTATGATTTGACATTTAAGTAACCTAACAAACAAAAACTATTTGATAGCTTGTTATATGACATAGTTAAATTTCTATTGACTGTAAATATAAATTTGTATGTATACATATATTTAGTGCAGTCGTTTAACTATCATTAGCGACAACTTTCTTGAACATACAAATCTCCACATAGGACTTGTATATCTCACCTAAGTTATGTTTAACCGCTAATCAATCCACTACTTATTGATAGAAAACAATTTTCGCGAAAGTGTAAATTAATAAAGAAAATGTAATTCGCTACTGCGCTGCTTTTCTTTTTTTCTTATTTTCTCCACTCATTTTGACGAAGGCAAATAGAATTTTCTACTTCGCACGTATAGACTAAACCTAATTAATTAGTTTAGGATTTTCTGGAATTTATTATTAGCTGTTCGATCATCACGATCGGAGCTTTTCTCTGACATGAAAGGTTTGTAATTAGAGGCATTCGGGAGCAGAATAACGAAGTTAATTAATGGAAGAGAATTATTTTTTCGGAGCTCTATTTTTATATCGAAAATCTGAAATCTTCCTATGACAATGCATCGAATAGCAATGGAAGGAATCTAATAACTTATTGACATTTCATATATTATATTTTATGATATGATGTTTAATATAGTTGAATTATGTACGTTTTCAAGTAATATTAAAGTAACTTTGAAACATGTAACGTATATGATTTGGAGTTTAGCAAAATGAACAGCGTAGCTTAACTACATGTAGGTACATACCTTTACTATATATCAAAATATTAGGACAGAAGAAGCAGAAGTAAGGAACTCAACTACGATGAAAAATGTTGCAATACACTGTAAACTAAGTACCTACTTTATGACATAGGCGTTCGTTGGTAAAAATATTGAAATTTAGCACTGTAATAAAAGAAGATAGTAAGTACTTATCTCGTAGTATATTATAATCTTAGGGAGTGCGGAAGGTCTTGATTAAATTTTATACATTTTTCGTATTTTATGTGCGACCATAGTATTAAACCCGTAATAACTTCCGAATGTCTACTTGAGCTAAAACATAATGTTGCGCTTAGATAGGTAATAATCCATAGAAAAGAAAAATGAAATAATCAGTTTATAACAGTAGCTCAGAAATTTTAATTTTTGTTTCGGCATGCAATGATCTGTACTATTTATTTTAATAAAAAGAGGGCGGCCAACTTTGCTTCCTTTATAACATACAGTACTGTATACGTTAAATTTTTACAATTAGAAGTGTGACGGAAAATTGCATTATTACTCATAACCAACATCCACAGCCTCGCATCTTAAAACTGGGGATTCCTTGGCGTAGTCAAAGCATTCAACCTGATTATCACTAACGTCGGCCATATTTTCTCGACAAAAATCTAAGTAAAAATATAGAATGTGCACTTTAAAAAACACATTTTACACAGCGCCAGCAAATGTTTGAATCACATCCATTATTGAAATATTATCATTTTGACTTTTTCATTTTTCTCAATAAAGTGGTAAAAACCTGTCCTAAGAACACCCACACAGCTTTTCTCCATACTATTTAACTGCTTTCAAATTTTCACTTATTATTTCTTGTCATTTCTCTTCTGCTACCTTTGCAAATGTTCTCGAAGGTATTTAGTTTTTTTTTAGTTTTCTTAATTTATACTGGTATTCTCTTAATCCAATGCTTTGACGCTTTATAAGATCTACTTTTACCCGCAGGAGTGGCATTATTATTTCTTCCTTTTTCGACTTAATGCCACTATCGTGCACTGTCTTTTTCTAATATAAGTTCGTGTCGTAGTAGCCACATGTAGTTAGTTCACATCTTTTATAATGTTAAGCTCTTTCTCATACCTTGCCTTGTTCAAGGGAAAAGTGAGGAGTCTATGTACTAAAAAATTCAGGCTTGCCATTTTGTGTTGAACACAATGATGAGAATGTAAAGGAATGTAGCGAAGCGTACTGGTTTATTTTCTATACACGTCAAACTCTAATCTATTGTTATTTCTAATTACCCTTTCTAAAGTATCTAGAAAGAATAGTTGACCGTTCGCTTCTGTTTCACAAGTGAACTTTATATATAGGTACTTTATATTCGAATTATTTAATCTATTAAGAAAATCGTATCAAAAATAGCGAACATGTCATCCACATACCTCAACCAAACCCTACGAACAGATTTCCATCATTGTGTTCAACACAAAATGGCAAGTCTGAATTTTTTAGTACACAGACTCCTCACTTTTCCCTTGAACAAGGCAAAGTATGAGAAAGAGCTTAAAATTATAAAAGATGTGGCCAAGTGTAATGGTTTCCAGCCGCAGCATATGTATAGGTTAATTAGGAAATTTAATTATAAGAAAACTTTGAAAGCATCTATAACTTTTCCAGAGGATGTTAAAGCCAGCCGTTGTAATCCTACCTTACGCTCCCTTTATCACTAAAGGTTTGAGAAAAATCTTCAAAGAGCTGGATCTCAGAAAAGTTTACAGTTCTGGGACTAGTTTGTAGTTATCGGTAACCCTAAAGATAAAATACAACCTTTGGAGAAATCAGGTATTTACGAAATCAATTGTAAAAATTGTAATCAAAACTATATTGGGCAAACCAAGAGAGCAGCCTCAACTAGATTTAAAGGGCATATGGCTAATCCTAGATTTAATAGAAATGAGAAACCAACACATTTTTGAAACAGATCACAACATCGATCATACGAATGTTAAATTAATTAGACAAACAGACAATTGTAAGTTTCTAAATGCTTGCGTATCGGATTGACCGTGCATATATAACATTAAGGCTACCTACTTGTTATTTGTAGGTTTTATTTTAATTTAGTTTTATTAACGCCTTGATAATGACAGCTTTACTGTCGAAATGCGTCGGTGTTTAGTTAAAAGTTTTTGGTGTTTAGTGGGTTGAAGTGTTTTACAGCCACAGATTTCAAATGCAGTTCACATCAGATAAATTTCCTGTCTGTGACAGAACTTGGATAGTCAGAATTTCAAAGGATTGTTTAAAAATCTATTATCAGATCGCGTTATTCATAATTCTCCATAAACAAAAATGGAATTCACTTTCAATACTATCATATAATTTCTTTCAGAAAATGCACTGCAATCACTCACAAATCACTAATAATAAAATAAGTGAAATACATGAAACTTGTACTGTTTACTTCCGCAAACGTGCCTCTACTCTCTAATATGGCTTGAAGGATGGTGTGGTATGCATGAAATTTTGATAGAACAAGAAAATAGCAGACTAATTAAAAACAATATTTTTTACATACACACTTTTAGAAGTATGTATAGAATTATACATACTTAATATTACCTAATGGACTTCTAAAAAATAGAATTATAGAAACTTCCTAAATTGGCAAGTTATATTGAAATTAGTATTATTATTTCAAACACTACCTACCTCCACTTTTTGTGGTACTTATTTATTACTACTCGTCAAAGAGTGCCGTCCTCATATTTAACATCCCATATACATATATATCTGGTTAGTTTGTCGACGTTCTTGTTTCCCTCTGTACTTTGATGCCTAAAAGTTTACACTAATATAACAATGTTTTCCATACTCAACTCTGTAGTTATGAGGCACACCAGAATTAATCCTGTTTCACGAACGTTTCATCACAGCAAAAACTTGTACCTTCCACTACACATACTCTAATATAATATACAGGCAGCAACGCCATAGGAGAGGTATTATACTCGTTAAGTAAAGAAATATGTTATTTCTTATTGCAACAAGGTGTACAACCTATAAAGTACATTCTATATTCATAAAAGTTAAAATAACTGAAGGTTGCAAGCGAAACTTGCGTTAGTTCCTAGTATTCAGTTAGTGAATATTATGAAAATTGGCTCGGTAACGAATATTTTGTAAGGAATAGTTAGTAGTTTACTTTACACACAATTAAAACCTCTTTTATCGCGGACAATATTTTCTAACAATTCTATTAGACATACAATAATTAAAGTTTTGCATAGCAACATACGCATTTCAAACACAATAACAACAAACAACTTTCCGTCGTTAACGGCATTTGCCTGGACAACAAGATTGGAAACTGTTTAAAACTCTCAATAGAATCAATTAACAACTTAATATGAACAAACCGATAGGTACATACAATTTACCTAAATAAATCCGGGCATATAATTATTTTAAAGGTATTTAAATTGCTATTTACTGATACCTACAATTGAAATACAATTTTACTAAATGCGGACGCCGAATAATTATCCACTGGTAGTTAACGGTCAAAGTACATTCCACGTGTATTTTAACGGATCCTCTCTCATCGTTACAAACGTTTTACTAGAGCAATCTAATGTTACATGCTATTTAAAATATGTATGCATTCGCGCCATTACTATTTGTTTCTAGAGGGGAAGGGATCTATGTACGGTAACCGCAATAGTACATTATGTTATCCCAGCTACGTTTACCAGCTTATTGGTTAATTATAAGCACAGCACCAAATGCGTGTACTTGTTTAACCGTTTAATAGTTGAATATTGATACCATTTAATCTATTACGTTTTCATATTAACCTTTACAGTCAATGGATACTACATCAGGTTATTGAGAACAAATTTGAATATATGTACATGTATTGGCTTCCATTAATTCGGTTAGTATTCGTTGCTAATTTACTCTTTACTCAAAGTACTACCAACAATATAAACTTCAACTATAATTAATACATTACTTAGTGAATTCACGGTCGCAAAATTATTACCAAAAGTACCGAAGAAACTTAAGATAAATGTAGAATTATCTAACAAAACTATTAGAGGAAAACATTTTTTACACAAATTCTATTTAAAGTTTACTAAAATATATGTAAGTGTGCTTCGAAATTCTTCTGATTTTTACTTTATTTTTTTCTAATTGATTGGTTACTCTATAAGTCGCTCAGCATTGGGATTTGTGATCAGATTTAACGTTATATTTTTCACTTCTTAGGAGCATGCTAGAGTACTATACTTACAACTTACACGTGACCAAAAAAGTTATTCAAATATTTGTCTCCTTGTCTTGGGACTTATTACTACTATTATTTTACTATTCTTATCTATTCCAAAAATCACCTTTACATGATGCGTAATCTGAATTTATACTACTCTGATCCATTCTCTGCTTTCATGTTTTGCAAATGTTACTTATACAAGTAATTTCATTTGATATATTTATTTTGATTTGTTAATAAAATGTGCTTATATTATACTGGATATATATATATACACGTTTATATTATTAATATGAAAAAAAAACAACCCGAATGACACTAATTTAAAGAATATACAAATTAATCTCTAATAATTATAAGCAGACATGACGCACAAGCAATATTTCAATACAAAAGACAGTTAAATGAAAATTTTGTGGCACTAACGTTGCTAATAATTTTAAACCATGAATAAGTAGATGGTAATGTTATAATAATATGCGAAAAACAGGCTTAAGAGTAATGATACAAATTGGCCCGACGCCAGGTATCATTAGTTGGCCGTTGCGTCGTCTCTGGTCGCGGATAAATTTGTACTTCATTTCTGTCCCCCAAGCAAGACATTCGATTTGGAAGTTTGATTCGTTTCTTTCCGCCTTCGTTCTTATAAATGAATTTAATATAAGTTTATGTTGAAAATAAAACTTGATAAGAATAGAAAAAGATTTAGGATATGAATGAAGAACGAACGAAACGAGGGACAACGTTGGCTGAAGAGAACAATTTTCCGGAAAGTGGCAAACAATCCTGCAATATATGAGGATGCCGTGCGATGAATAAATTATTGAACGTGCACTGTTTCTATCCTTGTCTTCGATATCTTGATTTCTTTGTGTTTTTTCACGATTTATTGCTTCGATATATATACTCGAGGTAAAGACTTGCTGTAAACGGATTTGTAGTTATGTTATTGTATCACATAAATTATTGTTTATATAAATTTTCATGTTAATAAATGGATAAAATAACAACTACAAGACAGCAGAATTCTGCTGAACTTTGAAACGTTGCGTGATGTAAATAAAACATCGTACTCTGCTACAATGTTCTTCATATTGTATACAGATTAGCCGGGCAGATGTATAGGAATAGGTAGTGATCCAATGAGTACGAGTGAATAGAGCGTACATATGTGTGGATATTAGACAGACGAGTGCGGCGATAAAACGATCACTTGCATTGTTGCCAGTCACGCACTCGCTGTTCAACTAAGCTATCAGTGTAGAAACAGACAACGAGTAATAAAGATGGTTCGTTGCTGACCCTGTTGAACCAAATAATGCGTAATGCAAATAACATTACATATTTGGAAAATACTTAATCATGTTTCATGTTCTAGAAATATTGATATACTTACCTATAACTATGAATTTTTCATAAAACAAAACGAATTCTGATAACGAATCAAACCAAAATTAAAATTCTAAAAATCAAATAAAATATATCGATTCTACGAAATTTATAACTAAAGATAAATTCTAAAAAATTCTACAAAATTTATAACTAAAAATAGATTCTAAAAAATTATCAAGAGAAGATATATTTAAAATTTTTAAACTAAGGATAAATAAATTTTTTGTAGAAATACAAAAATGAAATTACTTAATAATCGATTCAAAAAGTCCTCCATGCTGCAATTCGCAATAACCTAACTGGTCATAAAATTCTTTCCGTACAATAGTCAGCATTTCAACTGAAATGGTATTGCATGGCTGTTCTATTTTATTGCGCAGCTCGTCTAAAGTTTGAGGCCTTTCGTGCGGATGTCTAAAAAAAAGTCGTTCGGCGCTAAATCGGGGGATCGTGGTGGTTAAAGTATGTTACCCCACGTACTAATGACATGTTCAGGGAAATTAACATTAAGAAATTGTTGAACTACCCTTGTGTTGTGAGCCCAGCACCCATCTTGTTGTTGCCAAGATGGCCAGTTTTATTATGTACAGCAGGGATAACGTCATTTTCAAGGAGTTGTAAGTACTTTTGGTCATTTAGATTACCGTTTAGAAAAAATGGTCCTATAATCTGATCACCCAGAATACCTGCCCAGACGTTCAATTTTCTAGGATACTGTGTTCTGGTGGCTACAGTTAGGTGTTTGTTTTCTTGGGACCAATATCGGACGATAGACGGATTATGGTGACCGTAAAGTGCAAACGATATGATTCATCCGTAAACAAAATATTTTGCAAAAGAATTTCGTTTCTGTCACAGTTTTCTCTCATAGTTTCACAAAATTCAAGACGTCTTACAAGATCCTCTATGAGAATTTCTTGACTTTTATTTAATTTAAAACATTTATATTTATTTCTTCTTAAAATATGCCTAACTGTAGTCTTTGGAATATCTACAACTTCTGAAATTTTACGGCTCGTACATGGTTCATTAGCTTCAACTATAGCACATACTTTGAGCTCTCTCTCAATTCTTTCCTTAGGATGTGGTAGTTCTCGCCGATTGCCCGTATTACATTGTGAACAACCAATAATACAACCTGTATTTTCAACCTTATGTACAGTATTTACTATTGTTTGATTAGCAGGGACTGATCGATTAAGGAAAGAAAAGATAAAACGCCCAATAACCTATATATAACAAAATTTTAATAAAGGTAATATCGTAAGTAGGTAGTAGAAGGAGACAACAAGAAACAAAAAAACAGTAACAATAATAACAAAAATAAACGAAGTTCTAACAGATCAATCGGCGCTATCCCTTCCGAATCTCTGAGTGAACTGATACGTCCGAATCATGTTCACCGCTGCATCCCTACCCATAATCGGTTTGGCAACGTTAGTATCGTTAGTACCCTAAGGTTCTATTCGTTCAATCTGTATATACATATATTACGCTACTATGACGCGATAAAAACACAGAAGCCCTCACAATAGAGGCCCGAACTGTAGAAGCCTTCGATATCATTTATATAGTTTTAGTTTACGTTGTACATATGTTGTGTTAATATTAATACCAAACATCATGGTTGCAACCAGCAGTCGATTTATAGGACAGCAGGCAGGGGCGCGCACCCTGCTTTGACTAGTAAAGTATCAAATTACATGTGCATATATAATGCATTTTTCCAACCGCCAATTAATTAAACATATTTTTATTTTAAAAATATATCGTACGGAGGTGGAGTCGAACCACCAAGTATGGCTATCGCGGAACACTCACAACACCGTTTCGCTACCGTCATCTCGACTCCACTTATAATTTTTCACAATTATATATGTGAACAAATACACAAATACAATACAAATATATAAATACTTTGGTGTTAAAATTACTGTGCGTTTCAAACTGTTACAAACCTATACAATCTAGTAAGTTGGAACATCATATACTTTGAATCTTACAATTATACCGATTTGTATGCAAATTGCATCATTCATTATTCTTTACTACATATATGTTGTAAAACTGAGTTACGGATGTGATCCTAATATGTAGTGTCTACAATAATTGTCACAGAAAAATAAACATACATACAAGACACGTAATTTGATACGTGTTACTGTTAAGTGCAAATATATATGTATTACATTTTTGTAAAGTTAAGGACCATTGTGATTTATGTT
The DNA here is from genome assembly GCA_023690525.1 of Holotrichia oblita. Classification (NCBI taxonomy): domain Eukaryota; kingdom Metazoa; phylum Arthropoda; class Insecta; order Coleoptera; family Scarabaeidae; genus Holotrichia; species Holotrichia oblita. Next base: position 90,525,156 of record CM043015.1, read on the forward strand.
TTATACTCATAGAAATAACATTACAAGAAAAGCGTTGTTGAGTCAGCGTGCTGAAGTATTCGATTCTACTGATAGAAACTAACTCACAAGTTTGTAAACTTTTAAATACTTTATATACGTTTTCTGTAAAAATTGCATCTGCCAAAAGAAGTTTTTCATAGAAAACATCGAGCCGAAACAAAATAACTAAAAATGCCTAAAGTAAGCGCTTATGGTATAATTGCAGAAGTCATTCGATTAGTAAAAGCAATAAAAGAGGTTAAATATTAGAAAGGAAAATTATAATTTCCGCCTACTAAGGCGTCACCTCTAATAAAAGAACGTTGATGACTAGAGTCGGCGAAAAAGGAGCAAGTTTCAATCCAGTGCGGAGAACAACGTGGAGAGCCCGAGCAGCTGTATCAAGGCGAGCGTTCAGTAACGTTTAAGTACTCGCATCATTTATGTTTGACTTTCGTGAGTGAGCATAGGCGATAGGGACGTATGAATGTAACGTATAACTTGCTGAAACGCTTACTATTAAATATTTGAATGATTATAAATATGTTTAAACACTTGCTTCAATCAAATGAGTACGGCGTGCGAAATAAACATTGTTTTTAAATGATGAAAACGACCGTTCTACATCGAGTGATGTTACATTTGCCAAATGTAAAATAATCCTTGTGACAACTTAATGGATCTTTCGACGCATTGGTCTTAGTATGAAAAAATTTGAATCCTTATCAATAACGCTTTTAAAATAGCACATAACAATTTTTTATCTTTCAATTCTGCTTTAATTCTTCTTTCAACATAGTCACGAGCAGATGGCATAACGTTTCTTATCGATGTCCGACTTGGTAATGTATCATCCGAATACTTACTCCAGAAGGAGACAAATGATTCTTGGTCTAGTAAAATGAAAAGTAGATTAAACGGTAGAATAAAACAAACAGCTATATGAAATGTTAATTGTTCGCTGTATCATTGCCACCGATTGCAGAACAGTGTTTTATACTTTTTAGGTGGTACACGTCAAATAGTTGTCGCACCTTACACATTTAATTTTATCACCTCCGTATTCTAAATCTGGCTTACACGCTATTACGTTTTCTAAGTATGTGTGTACTGATAAGCATTCACAACAATCAGTGGAATAATACTGAACAGGTGTGCTTTGATAGGGACTGAACCTTCCTCCTCTTTGCCGAGTTTACTAATGAAGGAACGCCGATGACTCATCAGCGCTCCTCCTAATTCTAGAAGTCGACAAAGACATCTTTAAAAGTTTGATTTAACACTTGTGTATGTACACCGAAAGATTTCGGTCTGTGTCTTTGTTTTAGGTCAAGATTGACCTAAATTTAAATAATATTATAGATCGCTTTTCTAAACAAAGTAGACAATTGGATTTCGTTTTATGATATACATAATTCTGTTGTTTTTGTTTTATCTAATTGACTAACACATTGTTTTTTACATAATGATGGAAGGATGATCTTTGATTATTTTTTAGTTTAGAAATATGGAACAAGTTGTAAGATTTTTAGCGTTTAACTACCTTTTAAAGTATGTGAAATCTCTTGTTATCTTCCGTCGCATATACAAATGTAGTACATACATACTAACCAGCTCTTTTCTTTCTTATGACTGCTGTTGAATTTTCAGAAAAATCATTTGCTGATCAAACATTGTCAAACGACGATCAATCCTACCTTGCAAGAAAAATTTTGTTTCTAAAGATAATTTTTTTTCGGAATTTTGAAAAAAAAGTAAGAAGTGGTCAAAGTCAAACGATGGTTTTTTGGATTTTTGACGCAGCACCCAGGATACATGAAATATAAACCCATATAGAATACTTCGATTTATATCGGAAAATGCAATAAATGTTTATTCCTATTATATTTATATTACATACAGTAGACTGATAAAAAATTAAATAAATTTATCCATCTTCCTTCATTTCACAAGTTCTGCAGCTAGAATTTTACATTTGATGTTTGTTGAGTTTAACCCAATCATAAAATTTAATAAGAAAATTTTAAAATAAAATATAATATAGTAAGATGATGTACTGATTACTTACAATAATAAGTCGTGATAGGTAATTGACTTGAAATTATACAGTTTGTCCCCGGATGGAGTTGACAAGAGGAAAAATATCTTTATTATTGATTTGACGACAAAAAGTCATTCTTTATAAATAGTTCTGCTTGTTGAGTAGATAAATTAACCATCGGAAAATCTAAGATTAAATGTACAGAATTTCCGCAAATTAAGATAACATGAAAATGCTCCAACAGAAGATCATTTATTGCATTTTAGAGTTTACTGTTAATGGAAAAAGTTTTTTAACAACATAAAATTAGTTAAAATACAAAATTTTAAGTCTAAAGTTTGAGTATTATGATTGTATGTTGGTAAGTCAATAATCATAATTAATCTTAGAGATCAAAAGTTCTTGTATTGTCTAATAATTGAAATTATTTATTTGATTAAATGTTATGCAATTGAAAACGTATCTTATCGATACGCTATAGGTGCTTTCGTTTTACATGCGCTTCTGAAGTTTTGCTTCACTTCAGTTACCAACCGCGTTCTTTTTAAAAATCAAGTGATATGGAAATACACTTTTACGATGCACTTTACTGAAGTGCTTCAGATGAATGTGAAGCAGACTAATAGCGCGTCACTTGTTGTGATATGCTTCACCTAACCTATAAGAAGCGTTCGTTTTTGTGTTTCACTTGGATCTTGCATTTCCGTAATACTTCAGTTGACGTCACAACTGAAGCGAAGCGCATGTAAAACGAAAGCTTGTATATATACCTAGACATATTTCACGACAAATTCGCAAACACTGCAGTATCGCGCAAAGCACTACGCAGAAATTTGATTTAACTGGATCTGTAGAAAATGTTAAGAAACCCAAGAAAAAGTACAATGAAGACGATACGGCTACACTTGTGGCAGTAGATTCAGTGATAGAAACACCAACATTATCTTTACTGAAACGATCACAAAGACTAAATATTAGTAAATCTCATTTGCAGATAATTTATAAAGAAAACAAAGTTCGGCCGTTTTAACCACGACATACACTTGAAAATGGAGATGAAGAGAAGCGATTGGATTTTTGTTTATGGGTTGGTGAGAATTACCTCGTAGATACACGTTTTCATAGAATGATATTTTTTACTAATGAAGTAACCTGCTGCACCAATGGTCACGTTTCATCACAAAACAGTTGCTATTGGGCTTTTCATAATCCAAACTACGTCATTCAAAAACGAAGTCAACGTTATAAAAGAGTAAATCGTTGAACCATATTTTATTGAGAATTTGAATCAACATGTTTATGTTCGTCTTTTAGAAACTATTACCGGTTCTAGATAACTTACCGCTAGAAATGCGGCGTACCATTTTCTGGCAACAAGACGGATGCCTTGCTCATGCGACGTTTTGGGTACGGCAATGGTTGACAGATCAGTCGGAGAAAGATGGATGAGAAGATTTGGACCAATAGACCTAGGCAACCTGCTAGATCACCTGACCTGTCAGCTCTTGATTTTTTTTTGTGGGGTAGTTTAAAGCAAAAAGTTTACGCAAATGACCTGCCGCATGATCGGCATGTGGAAGGTGGAGGTGGCCTTGTAGAGTAATTTTTGTTGACTTTAATTTAATTTTGTACTTAAATTACAAACCATGCAATAAATGATACTCTTCTGTTGAAGCATTTTCTTGTTATTTTAGTTTGTGGACATTCTGTACAGTTAATCTTAGATTTTCCGATAATTAATTTATCTACTCAACAAGCAGAACTTTTTATAAAGAGTGACTTTTTGTCGTAAAATCAATAATAAAGACTTTTTTCCTCTTGTCAACTCCATCCGGGGACACACTGTATATGTTAATTTATTCATAAATTTAGTCATCAATGTATTTCGACTGAATAGAGCCGTCCCCATTCTGCATACAAAAAATATGTCGATTCACAAGAAAAATTTTTCCGTCACATATACTGCGCTCGGCGAATCAAGTTAACTAGTGAAGCGCTACGGAGAACTACAATGTACGGATCGATTGTCATCGAGAATATTTCCTTGGTGGGTAGAACGTCGAATAACATTTCTTGAACGAAAGAGTAACTGACTGACTACTCGATGTTACAAAATATCTCCACAGATCCACTTCGTTAACGATTATTTTAACGTTAACTCAATTCAGGAAACAGAAAATAATGTCCTGATTACTATTTTCTTTAATTAAAATATTACATATTAGTCTTTCTTGGTATATTGGTTCGATAAGTAAGATCAAATCAAATAAAATGCTAATAATATCAAGTGATAAATTTATTTTTCCACGGTCGGGAGTAGAAATCAGTTTCTATGACATCAAAATTAAAACAGAAGTAGAAGTAGTCGATTATTCCCAAGGGAGTATAATGCTCCCAAGGGAGTTTACATTATGGAGAACGTTTGTGATTCATGCAAAAAAAAGATAACATTGAAATTATTTACTTCATAATGACAATTACTCTATTTACTTCATAATGACAATTACTTCATAATGACAAAATATGTGTTTTTAAGTTAATGAGCCCGTGAAAAAAATAGTATATACCATTCGGGAGAGTTGCTATTTTGTCCTCGGTGCATTGTTCAAATTACACCTCTGCCAAATTAACGCATTTCTCTCCCTTATAGTATAATATACTATTAAGAAACTAAGTTAGAGATCATGTCAGCTCGATGAACTAACAAATTTATCACTGATGATTTTTAAGCAGGCTAATGGCAGGAATTTATGTTTGTGCATTCATTTTCGTCTAGAAATTGAAAGCACTCATTTTCCGCTATTTCCATGTTGAGGAGCAGTTATTTGAAATTTTAGAAACAAATATCTAGTGTCTACTAGCTAAGATGACTGCCAGAAATCATCCTCGATTGTCTAGCAATCCTTTACATCACCAATCAGTCAACTTGCCAGTTCAACTATCTAACTATCCAGTAACGGAGACTATTACATAATATTTTATATTGTATAAAATAAATATTGTTCCATAAATTGATAAATATTTTTTGGTTGTCTCATTCTACTCCATGGAGACATTTCGTGCGATAAAGTTTTTCAGAGTAGACTAACTTAAGGTTATCACTCAGAATGCAAGGCAATACAAGCGCAAATGTATGAGTGAGCAGTGGATTCACACGCTGCTAAGGGATACTACTTTAAAAATTTTCGATACATTTTTAATAGCAAAGATTTTTCTATGCATGTAATAATAAATAAAGTATGAAACACAAGCAGTATTATTCTTTTCATTGTTATTACTGTATCAATAATGGGATTATGGAATAATGGTCAATATTCGACATTCTATTTCAAACTTCTAAATTTATTGCCATTTAACATATTCGCATTTGTTTTATAGTACAATACTTAAATACATAATAAAGTTACTAATATTTTTGCAGCAATATGTACGACATTTACTGAATCTCTAATATAATCCTGTGAATATGCTTTCCTTTCATAATTCGATTTAGAAAAGTAGCTGCTTTATGATCAGTACGTCTTGCTAAAGTATTTGAAAATTGTCGGTGTAAACCAATGCCTGTAATAAATACAAAGTATAATAACATCGCGAAGAAAATAATGGGTGGTTCATGCGCTGCACAAAGAATAGGAATATCAGCGATGCTTAGTAGCAATAAAAATAGCGTTTGTGGTAGCAGGAACACGTGTCCAGGAACGTACATACAGTTCAATCTGTCAAGATATGGCTTTCTCTCACTTGTAGTTTTACCTACCGCCACCGGCATCGTTGGCATCTCTCGCACGAGATCTCCATATAAACGACCTCATTATAGTGTTTAGCCCGCACCCTTATCCTTCTGATCTCGTAAAAGTTAACCCTAATATGTAAAATATTTGTATTTGTAATCCGACGTATAGTAGTTGTATATCGTTTTTCAGATGTTTTTGTGGTGTTGCTAGATTTTTCAATTTTACATAGAGAATTTATAATTGTTCATTATTACAATAATTTATGAATTTTTAATAATTGCGCAAAAACTAAAGAGATGAATGTTAAAATGTCAGTTTGAAGAATTGCATTCAGAGTAGTGCTAAGTAAACATTTATATTAAATCCAAAAAATTTTGATTTATCGAAAATTAGTATTTTTCAAAATATAGATACACTGGAACCTCGTTTATGTCCGCGCTCACTTATGTCCACCCTCGCTTATATCCGCACCATAGCAGTCACTTATATCCGCTCGGCATCCACCACCCGATAGTGCAAGTATTCACAGGAGCCAATCAGCGCATAGCACGGCCTCTCCTCTCCGCTAACGGGATAAGAGTGGAGACTCCTCTTGAGAGGATATAAGTGAATGTTTACGTTTCGCAAGCGCGGATATAAATGACGTTCCAGTGGATTTGTGTTACAATAAATTATTAAATATAAGAATTATAAGGATTACAATTAATTGCATGCTTTGCGCATGTATACACAGTGACCTGCATATCGACCTCTTGTGTCCCCCTTACATAAGCTGTAAGCTGCTGGGGTTTGCTCGTTCTCAAAGCTCCCCATCCAGTCTAAGAGCTTTCGTAAACTACAATAATTGTGACGATTTCAGAGAAGGTATTTCTACTTCGTCTATTAATTTCTTTGATGTGGTTTCCAAGGAATATGTATCCTGAAATGTCTCAATCCAGGGAGCATCTACCAGAGGAATACTCTGAACCTACCCTCTCTTGAGTTCATTTTAAATAAACAAAAAATAATTGAACAATCTCGATTATAATGATACGTGATTATATAACAGGTAAATAATGTCACTCAGAAAAATAGTGTTGTTATCACATCAAAGCTATGTTGATAGAATCAAACTTCCCATAATGGTCAAATAAAACACCAAATTAACTTTTACTAAGAAACTATAAGAGAGAGAAATAAGGAACCTTTTAATAAGAGAAATAAAATTAAAATCGAATTACGATGTTTGATACAGGTGTTCCGTTTAAAATAAGAAAATTATTTAGCATTAATGGTAGCCATACTTAGAAGTAAGATTGTAACCAGCCTGTATAAGTTTTAGAAAGCATCTTTATTTTAGAATTAGTTGTAATGGCTTTGCTAACGAAAGAATGCAACTGAAAACACTTATCTTAAAAACGTATAACAGGTACTCACTTTGGATATTGATATTCAATCACTTTAAATACTGATATTCAAAAATTGTTAAATATCTCAGGAACTGTTGAACCTAGAAATAGGGAGTATAACAGTAACTTACCTTTATTTAGTCTGCGTCATCAAAATGTGTAATAATATCCCAAGTAGCACGAAAACGATTTTAAAAGGTTAAATAAAGGTTACTTACAACGTTCAACGTTTATAAACGTTAAAATAACGTTGCCTAAACGTTACTTACTAAAGGGTAATGTAACGTTAAAAAGATATCGTTATATTTCGTTACTTTCACGGTGAAAATATAACGTGTTAACACATGTTTGATATGTATAAACTTTTTAATAGATAATGAATAATGATACGGAGTTTACGTTGTAGAAATTAGAAAATTAAAATAACTGTTATTTACCTTCCTATTTTTTTGATAGAATAGGAATTCAATTCATATTCTTCACTTTACTGTTATTCATTTTGTAGTTTCATCGTTATCAGAAACTAAACTATGGCAATTAAGTGGCGTCAAAATTTAATGTATAGTATTCCTTCATAAAACTATTTTTGCATTTTCCAACGTTAATAAAATGTTTCTCGTGTAACGTTTACAGAATGTTTATGGAACGTTAAATTATAAAGTTTTATTTTTGTGACATTAAGCCGTTTCCTAAACGTTATATAAACGCTTTTGCTAACGCTTAGGAAACCTTTTTAAAACGGTTTACAAGCGTTACATGCTACCTGGGATGCATGGTGTTCCGTTTAAGTTCTGATAACTTTGATGCGTAACTTTCTTTTGGGATCCCCGGTATATTTCAAAATAATTTTAGAACATGCTACCAACACATACCCTAACAAAAAGATTTTAAATATCCTGCCATTGTTTGTATATCGACCGAGACAAATATGATGCCTCGTCCTGTATACAGCGTGTCCAGTTTAAAATGCAGTATGTGGAGATAATGGATGAAAAACAAGGTGTATTCGAGATCTTATGAAAATGTAGAAGAATTACGTCAAGCAGTTGAAGAAGCAGTGAATGGAATGACACCGAACATGGTTAAACAATCTTGTGAGGCAGTACTAGCACGATGTAGATTGTGCATACAAATGAACGGTTGCTTATTTGAACAGTTGTTACATTAATGATTCAGCTACCTAACCATATTTATTTAATGAACACTAACAAACAAAATGTTAAGGATATTTTGACAGTACTTGGAGACCTGTTATTTTTTGTTTTTTTTTTCAGTATAGACAAGTCATCCACAGTTCCATGGCCTACTATGTTAAAATCTTACTTTCTCGATTTTTCCATGTTTTTAGTATTTTGAACATAAACATGAACTGAATAGCACTTTTTGGAAGATATAAAAAATGTCAAAATCCAATATGGCTGCCATAAGAAAAACAAAAGTTGATTACTGTCACGCAAAATCTAGTAACTTAGATTTTCTTTGATCTTTTTTAAAATCCTCATGACTTGTTATCCCTAGCCTGCAACTTTTGTAAATTTATCTCTTTTAGGAAACAAACTATGGAAGATTTTCAAAAAGGCATTTTTTTCTTTTTCACCCTGTATCTGCCTATGAAAGAAAATTTTCAAAATCTGATGTCGGATTATTGATGGACAAATGAAGACGCAACTTTTCTCCCATTTAACCGACGTTGTATCTCCAATATCCCTATGTACTGCATTTTAAACTGGAGAGGGTGTACACAACATAGTATAAATTAATATTTATATTACAATTTAGCCATTCAATCTTATGTAGAGTCAAGTGAATGAAATGGTTATTACGTATCGTACTATTGTATAAATATAAAGATGAATAACCTTGGTATTTGCGGCTATTATCGTCCGTTCTACTGAAAATTAATAAATATGCAATATACTTGATTGATAAGAGAGATAATTGACTATTTATTTCATGTTTGTAGCTTTCACAAGATCTACAAACATAAGATAATGTGGATAATACAAGGTGTTCCATTTTCTCCAGATAGACAGCAATTTTGTTTTCTTATACAAAATTGCAAAAAAAACTAAATTTTATATTTAAACATAGCAGTTATACCCCCTAGCGATGAAATCTGAAACTTGAAAATAATTTCCAGTAGGTTCTCTTGACCACTTTTGTTATTAATATTTTTTCCCGTAGAAGATACTTTCGTAGATACAGCAGCTTAACTCAGCTCCTCCTCCTGTACAGAAGATTTAGTTTAGATTAAAACCAGATATTTTCCAAAATATTCGATTTTAAATTATAAGGATAAAAAAAATGTATTCGCGAAGGTGGTGGACACATGAAACGTTTAAAACATTTTTTATAGTAACGATTAATGTTTAATTGGAAAAAATCAGAGCAGTTAAATAAGTAAAAATAGAATAATAAAGGAAACGTCAAATCAAAATTTTATAAGACGAAAAAAATTAGATAAAACATCATAAAAAGTGTGTGTCAAATCCATAGGCGTTCATCAGAAGAAAATGGAGAGCCAATGCGTACCACATCTCCTATTTTTCTACTAGTTCTTTGAGGTTTTTTTGTTACGAAAGGTATGCTTGGATAACAATAAAAGCGAAAATAAAAGAAAAACGAGGATGTGGATCAACATGAACTAACAACATACGCAAAGCGACCCTACATCGCTGAAATAACTGATATTAAAGAAAAATAATAATATTACCACATGGTGTAACACTAATAGCAATAAGATAAAGCGGTTACTCCCGCAGAATAAGGAGCAGCTGGTCTAAGGTATACATCAAAGACATTGTGGAAGAAGTTACATTGGATAGACAAGACCATCAAGGAAAAATTAGGAAACATCGACGGAATATATTGAATGACCTCCAGTAGCCGAACACTTATTTCAAGATGGCAACCAGCGCATAAATTACAACGTTAGCTACAACTACATAGTAGAAGTTAATACGAGAATCGCTGAATATTGTAAAAAATCACTTCAACAGAGATGATGTGTAAAAACTGAGCAACATCTGGCGAATAACTTTACGGGATCGTCGATACAATCACAATACCGTAACGAATGCAGCTCATAGAACTGCAACAGTCACGAAACACCTAGAAGACTTCAACGCAACTTTAATAATATGTTAAACTTTTGTTAAATACCTCGCTTATTTTCAAACTAATTTGAGGACTTTCCATCAAAACTTGGATAAGTTCGGAGTATTTTGTTATCGTTGTAGAGGAAAATTGATCTACCGCCTCTAGGAACGCAGCTCCTAATGGAATTGTTTTATTCGGATGGATTCGTATGAATTCATCAGAACGATTTTCCGTCCACATACGTAATTTAAGTCAACACTTGACGTGCATGATTCAAAAAGGAGAATACTCTTGCGTAGACATAATAACACAACTTCGAAATATAACCATATTCAAGAAACAATGTTGATATAATACTCACAAGTCAATATGCATATGCGTAACATGACTACTAACGTAACTACAAACGCGCACTCATGACTTGACTCTACCGGCTTTGGAAAGCTATAACTGGTTATATCCTCCAATAAAATTTGCATAAAATCATCAGTTTTTTAATATATTCCTATTGCTTTTTATTTTTGGATTTTGAAAAAATTTAATATCCAAAAATTCGTTTAGAAGTAATTTATATTTTTCAATTATCATCTCGTCATTTTAATAAGAACATGTGCGAAATGAAAATTAAACACAACATAGTAATAAAAATTTATTTACATAATATAGACATATAAATTTCAATGGTACCGTATTACTAATTATCCGCCATGCAGCGTTGAAATAAAAACTACTTTATCATTTGGTTGAATAACATAATCAACAGTATCCTGAAAATAGTAATAATGCAAGAAGTAAACGTATAGAGTATTCAACTAACCTGTTAGAAGTTTTATAGGTTCTAATAATAATAAACTTTGTACCAAATTTTACTACTGGCTCAATTCTTTTTTGTTTTTTATTATCTGTGGTGGGTGCTAGTTACAGCGGCTCCTTAAGCTGCTGACTCTGACTACCGTGCAACTCTTGCTGTGTAAGTTGTGTATGTTAAATATGTTCAAATGGCCTTGTTACAGCACTACCTCGCCGTTTATAGTACTGCGCTATTATAGAGAATGGTAGATCGATCGAGATACATTCTCAGAGGATGTGACCATTCCCTCGGAGAACTAAACTCCGGCTATTACACCTATTCTTGCGGGATAACAATTACATTTACGTAATTTTTTGTAGCTAGAAACTAGCCTTCCTTTTGCAATTTTTTGAGTTGTTCCTTTAACGTTAAACGTCTCTTGTCCTTTTTTTTTAATAATTCGTTTAGTTCGCCTAATGTTTGGCAAAGTAGTATGACTATCAACGCTTAACTTTTAGCTATGAAAATACGACTCTGTAGTCTGTGACTGTGTTTCTTAATAAAGATAGAGGTATTTTGCTGATATCTCAAGACGTAATACATGTACCCTATGAAAAAGATCGTAACAAAATTAAAATGTTAATACGCTGTATTTTGAAAACGAAGCTTTTAATATAAAAACTATAAAAATGATTTGAGTTATCCTTATATCAACGTAATTTTTGTCAAGCTCTTACAATTCTATTCTAGAATTAGAGAAAAGCATAGCAGAAAACCTAGTCAAGAGCTAGACTGTAAATGCTATATCGATCAAACTAAACAATATTTAAAGAAACAACTACATAATCACCGAGAGACTGTTACACAGTACCTACCTTAAAAGTAATTTTGATTTCCAAAATACTAAGATTTTAAAGAAGGAAAATAATTATAAAAAATATTCATTTATGAAACAATACATGTTAAAAAAGAAAAGCAATTTGAAAATCACTATTGATACTTTAAGAATTTCTGCCACTAACTAACTTTAACTAATTTTGAATAACATTGTTAGAGCCTGACAAAAGCGACGATAACATAGGGATAATTCTAAATATTTTTATAGCAACTGTGTTTGAAAATGTAAACATAATTCCATGTGTTAATGGTTTTTTTTTTATTTTTAGATTTTTTTTATATGCATGGCTATACGTTTATTATTTGACACATATTAAACGTCAATTTCTTCCACTGCAGAAGTATTCTGTATTGTTTTCTGAAATAAATTGATTTTTTATTCATTCTTGTTTTCTTGACCTATAAGTGGAAGGATATCACTATGATTAAAAAAAAGGTAAATTGACACATTGTAAACCAGCCTTTAAGTTTTGAAGGTTATTGTGATGCAAATATCAATTGGCGCGTGAGCGCGTTCACCAAAACCAAACAGTTACGAATAAGTTTGGTAGCACTTTAATCTGATTGATGGCAATTTAAATTTCAACTGGCCACACCAGAGTACCTGCAATGCATCGGTAACTGTTTGCTTCTACTGCAAGCTACTAGAAGCTGAATTGAAGCCAAATATATTATGTTTCATCTTAAGGAATATGCTTTAATGTGACAACGATAATTGACAATCCATATGACAGATCGAAAACCATTTTACAGTGCAAAAAATAAGTAGAGCAGTTCTTTGACCACGAATTTACAAACTTTCAGAAATGTATTATTACTAAAGTCTATAAAACAGGTAACATGGTATAACCAAATATAATAGTATTCATATGCTCAAAAATGTGTTAGTTCCATTAGTGAAATATAGAGTACGCCACAGTATATTCAGAACGGCGGGAGTTTTAAAGTAGAGCAAGGGACGTACGTAAACAAGCAACGGACTAGACAAATTATTGCTTTATGACACCTGTCAGATGTCTCGTCGATTATCAAATTAATTGACAGCCACAATCGACAGCTAAGTAAATAATTTGTTATTATTAACAATATACAGTAGATGATTAAAGCAGGGTTGTGAAAGAGAGACAAATAATTGACCTTAATTGTCGTTACTCTTATTTACAGCTAACGTCGCACACATTTGTTTAGAAAAATGGATAATGACACGAAACATAGAACTGTGCACTGTTCACATTGAACTGACTGTTCGTATAATGGTTGTGATACAACATATATCATCATATCAAACAATTTAGGTTTCCTGTCACAAATTTGGAACAGATTTGTATTATGTATTTATATGAAATGACAAGGCTGATACGTACCTATGCACGTCAAAAGCTATAATAAAATTATTATTACTCCTATTATTATTATAATTCTATGTTTAACTGTCCAACACCTACCCCCAACAAAAGAGCTTGTCAAGATAATATGAGAGAAAATTATTGCCACTATACTCCAACAAATTTAGGTAGACGATGAATGAATTCGATCGTCCCGTACTTGCAAATCATCTAAATTGTTTATGTCGTTTTCAAATCGTCGTCTGTATACTGATGACGCGAAACATCGCATATCGTCGGTGCACATTTCAAAAGTCCGTCTTTTTAGGCCGTTACACACGGACGTACTATAGATGTTTTAAGACATCTACGTACACGCAACAACGTGTATTCAATAACGTACGTTAAAGTTGCATACAGACATACAAACATGCTTTGATCTGTCTACGGAAAAGTGAATATGTTCACGCAAAATGACCTTGATTTAACTGTAGCAGCGGCCTTTTGAGTTAAATAGCATAAAATGTTCATAAAAAGATCAACTTTTATCAGGGAGAACAGCATAAAGTTCAAAAAGTACTCGATAGTAGTATTCTAAAAATGCTTATTCTACACCTTCAAAATACACAAGAGTATTTTAAAATCGTTCTCCTGAAAAATGAGTATTTTTGACGTGTGTCACTTTTTTGTACACCGACAAATATGTAATATACCTACGTCATGTTTTACAGCCAATATTTGTCTGGTCATATGCAGTCATATGCATCCTCAACATTTTCAACATTCTACTGTCGGCGACATCTATATTTCACTTAAGAAACTTTGCACGTATACAGGATAACAATCTGAACTACGAAAGCCTATTGATAGGAGAAGGTAGTGGGAGTGGGAGGTAAAATTAAATGTAATGTAACCTCTGACATTCCTGTCATATAATAAGTTGACAATAGTAAAATGAATACAGGAATACCCCGTATAGTGCGGCCCCGAATAGTGCGTGATTCGCAATAGTACGGTCAGGTAAATGCAACCATGCTCCGTAATAGTACGGTTTGCGCACTTTACTCCTATAGTGGGGGTTCGTATAGTACGGCGTTTTTGTCGGACCAACTAACAGCACTATACGGGGTATTCCTGTACATTTAATTTTAACCCCCACCACCCTCTCCTATCAATAGGCTTTCATAGTTGAAGTTGTTAGCCTGTATATCGGGTGACCGAAAATGTTTGAAGCTGACAGCTACTGTCAAATTTTGGTTAAGTTTGTCAAACTACATTTGATTTCGATGGCAAGAATTAACATTAGCATCCCACGCGGTAGTTACTTTCAGCATAATTATTAAAATTGTTTCTTAAAATCAAACACAATATGCTTCCTTTTGGAAACGCTTATTGCTAATTAAAATTAATAATTATAAAAAATTTTACCTATAAAACCATTGCAATGACAAAAAAAGAAACCCAACGAAAATACAATGCGACTATGGCCATAGAGGAATAAACCAATTGACATTCTCAGGGTGGTAAACTTTAAGCACAGATATTGCATACATTTTGACAGACGTCAGCTTCAAACATTTACGGACATGGTGTATATTTACATAGTATTTGGCATAAGCTACATATTAAATACCATAAATCACTACTCACCATTAATTCCCAATCTGAATCATTTACTAATACTAAAATACCTGGTCTGCTGTAATATATTTATTTTCATAAATAAAATGTGCTACAGTATATAGACATTACTTACACGGAATTATTTTGGATAAACAATTCTGGTCTTTCGGACAATAAATTATCTCTTAACCATATCAAGAGATCACCCAATTTCCCTACAACACTATTGTCAATACTTCCCTGTATTAATACCACAACAATATAATAAATACATACATGTATCCTTATTTGGTAAGTCAATATTGTAATGTCGTTTGTTATCAAATAGTAACTCAGCTCCACCACTAAAAATGTTTATGTTATATGCATTATTATTCATAAAGTAAACGAACGAAATTATTTTTACGTGAAAAAAAATTGTTTAACATTTTATCAATGTAATACCTGAATTCTACAGTAATTGGTAAAGCACACATTTTGTAAAACAATTGTATTCTAACCTAAAAATGAAGCTCTGTAATTAATCACTTAAAATTATTTATTATATTTATATTTGTCAAATTTTGCTCTACAATCAATAAACATGTGCAATTTTAAAAAAAGACGTTATAATTTACGAAAAATTATGATAGGTACTTTAAATTCAAACATAAATTTCAGTATGACAACCATTACAACATAAATATAATTTCGAGATGGGTAACTCATCGGGTAAATTGAAAAAAATCATGGTATCACTTGAACATGAACTCTAATCACAGTCAAGTATATTCTATTTGATTCTATTACAAGATATTTTTACTGTGATATCACCATTTTTAATTTTTATCTCATTTGATTGCTGTAGTAATAGCTCCTTAAGAAATACTTGAGCAAAACAATAGGATAGATGTTCCATAGTATTGTCCAGGCATATGTCAGTTTTTACTATCTATTTAACATAATTTTTGCGAGCATTTTTAAAGGTGGTATTCTATAAAAGAGTAACCATAGAGTAACTGAATACTCTGGTATTCTACTTTACGTGTTACTACGATTCGCAATACAGAATGTTGCTTTTAGTTAGATATCATCTTAAAATACCCGCGCAATTGGAAAATTGTTTTGTATTGAAAATAAATGCTAATACCATGAATTCGTATATCGGGTGTCCGTAAATGCTTGAATCTGACCGCTACTGTCAAATTTTAGGTAACTTTGTAACACTACAGTTGATTTCGATCCCAAGAATTAACATTAGCGTCGCACGCGGTGGTTACTTTCAGCATAATTATTAAAAATAGTTTCTTAATATCAAACAGAACATGCTTCCGTTTGGAAACATTTATTGCTAATTAAAATTTGTTAAGAATATAATTATAAAAAATTATAACTATAAAACCATTGAAATGATCAAAACACAAACCTAACGAAAATACAGACGTGCGCCTATAGCCAAAGAGGAATAAACCAACTGACATTCTCAGGGTGGTAAACTTTAAACACAGATATTGCATACATTTTGACAGACGTCAGCTTCAAACATTACGGACACGCTGTATTAAATTGTTGATAATACAAGATCCTGTGTTCATATTCATATTCATTATTAGTAACCAGTTTTTACATTGTACGGCATAAAAAAATTAAAATGTGTTCCGTACAATACGTCTGAACGTAGTTTGACAAATTACGATATCACAAATTGAAACCCGCCACATCTCTAAATTATCAAACGTCAAAACCGTCAAAACAAACACCATGAAATAACCTCAAAATTGTACGTAGGTTAAGTTGGTGCTCAAATTTACCAAACAAAGTATGTGATTGTTGTACTTTGTGTTAGTTTTACAGTTTTCAATTGTAAATAAATCTTAACACAAATACGAGATACATACACACCAATTTGACACTGTCAATACTATAATTTTGTTAGTGAAATAATGTCAATAATGGAGGAAGAATTTGAGGATAGACATTGGGATGGAGGTGATATGATGGATGAAGAGGTAAGCGTTAACCGGTAACTTTGTTTATAAACTTGCTACAATCATATTTCGCAGTCTGAAGGTGGAGATGATAACTTAGAAAATCCCGAACAAGTACTTGCAGAATGTGCAGAAAAATTTTCTACCCCAGATTATATTATGGAACCCGGTATTTTTTCACAACTAAAAAGGTAAGTACATAATTATGCCTTATCGTATTTGTAATTATTCTTCTCAAATTATTATAGGTATTTTCAATCGGGAGGAAATCCCGTCCAAGTTATAGAACAATTATCTCAAAATTATACAGCTGTTGCACAAATGGCAAACTTAATTGCTGAATGGTTAATCATCGGTGGTAATATATTTTTTTCTAACCGCAGCATTACATCTTTCAAGGAAACAATATTTTAGGTGTAAAAGTTACTGACGTACAAGCAATGGTTGAAAACCATTTAAAAGAAATGATTCTAAAGACATTTGATCCTAAAAAAGCTGATACAATCTTCACTGAAGAAGGTGAAACACCTGCATGGTTAACAGAACTAATTGAACATCCAACATGGAGATCATTAATTTATAGATTAGCAGAAGAATATCCCGATTGTTTAATGTTAAATTTCACTATCAAAGTATAATTCCATTATACTTTTCTTTTAATTTATTACATTAATGTTAATTTTAGTTGATATCCGATGCAGGCTTCCAAGGAGAAATTACTAGTATATCCACTGCTGCTCAACAATTAGAAGTATTTTCCAGAGTTTTAAAAACATCTATAGTAAGCTTTTTAACTAATCCAGAAGATTGGCAAAATACTACGAGAGAATGTGCTGTAGGACTGAGAAGTTATATTTTAACATTTTAAGCATTCAGTATATACCTATATGATTTTAGAAAATGGTTTGCCATGGACAACACACATATGTATACAGTCAGGTAATCATACAAGTCCTTGCAAGGGAACACAAAGGTGGTAGCAGCATGAAGCGATTATCTCAAGAAATAACAAAGTGTGCTCAGAAAAAGCAAGTACTACTCATATTAATGTTTTGTAATATTAGAAGCAACTTCATTTTTAGTGGTAATGATGTAACGCCTATCACTATGGCATTGAATGGTGCATCAGCACATCCATCGGCCTGCCAAGCTTTGACATCTATGCTCTCCAAAAATTCATTAAATCCTGCTGATATTACAGTGTTATTCAAGAATTATAATTTGCCAGATCCTCCACCTATGGATTTAATCAGAACTCCTCAGTTCTTGGGTAATGTTTTATATCAAGAGAATTAATTTTCATCTAATTTGGGTGTTATTTCAGAACTATTGGTAGATGCTTTATTTAAACCAGGCATCAAACTTAATCCTGATCATAAACCAAAATATATATATTTACTTGCATATGCCGCTAGTGTTTGTGAAATTCAAGGCAAGAAAGGGCAAAAAAAAACTTGGAATAGAGATGAACTTAAACCAACCATTCAAGCTGTAGAGACAGTACATAAAATATGTAACGTTAATAAAGGCAGTTCAGAGCTAATGGCGGACTTATCTAATTTATATCAATGTCTAAAGTATGTAATGCAGTGGTGTATAAATGTTAGCTTTATTGAGTACATACATATATGATAAATCCTTCTTCAAGATTTCCAGTTGTGTCTATTGGAGTTATAAGATGGGTCGAATGCACAGTAACAGAACCTAGCTATTTTAAACTCTCAACTGAACATACTCCACTTCATTTAGCGCTATTGGATGAAGTTGTTACATTGCACCCACTTCTACATACACAGATTTTGGATTTACTAGTTAGATTATTTGAATCTAAACAAGATGAATTGGAAATATTAGTACAAGTAAATATTATATTTATATACAGGGTGTAAGGAGTTTGACTGCCATAATTTTCCCAGCGTATAGACCTAGTAAACAGGATTAAAAAAGTTTATTATGAAGTAGGCGTTAAAATAAATAGTTTTCCAGAAAAAGAAAAGCGAATTTCCAACTTTTAAATCACGCTATCTTAGGCAATTAAAAGTATTTTAAAGTGCGAATTTTACAATCGACTCATCACGTAAATAAAAAGAAAAAAATGTTATAGAAATTTGTTCTACAATCTAAGGTAAGGTTAAAAAAATAGAAATCGAAGTACATGTAAAATGTCTATAGCTTTGGCAACGTTGAAACATGACCTACCATAACTTTATACAAACAGATGTGTTTCACAGCAGCTGAAGCCAGCGGCGTCGATAAGAAAATTGCAGACGTTGCACTTTTAAAGAATAAACTGCCTCGTATGATTCCTGAATGAATGAATACAAATGCTCTAGGTTACATCAAACGATATTTTAGTGAATTATCTGACAAAATACTTTGAAACATTAGTACTGTGTGTGTTAGTAAAGTGTTGGTGTTAGCACGATGGAGCGCTATATTACACGGTAATATCACGATATGCTGTTAATTATTGTAATCGCGGCAAGTCCTCCGTCTACGGACATTTAACTTTTTTAAGCGCGGCGTTGCCAACTTATGGTTAAGTATTTAAATATCTTGGAAACCGTAAGTGACAGGCTAAAAATTTATCAAGGTATTCTATTCAGTTTCATTCAGTCTACACTACATTATAATTATGGCACTCAAACCACTTACACCCTGTATATAAACTAAAATTATGTAACTTAGTAATGCCAGATGATAGCATGCAGTAATTTGTATATCTTACCATACACAGAATTTTATGAAGATTTTGGAAATTAATAACATGAAATTCTCACTTCTATTTACAGTTAAAACTACTATATGTTCTCCTGCCAACAAGATTATTATTACCTTTCATTCAACAGACTCTATTATTCAGGTGTCCTTGTCAGTGGATACTGTTGAATAATAAATACTATTACTAACAAATAATATTAATAATATGAATTTAATACTATTGTAGCATTTTCTTAAATGACTGTAGAAATCCCTTTACTAATGCAAATTATAAAATTCTGATAATGATGTGTGTGTAATATACTTGAGAGTGCAACTCCGAAATAATATGGAGCACCCTTTAAAATTAGAGGCAAGATATATGGTCTCTTACTTTTCTGATGTATATAATGAGCACAACATAGTTAATTGAAAGCTACGATAGGTATCAACTGATTGGCAAGGAAAAACATTACTTTTGAAACAAACTCTATCTTTATAAATACTGATATACTGTTAAAAGCTATAACAAGGCAACAAGTTATTGCATGTACAAGAGAATGCTGTCACTTCTGTGTTCATTTCTAATCAATTTCAGCTCGAAATGCGTAAAATGGTTCTAGATCGGATGGTAAATTTACTTTGCTCAGGATGTGTTGTTCCTGTAGTAAAATACATTAAGCAATGCTGGCAAAAAGGTGATACGGACATTTCATTAATACGATACTTTGTTACAGAGGTAATAACTAAATATTATATCAAATTTGTTTTTCAATATTAATATCTGGTTAGGTATTAGAAGATATTGGTCCACCTTATAGCTCAGAATTTGTTAATTTGTTTATGCCTATGGTAGAAAATGATGAAATAACAGGGACAATGAGAGGAGATGGTGAAAATGATCCAGTCTCAGAATTCATAGGTATGTTACCAGCAATATATCTGTATTACTGTATGTATATGTCTATGTTTTAGTATATTGCAAAGCAAATTACACAACGGTAGGATAAGAATTCTAATTAAACAACAAATGTTAGCTACTTAAGTATATTATTACTTATATTGTAAAAATTTACAACTGTAATAAAAAATATAGGCTTATTATTACTAAAGACAATGTAAAATGAATAACAAATGAATCCTATATACACCCATCATACGATAAACAAAAATTATTCAGCCTCTACTACTGCTTTTTGCTTCTTCTTCTTTTTCTGATGAGTTTGTGGTTGTGGTTCTGCTGGCTCTTCCGTTACCTGCATATCCTGTACGTGTTTCTTTCTTTTTTCTTTTCTGCTTTAGATGATCCTGCTTCTACATCCTCTGTAGTTGTTTCCAATTCAACATGACTTTCATCTGCTTCTCTCTGCTTTTTCTTCTTCTTTTCAAATGTTAGTATCCCTGCTTCCGGTGTTATACCAGATTCAGATTTACTTTCATCTTCTTCCACGTGTTGTTTTTTCTTTTTCTTTTTCTTCATTTTAATATCTACTTCTGGTAGTTCTTCCTGAACTTCTTCCTTTATATCCGTATCCACTTGTTCTTCCTTTATCTTTTTCTTCTTCTGTTTAGGTGTCGGAGTTATTTGCTGCTCTTCCTGTATTTCTTCTTTAATTTGTGCTTTTTCATCAAATGATGACTCAGATCGCTTCCTTTTTCCTACTGATGGCAAAGTAGAATCAGCTGCAGCTGGATATTGTTTTATTTCGCTAAAATAAAGTAAATAAAATCTCAATATCTTAAACACGACAACTACATACTACATATTTTCAAATTAAGTGTCACATTAAATATGGAAAAATATTCTGAGCAACTGCTTAAACAGGTAACAAGGAGAAAATTAGAACTATCAGGAATAAGGCCAAAACAAAATTTCAGCCATACTTCAAGCAGGAAAGATTATTAGTAGTTATCTTTCAATTCCTGAAATATTTCCACTTATAGGTCAATAAAACAACAATTAATTAAATACCAATTTACTCCAGAACATATAATATTATGTTTTCGTTAAAAAGACTTCTTCAGTGGAAGAAATTGACATTTAATATGTGTCAAAATACTAATAATATAAATGGCCACGCCTATCAACAAAAATATCTAAAAAACAAAGAATTCATTGATATATCGAATTTTAATTACATTCGCAAATAATAATGAAGGATATTTATATTGGTTTAATATTATAAAAATTAAAATGATTGAATTATTCCTATACCAATCTATTTGTTGTCAAGCTCTAACAATTCTGTTCAAGGACTAGGGAAAAACATGGCAAAAAAACCTAGTCACGAGCTTAAAATTAATAAAATTCAGGAGTTAATTAAATCATTATAAATAACACTTAAATTATGGATATCAGTTCTAAAATTTACCGCGTTTTCAGCTTTTTTAATGTATATCATTTCGTGGTGATAATAAATTCGTCTTTTTTTTTAATATTGTTTGGTTTGTCCGATATAACATTTGTTACAATCGTTGCAATCTAATTTATAAACGACTACTAGCATAAGAGGTAATTCCATATTTCCTTTAATGTATATTTGAATGCCTAGTGATATGTTTGAACGGTTTATCCTTATATTGTCTTCCTGTTATCGAATTTTAAAAAAATAATTTACCGATGTAATTTTATTATTAAAAAAAAATTTCTTTTATAGTTTGAGGAAGACAGTCGTACTGTCGAAACGTCACGTAATTATGCATAGCATTTGAAATAATTAATAAATTACTCTAAATTAGCCATACTAGTTTTCTTTTTGCAACATAATTGATAAGAGTGGTTTATTGAATAATATTATATGTTCTGGAATTAATTGTTGTTGTATTGACCTATAAGTGGAATTATTTCAGGAATTGAAAGATAAGTACATAAAGGTCACAAAATAGATATATTAATTATTAGTAGTTGTCTTCAGAAAAAAACATTCAAGACAATGTCAGTATTGGCAACAGAAATCAGTGCAATTACTGAAAATGATTTCAGTAAGGTCAAGTACTGTTAAAAAAAAGAGGTAAATCTCAAAAGTTTCACATAAAAAAAAGGATTAAGCAAGGTAATCTCGACCCTACAATACACAGAATTTGTTCTAAAACAAGATTAAAATCATGGTTTGGAACAAATTCACAGAAAAAATTGAATAGTAAAGTATTTCAACAGCAACCTCTATGTAGTGCTTTAAGAAGAAACTTGAAGAATAAATTTAAAAAACAAGAAATGTTTAGGTGATCAATCACAACAAATATGTAATCAGGATACAAAAAAGGAGATGATGGGTTTCTGTTGAACAATTGAAAGAAAAACAGCCAGGAAAAATTTTTAGAGTTAGAATAAGAAATTGAAAAATCTTTTTAACAGTGAGAGATAAAGGTGGATCATGGGAACTATAGAGGATAATGTGTATTATTATTATATTAGCACCAAATTTGTTACCTTTTACCATGATATTTCTCAAATTTTGCTTTAGCTTTTCCAGTTCCACTGATTCGTCTTATATTTCCTTCTTCTAACATTCTTAATCGTGCTTCTAATTTAACTTTGTGCTCGGTACCTAAATCAAAAGATCCATCTTCCCCTAAGGCATCTACACGTGTTGCTAATGCAGCTTTTGCAGCCAACATTCTAGACATTTTACCCTTATTTCTTGCACTGCTTTGCCCAATAAGTTGTGCATGATAAATTAATCCATATTTGGGGGTATCTTTTTTGGTTTTCAAAGCACGGAATAAAGCTTTTTCAGCACCAAGGATCTGTACAGTTGAAGCAGGATGTTTAGCCAGATTTATCAGTGAACCTGCATGCGATATTAATCTAGCACCAACAAGTTCTCCTACTAAAACGGTTAAATTAGGAGCCATTGCCATCATTCGCGCTCGTAAATAGTCATATAATTGGCCTCGGTAATTTGAAATCTCTATAATTTGATCGCATAATTGTTGAATGTTTAAAATATCATTTTCAGAAATTTCAGTGCCCATTGACATTTCTGCTGCTTCTTTCACTTTCTGTTCAATATCTTCAGGTAAAATATCCGACAGATCCGTAGCTGTTGCATTTTCTCGAGTTCCTATAATTTTTACTGTTTTAGCAAATACTACATTGTCCGTTATAACTTTGCCTAACTCTGGGAAATGCCAACCATACCATTCACGACATCTCATAGTATAATTATTCAATTCTTTATCCAAATCATCTAACAAGCATACAGCTTGCACTATCATTGTATCAACTTTATCGGGTGAAAATTTAAGTTTATATCTTGATAATGAATGTGCTAAGCCTAATACCATAGCAATATTTTCTTTTTTGGGCAATCCGGCAATTAAACTGTCTAATTGGCCTCTTATACATCTCATTAATTCTTGAACAGCTGTATTTGACAAGCATTGTACACTAAATTTTTCTTTAATTACGGAACCTAATTTAGAATCCCCTACTAATATCTTATCCTGCACTTCCTTGTCAACAAACTTTTTTAATACTTTTTTTAAGCTTTTTGATAATTTTCCTTCAACTGCGGCTGTAGTAGCTGCTAAAGCTTCAGTGGTATCGGTAAATTTTTCAAAATGTTTTAACTTCACTCTGGAAATATTACTTGTAATGGATATAATTTACACATGCAGTACTACTTACATTTTACTGGCAGCTTCAGGAGATTCAAAATCTTGGTATAAATTATCAACTTGATTAAGTTTGTTCTCATCCAACAACTAAAAAGCATGGAAAAAGTGGGGTTAGCGTTGTTATATATAGATCACAGAAAGTATATATTAGTTTACCTTAAAAATAGCATATCCTGCTGCAGTTTCAAATAGAATTAACATTTTTCTTTAAAAAAATATTTTTAAACTTACAATTATTAATAAATTCACTCATATAAAATTATATTTAAAGATTTCAAGCTCATAAAACGGGATACGGAAATCAACCATCGCAAATCAACATTCAGATTGTCGATAAAAGTATAAAAGAGACCTGCAAACTAAGGAAGTCAAATACCCCAACTTCTGTTTAGGAATTTATTATGTGAAAACTTTTAATGCAAGTTTAACTTGTGCCTTAAACTACTCGGATTTCATTTTAGTGTGATAATAATAATGTATATACACAATGAAAAAGCATTTTTTAAGATTTCATTTTATTTAAGTATACATGTTTCTACTATAAATAAGTCTATACATTGCGGATAGATGTCGTTTTCGCTCTTTTAACTTTAGAAGGGCAGTTTATAATAAATCATCAATTTGTACGAATTTGACAAACGATGAAATTTATTTTTATTGAATAGGTATTTAATGTGAAATTAAATTTGAAAATTGTAAATACTACACTAAAGTTCTAATTTGTTGCAGCATTCTCACATATAGATTGTTGTCAAATGGAATCTTAAATCAATAGAGCTATTTAAAATTAGTTGACATAACCCTTTGTGATAGGGCTAAATGATTGTAAAATAGCATCATTCTACAGGTCGGTCTTCAATGAGTGACAAAAGTATGCCATACATTTCAGTTTCAACCAGAAAATAAGTACCTGTGAATTATTTGTAGTTCATAGTTATAATAATATGGTGTAAATAACAAGGCATCACAATGGAGTCTCCTCCGTCCACATCTACATGGTCAGAAGCCTTTATATTAAGTGATGACAGTGGACTCTTGCTAACGAGCAGTTCCATGTCGAGTGGTAGTATGAGTGGTGAGAGCAGAAGTAGTTGTGCACAACTGCCATTAGAAGTAAGGATGAATCTTTGTTAATTGCTGAACCTAGTCTGTAGTAATCCGCTTGACCATTACAAGACAATGTTAGTAGTTGCGAAGATATAATTCATATTATCAGCTGTGGCACTTAATTATCAGACAGAATAACATTATAGTATCTATCTCGCAAAAATAATATTACCATTTACAGCATCTAGTGCCAGTACAGACAAAAATAAGGTTATTTTATAGCTTTTATAATACAGGAATACCAAGTATGTATATCATATTATGTATCTATTTCTTGCAGGCAAATATTATTCACGTATAGAACCTTTGGCATAAGACATCTGACTGTATTCATAACTCAGTTTCTTGCTATTCATTTATTTTAACACTATTCCCTGCATATTAGCCATAGCTGCAATGTTGCTGATATTTAAATGCTTTATTAAAGATGTACAAATATACATACTTCATAATAATTCATCACAATACATAATGGCCATCAGCAGAGCATTGTTATATGCAGTAATATGTCATGAAAACTAGTGCTATCGTTCAAAACCGGATACCCGGAATCGAGTAGTCCCGACAAATACTCATAACTACATTAAGTACAATTATGGAGCCTGTTTTGTATATTTTGCATTAACATGATTTTCAAACCGGCTACAGATACATATATCGGTTTCGTATATCATTTTTTTTCAAATATATGGCCAACTACAACATTATGTTAAAAATTCTGTATTTCAAGAATCATAGCACATAAAGACTTTATATTTGACATCTTACTAGCTGAAATAAGGCGCATCAAATCTACGCCCCACAATTATATCTATATATACAGGGCCGTCCAAAGTTAACGCTCAATGTTCACATCGATGAAAGTTATTTTTTTAATGGAACGCCCTATATACTGCATTTTTGAATACAATTAATAATCCAATGAGAATTTTCCCTTTTGTCAGTTCACAGATTCTGTTTATAAAATTATTATTATCATTACATAATGGTTTCATTTGTTCAAAAAATTTATTTCGCTGATCAAAATCATCTTTTGACAGCTCATAAAGTAAGCATATCTTGTAGTGAACTTCGCTTGTTTAAGTACTTTATGCACAGTAGATCGCGACAAATTAACGTTAGAAGCCGTTTCCATAATTGTGGTTCGAGGATTATCTTGCACTATTAACAAAACGTTAAGCTTATCTTCATTTATTAAGGTTCGCTCAGATTTTTGAATATCCCGAACATGCCCAAATTTTTGTAAACATTGCCTCAACTCTCCTTACCGTGCTTTAGGTAATAGGCGGTCGATCAGAGTGAGTTGCATTAAACAATTGAACCGCTTCTATTTGAGTGCGCATCTCATATCCAAATGCAATAACTCACAAGATTTCAATTCTTTCACGTTCGGTTAATTTTCTCTTTTTTTTACGAGCTAAAAATAAAGTAGTTACTACGTACTCGATAAATCTACGATCACGCTGCTTTCTCCTAGCAAAAATACTAAACACTACTTGCTACGGTGCAAATAGTTTTAGAATAATTCTACCAAAATGAAGTTATTTATGACATCGACAATGACTACTAAAAAAAAAATACTAATACGTATGACATGGTGCAGGTTTGCAGATAAAACGGATTTATTACAACAAAAATTATTAATTTTTATTATCGTAAAAATTTCTTGATAAGATATTTATATTTTCTGAATAAAAAAGAAAAAACATTTAAAAAGAACTAATTTGCTAATCTCAGAGAAAAGGTTTATTAGACAGAAGTAGTCTTGGAATTGTCAAATATAAATCAATAAAAATTTGGTAATACTATTTCAAATGACGAATAGAAACGCATGTCCGGTGCAATCGGAAGAAGCGAATTTTTTTTTATAATTGAGAGAACGTAACCAAAAATTATTGCGTGCTAAATTTTAAATTACAATTCTTATTATTGGGTTGCAGTACAGATAAAAATTTCATATATATTCACCCTTTCGGATGACCAAGAAATAAAATAGATTCTATCTTGTACCTATACAATACTAACCGCACAGCTTGGTCAGTGCTCTGTTAAATCACGGACTAAATAGTATAAAATTAACATTTGTCAAACTTTTGTAATTAGTACAACTCAAAAACCATGACAGAATACTACTCTTCCAAACTTTCTGTAGACAATTTCATAGTCTATAGAAAAGGATGTATGTATTTTTTGGTATCTTGTACCGTTAAAACTGGAACGAAAAACGGGAAAATATCTTTTTTCACGAACGCAAGCTTAATGGTACAAAATGTCAAAAAAAAGAATGTAATCCTTTTTTGATAGAGTACTAAATATTCAAGAAGAAAAGTCCCGGAGCCTCCCATTATTGCAACTGTTATAGTTTTCGAGTTCTACCAATTTGAAAGGTACGTCAAAGGTTTTTATCCGTGATCAGAAAGACCGCTGATTCGTTTAGCATGTATATTTCCTATTTATTTGTATCCACCGATCGTATACCTATATGTAGTTGTAAATAATAGCTGGTTTATACCTATTTTTAGTTTCAGGATAGTGACTGTGAAGACAAATCTTTGTCGCTGGCTGATTCCCTAGATGGAATGTCGGATATTATTTGTGGAGAAAATTTCAATACTTTAAAAAAAGGGCCCCATTGGAACGAAAAGCTTACTTTCAAAAGCAACTCGCCAATAGAACCGCCACTTGAATTTCAAGACAGACCTTATCTTAAGATTTATGAAACCTTCGCAATCAAATATGCTGATTATCTTCTAAAATTAACTTTCAGTACTTTAGCCAAGCAGTTCTGCTCTGCAAAAAGCAATAACGTTCGCGTTCCAAAACCTATTCACCACATACTACTGCCTAGAAATTTTTGGTCACCAGAGTTTCTTACATTTAGCCCTTTACATGCAGTAAGACCTAGTTCCAGAAGTTCATTAGGCTCTTCTAGGTTGTCTAGCTCGCATAATTCTCTTTCGGTTCCGACTGCACACCGAGTGGACGATTCTAGCTTTATAACGCAGGCTGTTTCACATGATACTTTAACTACAAATCAAATAAGTGACTTGTACAATGTGCCGTTTGATAGCGATGTGTATGCTGTACCAGTTGATACCGTTAAACTGCCTTTAAAACCGAAAAGAAACGTCAACACAAAGAAGAGACGAAGAAATACAGCTTCCAGTTGTAGAGAATACGAACCACAGCAATATAGACAGAATATATCAAGAAAAGTAATTTGCACTAATGAAAGATGTACTGACGGAAATTCGGCAAAAAGACATAGTGTAGCAGGCAGTTCATCCAATCATGAAACGGAACCCATACATATGACTTTACAAGAAGTGCGCCAGTACTTACAAACATTATACTCAAGTTCTTCTGATTCATCTGATCAAAAAGACCAGTGCATTAAACCACATAATACATTGATTATAACAAACAATAATCAATATACAACCAATGTAAAGACAAATAACAGTAATACTTCAAATGGTGTTCTAAAGTGTAAGAAGAACGTTTTGTTTAATATGAAAAATAAAAAAGTTAAAGACTCGTGTGATACAATACCTAAACCGCAAATAAAATTGGTCTCGCCAAATAAACAAACAAAAAGAAAAAAGACACAAACGAAAATGTCTTCATTTAAACAAACATTTTGTAATATATTTAGATTTAGGAGGATTGTTTCGCCAGAAGGCAAACGTGATATTTCAATCTCTGGAAATTGTGATATTTTAGATTCAGACGTGAATAAGAATATAACTCATAGAGCTTTACCGCCGTTGCCATCAAGTAAAAATAATTACAAAGAGGAAATTCCAGTGGATTTTGCTACAAGCATAAGGAGAGTTAAAGATGTAAGTTACTATACTATACTACAAAATTGAAGATTGTTAATTTTATACTAAATGTGCTCTACGTTTTTAATAATCATATTAAAAACGCACAAACGAATATGTAATGTTCGAATTGGTGATGTAACACCGCAAATGTTACAGCACTAAGTTTTAATGTTACATCATGATAAGATAAACCGTAGACAATCCATTCATTTTTTAATTAAAATATACTACTATATACAGGGCTGTTTGAAATGTTGCCTTTTTGAACGTTTAATTACATATTCACAAAATTATTCGTACCGTTCTTGGATATAGCACAATATCTACTACAAGTATTATGTACTATCAGCAAACGAGACGAGTTAACTTTAACATGTAGACTTCTCTAGTTGCAAGCGTTTTGCCCGAGAGAGACCAACATCTTGTGGGGGCGTGTTTGGCTAATAGACGGTGCGATGAGAGCTGCTTTTGCGATAGATATTACGCAAACTGCTTATTATATGATGTGTTGAAAGTATTTTTATTGCAGAATTACATATTGTACTAACGAGGCTATGAAAAGTCGAAACACGTGTCTACACAATGATTATTCTGTAATGCCAACTTGATGTAGTGATATACTCTCGTAAATACAGAAATATTGATAAAAACTTTGACTGTTGAACTGTTTTGTGTTATGTGATAATGTCGATGACATTACTTGCGACTCTTATTTATGCACATTTAATTAACTTAATTTATGAATCTGTAATTTTAGTGTGGGTGGTATTGGGGACCTCTGTCGAGTGAAGCTGCTGAAAAAATTCTCTCCAACGAACCTGATGGATCATTTATTGTTAGAGATAGTAGCGATGACCATTACATATTTTCATTAACGTTAAAATTAAATAATAGTGTAAGACACGTTAGAATAGAACATGATCAGGGTAAGTTATTATTATTACTATTGACAATACTATACTATTGATAGCTTCGTTGGGTTCGATTCTTAACAGGTAACTTTAGTTTTGGAAATTATACAAAATTTAAGTCTCAGACTATAGTCGAGTTTATAGAAAATGCCGTGGAACATTCTAGAAGTGGAAGATACTTATTTTTCCTGCATCGTCGACCAACTATTGGTCCTGTTAGGGTCCAATTACTGCATCCTGTTTCACGTTTTAAACAAATTCAGAGTTTACAACATATGTGCAGGTAGTATTATAAGTTCTTGTCGTCAAGTTTTGGTGAAATAAATATGCAACTACATTGCAGATTTGTGATAAATAAATTGGTAAGGAAAGATCTAATACAAACACTTCCGTTGCCAAGAAGAATGATAGATTATTTAAGTACACCTCATTATTACTCGGAAATGGTAGATGGAGCAGAGCAACAAGACGAATTCAATTTAAATCATCAAAATCAAGATCCGGAGACGGAATCCGATGAAGGAATAGATCGTGCAGGGCCCGAAAATGTGAATAATGAGACTTTAAATAATTACGTCTTAGTTAGACCACCTATAATTAATTCAATTGTCGGCACACGACAATCCTGAAAAATACCTCAAAGAAACTGTATACTGTTAATGATTGTATCATAAATAATCAGAACTCAAAACCACACATGGAGTAATATAACAGTATCACGCCAAGTGCAGAATAGACTGTAATCGCCGCAAACTGCTATTTAATTATTACATGTTTATTTAATGCTTAGTACTACTTTTAGCACTAGTCAACAAATTAGTATTATAAAGAAGGACAAAAATGTCGCAATATACGACACACTACACATAATTATAACTTGAACTAAACCGTTTTTGTCTAAAAGAATTTTAACCCAATTTATAACACTGAATATCTGAGTAAAACTAATTAATATACAGTCTGTCCAACAAAAACGTCGCGGCTATTTTTAATAGAAAATTAAGTCGAAAACCGTAAGCTTATACACTAGTGGAAACTACATAAAAATCACTATTACGCACCGTATTAATACGGAGTCCAGTCGTCCTGATAATTGCCTCACACCGTTTAGGCATACTTTTCACTAACTTTTCAGCGTAAGATATTGGAAGAGACTTCTATATTTTGCGAATTTGGTGTGATTTCGCGAAAGATATGTTTTCCTTGGAGCTTACGTTTCATGATGGACCACACATTTTCGATAGGGTTAGCATCTGGAGACTGAGACCTATTCATGGTTACAGCCTCATTTTGACGTTTCCAGTCAGTGCACAGATGACTACGGTGTTTTGGGTCATTATCTTCCACCAGTGTCCAAGCTTCGTTTGTATTTTCAAACCACTTTTTACCGATCTTAGGAGCCCTGTTTTATATAGCTTGATCATCATTGTGGCGTTTAAATTGCTGTTAAAAATGCATAAAGTCCCAAAACCTCATATATTAAAACATTCTAACACATGAAGTTTCAGAGGATATTTACGGTCCGCTGCAGTGTCCGATGATGGCCAGTTGACCAAACTTCTTAATGGAAATCTATATCCAGAATGACGATTCTTCAGTGAAAACGTCATTGCTCCAATCACGATCCTTATTCTCGCCCGCCCACGCTAAACGCTTTTTCACTTGCTTTTCAGATAATAGGGGTTTTAACAGAGTACTACGATGTTTGATATTGTGTTCGTTTAATCCATTTTTTATGGTCATCAAGCTTACATTCATAAATAAATAAAGAAACAGTTTTTTTTTAAACATCTGAACAATGACAAAGTAGGTCATCGACATTATTTGCTTGTTTATATCGCTCCACCAATTTTTTAACGAAATCTTTTGACTTATGCATGTACTTTACAGCAGCTGCATATGTCATTTTGAGACCTTGAGATGGTGACATAAGAACACTGCTTCAAATCGCTTTGCGTATATTGTCACTCATTATAACAGAAGTGTGTATCTTACGTTAGTTGAGTTAATACTAAATTTTTTACTATGACGCGTATTAGTACAGATTGTATTTGTTATCCTGACGATAAGTTCTGTCGATCGCGACAAATTTCGTTAACAACTCGACGCTCTAGTTATACAGACTGTAACATTAAATAGAGCATCATCACACAAAAATATTTTGCTATTCAACTTCAGTGAAAAATCACGTTTTTAGAAGATGACAAAAGATCAGCCCTACATAAAGGAAATTTAATTTCTAGGAGTCAAATTAAAGAAATATAGATATAGTTTTTAATTGTTACCAGTATGCAGTAGAAATCACTCGCCCGCCTTCAATAATCCATTTCGTACTCGGTAAATGGTTCAAAAGTCGTTTTGCATCTTAATGCTCAATCTGTGGATTTTGATTAGCAACGAATGCAGAACTTCAACATTGTCATGAGTAACGCTAGTCGTTCTAGGGCTCCTTCTGGTATCGGCTTTCAGCGATTTCTGCCCATCAGAAATGAATACTATTCGGATATTTTTATGCAGTTATAAGAATCATCAGTTCGCAAACGAAATATGCAAAACAAATCGATCAAACTATTGAAAGATGTATTGTGGTGTCCCGAATGTATAATAAGAATACAATAGTAACTGAGTAGATAATGGCGCTGTTCTCGCATGTGACTATATACGCTATTACTTTTTTCTTTTTATTGTTCTTATTATTATTATTACTAAATACAGCAAATGATTCTGTATGCCTCATCTTTTGTGATTCAAACAGTACACGATAACTATGAATATATAAAAATGAGATTGTGATTAACATATTTATACTGCATTATTTGCACTATTAGTTACAATAGCTTTTTGCATATTACTGACATGTATGTACCTACATATAACACTGCTATGTTTTGTGATTTTTAATTTGATTTCTTTTGATTAGTTTATTTATCCGTTTATTTATTGGTAAAACGTATTTCATATTGTAACTTAAACTACACGTACAATTGGCCTCATATACACTTTACGAGTGCGAAATGGACACGAAGCGTGTACCTATGCATTCCGTCAACAACAAATCCACCAGTTTAATTTGAATTTTGTTGTGCATACTGTAGTTTTATACATCAGCTTTTATAGCATCGGAGTGGCTTTACAAGTTTTTGCAATATTTCGCATTTGCTATGTAGGTTGTAGGAAAGTAAGCAGGAGATGTCGATAAACTTCTAGAACAATAAAAACGTACAAAAATGTGAATATAGAGAGTCTGGCAAAACCGACTTGGAAGCCTACAACACACGTCTCGTCATTGTTTCTATGAGATTTTTTAATAAGGGAACGGCTACAAATAATTAAAACAAAATTGCGCCTAAGAAACAAATTACAGGCAAATTTGAAGAGAAATATCTTGAAAGTTACTAATAAATTATTTTCAGAATTAACATTAAAAATGATTATGTTATAACAACTCAGATAGCGCAATATAACAAACTCCGAAATTACTCCATTTGTGTTGCTGATGTCTGATTGCAATACAGGTTAAGAGGCAAAGTGTGAAATGAAATCTTTAACCGTTTTGTATTTTTTATACGAAAACTTATATCTTCGATGATAAAATTGCCATAATCTGTACATCCTCATAATACTGCTTGAATTATATTGCTTAAAAAACATATCTCACCTATGAAGTCTTGCTTTTATTCCGGCAACCTAAACATGTAACTAATTGTTTTTACACAAATCATGGCTAGAGTTTACAAGTAAGTCTACACTTATAAACACACCAGTATGTATATTAAAATACAAGTGTATATATAAATTAACCGTACTTCGTATATTTTATAGTTTAGGATAAGGCAACTAAAGCTCATTTTATCATCCTCCCCTTCCCCTTCCTCCTGCTGTGCTTGTGAATGTAGGCAATTACTCATTTTAAAGCCTTCAGTACTCCTTATATATATTATGTCAAAAATCAAATCAAGTAAAAAAAATACATACGCGGGTGTCTCTAAAAGGTGCGGAAAAAACGCTACCACGCATTTCTGATGGCAAAATATGGCAATCTAACCTAACTTACCTCAGTCCAAAAGTGGATGCTTTCGGAGATACAGAGTGTCAAAAGTTCAATTTGGTTTTAGTTTTTGTAAATAATTTTTGTAATAATTGGTATATTGTCACAATATTTGGGTAGGGGGGGTCTCGTGGGGTAAAAAATTTAAATCTGCTTTCATTTACATTGCAAAATATAGCCACCTGCGGCATATTGTATCCATTTAAAACGTAATAACTTTTTTGAGACACACTGTATTTAACATTTAAATAAAAATTCTTATTCTCCAATGTTTTTTACCTAGTGGATGCACCATTGCATTGAATTGCCATAAGAATATCACCCACATTACTAAAGCAGTAAATGTGATTTTATTTTCGAATAAAAACAGTCCACAAGAGAGTTATGAACAAAAACAGTTAATTAAATGCTTTCAACAAATATTCAAAATGGCCTCCATTTTCGTGTGTACAAATATTAATACGTCGTAAAAAATTAAACTGAACTCTCTCGAGCATTTCCTCATCATTTCTCAAAGTGTCAATTCCAGTTTGAATACGTCCCCTTAATTCATCTTCAGTATCTACTGGTGTAGAATACACAAGGATTTTCAAAGCTCCCCATAAGAAGTAATCCATCGGCGTCATGTTAGGGGATCGAGCTGGCCAATTTGCGGCGGTATCATTGCCTCTACCTACCCATCTATTTGGATACTGTTCATTCAAATAATTACGTACGTTTAACGTAAAATGCGGAGGAGCGCCGTCATGCATAAACCACATTCCTCTTCTATGTTCCAACGGCAGGGGATCTAATATGTCTGGTAAATCGTTTTGGAGAAGTTCCAAATAATTTTCGCCATTTAGCCGAGGTGGTCAAATAACAGGACCAATTATGAATGTGTCTAGAATTCCTGCCCTCACATTAATCTTAAACTCATGCTGATAATGGGTTACTCTAGTCGCATGAGGATTCTCTTCAGCGTAGACATGTTCATTGTGCAAATTAGTAATGCCACTCCTCGTGAAACTGACTTCATCTGTGAATAAAATTTTGCGTGTAAAGTGCGCCTATCATGATTTCTGTGTTCTTGATTAAACCGGCAGAAACGTAGGCGTGCTTCAAAATCACGGGGTAACAGATCATGTACCCGTTTAACATGAAACGGGTGCA
This sequence comes from Holotrichia oblita, assembly GCA_023690525.1. Lineage (NCBI taxonomy): Eukaryota > Metazoa > Arthropoda > Insecta > Coleoptera > Scarabaeidae > Holotrichia > Holotrichia oblita. The sequence continues at coordinate 90,560,385 of CM043015.1, forward strand.
GAAGTTGTTCTCTAGTCACACTATTAACAGTATCTTTGCTTACACCTACCTCTAAGCCCAATCGTCTACTGCTGAGTTTTGGATTTTCCTCAATCCGATCTAAAATATCTTCCTCGACCTCCGGAGTCCTTACCGTACGTACACGACCATAATTGAAGCGCTCGGGGGAAAATAGTAATAAGCCACATTATTTTAATTTTGAGAAAAGCTAGAATGTATATTATGATCAAATCCTGAAATATGAGTTTTAAAGAATTCTGTTCAATGTTTTGGTATATAAATGCGGCTATCGGTCTCTTTAAAATTCCATGACGAAATGAAGATTGCTTTTGCATTTTCAAAAAAAAATAAGAAAAACTGAATAAAATGTGGCTTGTTACTTTTTTTCACTCAAAGAAGTGGAACAGTTCTTAAGTTATAAAAACTACGGATAAATAATGGGCAGCTGAGTTGTCAAGTAATTTTTTTATTAAGAATTATAAAATACTATTTTTATTGGATTAGCTTCAACAAAAAGAAACGTGTAGTATGAGCATTAATTATCTACACCATCTATGTTCTCGACTTGGTCGTCACATTCTTCAGCAGGCGTAACGTCTTGTACTCCAATATTTATATAAAAATCGTGGTACACTAATGGAATGTATGGCAGGAGTACCTTCAAGTTCTTTAATTTTATATCTTTAATTATAACTGGGCCGGTGTATTTCTTTTTAACTGTATTCAGGTCCATCACTTGAGGAATTTTCTGTCCCCTTTTACCAACATTTACAGGCTTGAAATCTTCGTTCAAAATATGTTTAATAAATATTTTGGTAGGATTATCAGCTTCAAACTTAAAACAGCGTACATTGGCAAAGTCTACGTTTTCTTTGTCCTCAGTAAACTGTTTCCTGTTTATTGATTTGCCTATTTCGTCAAAAGAGAAAAAGTCATTTTGTGTCATTTCATACACAGTAAATGGATTTTTAGTTCTTGATTCTTTTACCACTTGTACCCATTCTTCTGGTGAGTAAACCTGATTTATGTATTTCTTATGTTTTTCTATGGCCGCAAAATCACGATCGGAAGGCAGATGCGTATGTCCAGCCACAAGGAAGCGATGTTCTATAGATTTGTAGACATTATTTCTAACTAAGTGAAGCCACAAAGCCATGAGAGTCCAATTTTTATTTTGTCCACCACAGTTGTCAGTAAATACAATGAGATGTTTGTTGGGTGTTGGGAGCTTGTCATTAATGTATTTTAAAATGCAGCTGGCGATCTCATCACTTCCTCTTTTGGCAACATTCTCGGTCCACATGTACATGTAACCTTTTCCAGTATTACCTTCGTGTATTCCCAGATTGTACATCCAGGCTTTACGTAAGTAAAACGCTTTACCAACGGTAAGGTGTGGAATCGGTAGCGCTTGTTGTAAGTCGAACGATATTACGTCCAGCAAATTGTTTTCTTCTTTTGATCTTCGCATTTCATTTTTTAAGTTCGTCTGCATCGCCTCCGCTCTTCTTTGGTGTAGCTCCAAACTTATTGTGATGTCTTGAATTTTTTTTCACTATCTTTATGAGATTCGAGCAAAATATGGTATTCATCGCATGTTGCACACGTATCGCTTCTAGGAAGTTTGAAGCCGATATTATATTCCGAGCAAAATATCCTGCGATATCTGTCTTCTTTAACAGGAATAATATTACGTGCTTTACACCAAGAAATGTAATACTTTCTATACAGCAACGATATTGACAAATCGTGGTCAATATAGCTTCTATGTGGATTTTGCTTGCGGCTATAATGACTGCAATATTTTGGAATAGATTTGATATGGTCATGAACAGATTGCACCATTACTTCCGGCAACCTGTTCTTTCTATTCTTATGTCTACCACGCCCATCAGATTTTGGAGTATTAAGTCCGTCTCTGATTTGTTTGCAAACATTATAAACTCGTCTTCTATTATTTTGTAAACCATGGACTGACAAAAATTCTTCTTTACACACTTCATGGTCTTTTCCCTTTGTCTTAACATAGTATTTAAATGTGGTAGATCGTGATGACTTTTCCTTTTTTGTTTTTTTGGGTATTTACGTTTTTTACCTACACTTTTAATAATGCCGAATAAGTACGCGTTTTGTCTATCAAACGTTTGTAAATTCCAAAATGAATGAAAAATATTTTGTTCCTCCCCTTCTAATGATTCTCTGCATTTTTTTTTACAACTGCAAGGTGGTCCTAATGATTTACAGTCTTTTTCCACGCCCTTTAGGGTGGTATACCCATAGCCCAAATTTCTTCTCTGATGAGCTTTCACCTTCTTTCTACATTGAATGTTTGTTTGTCTTTGCCGTGATGGTGGTTTCTTTGGCGGAGTTGTTACATATGCCCTAGTAGGACCCTCTTTCTAAAACAACCATAAAAATGCTGTCAAAATACCACATAAATTAAATTTGTTAAAATCAGTAACAAACCACAAATTGTTTAGTTGTTAGATTATTTTTTCCTATGTTTTGTAACCTGGCTAGTACTGTACTGAACTTACACGGATTAACACTGGCAAATCAAAGTACTGATTTTAACATTACACTTCCACCAGCAAAACCAAGGCCACCAAAGCCAAAAATATTAGACCAATTTGGTATAATGTACGGCCATAATGAAAATAAATTTGCAAATACTTGGTAATTTACCGACACTTGCTGATTCTCTTTCACGAAATTCCACCACTACTCGCAATTAAAAACACACATCAACAAAAAATCAACAATGCACAAAAACATCAACCACAAAACACCTATTTCGATAAAAATCTATGCTTTTTTTGAATTCGATTTAACGTCAATTTTTAGTGACAGTTATTTTATTGTTATTCTTCATATTGTGTCCAGTTGAAGCCATATACGGAATGAATTTTTTATATCCAGATTACTCATAAACAGCTGCTCCAATCAACTCCTACCTTTTCTAGGTAGAAAACATTGGAGAATAAGAATTTTTATTTTAAAGTTAAATACAGTGTGTCTCAAAAAAGTTATTACGTTTTAAATGGATACAATATGCCGCAAGTGGCGCCCTCAACATTTTGCAATGAAAATGAGAGCAGATTTAAATATTTTACCCCACGAAACAATATACCAATTATTACAGAAGTTATTTATAAAAAAACTGAAACCAAATTGAACTTTTGCCACTCTGTATCTCCGAAAGCATCCACTTTGGGACTGAGGTAAGTTGGGTTAGATCGCCATATTTTGCCCTCAGAAATGTGTGGTAGGGTTTTTTTCACCCCTTTTAGAGACACCCTGTATATTAAACTCTTTACAAATATATAATAATAATAAAAAAACTGTCGCTCTGTTCTTCCTGTCTCCGTAATTATCTTTCCAGGGGCTGTTAAGCACACTTTAAATGTTTTAAAAACTTTTATATCTTCTTCAGGAAAACCTTTTTACTTTTCTTTCTCTTTTCTTTTCGTCTCCTTTTGTCCTTCCATCTTTCTAATGTCTTTTTTTCTTTTCTAAAAACTTTTCTTTTCACCTGACCTTTCTCTTTTTCAATCTTTCAAACAGTTTCCCTTTCTATGTTATTAATGTGTTATCTTCTTTTAAAAAAAAGCTTTTTCTTCAAACATCAATAAAACTGACATTTCTCATCTGAGTAGTCGGCCGCAAAGTGTCATTTTTTCTCCGCCGGAGGTTTACTTTTCACTTTTCCGCCGCCGGAGGGAAAAATGTTATCATAGCAACACATAACACATAGTGTCCACTTGACAGTTTTATGATGAGTTACTATAGAAACAGCTCGTACCTAATCATCGGTCTAAACGTCAAACATCCTACCAAACCCGCTTATCTTCAATTAAAAATAGATATTTTTGCATAAATTTGTCGACGTTTGAAGAAGAAATAGCATATTTTATGTGGAGAAAAAGTTACTTTTCCTCCGTATAAAATAATATACTATTTCCTTCACCTGATTTTTTTTTCTATCAACTTTCAAAAACGTTTTTCCCTTTTGTTTTTCTTGACCTCCTTATTTTTTTTTAAGTTTCTCTAAATAGCAGTAGCATGTGTGTACGTGTAATTTTGACAATTCAATCTATTCTAAATTTCCAGTGCTTAATATATTACTCGAACTAATTTTGATTAACATCATCGAAATAACATAACAATATGTATGTATATGTGAAAGTAACAAGTAAAGGGCGATATTTTCTTAATTTAATATACAACGTGCCTTGCTAACAAACCTATTGCAAAGTGCTAAATAATTAGTTTACCGTAACATAAAAAAGATAAAAACAGAATATACTCTTTTTGCATACTACTATTTTCTACATCTTTTCATTTTATCCATCTTATCAATAGAACTATATTAATAGTTACTATTTGCTACTATTAAAAGTATAGTCATATTATATCGCAATGTAATGCAGGCAGTATTTATTAATTTCTTGTGAATATTTAAAGTTGTCTAAACAAAAAAAGTTAATTATAGTTTGACTTTTTTTAGAAAAAAAAATTCTGCATGCTTTGTTATCAATAATTTTAAATTTGCATTCTGCTATCAAAATAGAAAAATACGTTTACATATACTGTTGTAGTGAATTTCATATATTTTCATTATCATCAAATTATTCCGTCAAAGTATGCTTATGAACGCATCGTAATCAACTAGAATCTTTTAAAAACCTCTCATTCATATCATCACTATGTATCATTATAACATTGATCTGTCAAAAGTAAAAGATAAATAATTCTGCCTGTTTTCTAAAATTTTGAAAGAAAACTTACATGATGGACATACTAAAAAACATTTTAATTTTATAGAAACTAAGTATAAAGAAAACAAATATTTAAACAGGCAGAATTTTTTTATTGTATACCATATGTGCAATTCTCAAACCAAAGTTTTTATGTGATTTTCTTCTATATATGTAGCACGTGATTTTAAATATGCTTTGCCAATTTGCAGACGAAAACAGAAGAATGAAGCTTAAGCATATCTAAAGTATATAGTCTTAAATGAAATGAAACACATACGCACAAAGACGCATAATAATATATGTATCTTATGTTTCCCCGTTGTTAAATGTATTACTTAAATTTACTGATATTTTTAAAAAAATTATAGATTAGGTTTATAATAAGTTTATTAGTGAGTGATATATCATTTCAATGTATATATTAAGAAATATTATTTATTTGAATCTTAAATTGAAATAAAAATAAACTATGTTGGTTTAATTTATTAACCATGTTTGCAATAATGTATCCTAACTTTCATTGATCTAAATGTGGGATTCAGTGGTGTTTGCCACAGCACAAAGAGAGACTATAGTTCCCTCTGAATGAATGAACAACAAAATATTTCGATTGTACAACACAATGGATCTTGTTCAACTTTGACGATTATGCTCATGAACAATCGCGTTAAGATTATCATCTCTCCATGCATAATAATGATTTGCCATTTCGCGCTATAACTTATATGTTCAGTTAATTTTAATTGGAATATGTATCATATTTTTCCAATACTATGCAGTCGAACGATTTACTAATGTCGAAAAATTAAGGTTTGTGATTTTTAAGTAAAATAACGAAATATCTCAAAATTGGTTAGATTTAAGTATAAGAAATACTAGTATCAATTGAATGAAAATAAAAATAGCAATGAAAAATTTATATAAAATACATGATGTTGTATTTGAAATAAGCGAGTTATAAGTACTTTGAAATTGTTAGAATTCAGAGGTATGTGTAAAACGGCCCGTATAAAATATTTAATATTTCAAAAAACGAAACACTATGGTCTCTTATAATTTGCTGTGACAAATTTTAAGTCGGTAACATTTTTGTTGGCAGCAATATAGTGATTTATTTGGAACTGTTTTCCCAAAAAATTGAAAAAAATAAAATATCAAAAAATGTTAATTTTTGGCATTTTGGTACATGAAATTTACACAAAATTTCATGGAGAAATTAAAAGTAAAATAAAAAAAAACACCATGATCTGTTTAAAATAAGCGAGTTGGTATGTACTTCCGGTATGCCGGAAGTAGATCATTCGTGAAAATATTGCATTTAAAATCGGCATTATCGACAATGTAATATGGTAAAAGTTCTTCACTAGATCTCTTGGTGCAGATTGTTGGTGTTTAGTGGGTTACATTTCCTTTATTACTGCATCCCTAAAAACTTTTTGTGCCACACCGTGTATACAGGTGCGTACCACTCGCGCACTCTCAACACACATTATCTATTGGTGACAATTACGTTAAATACGTGGACAAATTAAAACAAAACTTCCGCTTTTGATGAAACTGTAGACGCAATCGCTACCTTTGTGACTATTTATTTAGCGATTGTGTCTGCAGTTTCATCACCAATAGATAATGTGTGTTGAGATGTCCTCTAGCCAGACAAACTGAAAAATTGAGAAAAAGTTCCATTATTTTATTTTGAGTGAGAGTAAGTATATAGTGAACTTAAAAAAAAAAAACAATATCTTGAAAACAGATGATTTTTGGATAAGGCAAATCGGGCCGTATCTATTGCAAATGACCTCTACTAACACACTGTAAAGTATGACCGGTTTATTATCAGTCATCCTATTGTATATGTATATTTTTCCTTAAAGAGCTTGTTATTTCAACGAAATAATATATTTACGCAATTTTATATAGCACAAAATCATTTAAAAAATATATGTTTCCAAAAAATATGATTTTCGCTTATAGTATTAGAGTATTCACGTTTAAGTATAGTGTAATCAGCGAAATGTATATTTTAAAATCTTGATTCAAAATTATTAAACGTCTCAATAAATATCTTTAAACGCGATGCTCAATTGTTTTTCTGCTTGTACTATGCAATCGCCGTATAAACATTTAGAGGGACTAAGTCGAGCTAGAAAAGAGATAGATCTAGTGTGGCGGTTGTAAAACATATACGGTATTAACGCATTGGCAAACGTGCTATTCCGTATATGTTTTACAACCAAAACGGACGAACGGATAGCTATGAACTCGCCTTAACCCTTGTAAGTTGAGTAGTCTATGTTCTAGGATATACGTAAAAATGGCAGCGCCCGTGTTTGCACGGGTCGGATGTATCTTTTGCGCGGTATATCTGGTAGCACCCATTAAAAATCCTATTCTTATAGTAAGCACAGCTTGCTGTGATTATAGGCAATATCATAGGTCGCCTACAACGAAACGCGTCCATGTTTTATACTTGAGAGGGTAACAGACGGGTAGTATTGTATTAGGGCCGGGCGTAGTATCGATACATCGTACAGTATTCTATAACATTACTGGTATCGATTCGCTGATACCTTGGATAACATCGGCAACAAACTACGGCATCGTAAATAATCATTTTTAGACAAATATTTATGGAACTAGTTGTGTAGTAGTGTAATTACTTGCGTACAATATCAATAATTGTTATAAAAAAGCCAAAGTATCATATATTGAATATAAATATTAAAATCAACGTGAAAAAATTTATACCTACAAATCAGTCCTAGGTATCGATTCGATCGGTTCCCTAGTATCGATACCTGCCAATGCTTAACCGATTCCAGTACTCGGAATCGATACCCTGTACGGAATCGATGCCTCAATTGGTATCAATATCCAATACCAAAAATGTCGGTATAGCCCAGCCCTACTACCCATACATAGTTACCGTACAATAAAATTTTCCCACAAAAATCAATAAATTTAACAAACCTCATACTTTATTTATATTACAAAAACATCAAATAAAAATAATATAGTCTATGGAAATATAAATCTGAATCAAATATAACAATTAGTTTTATGTTGGAATTCCTAGTGTTCTTGAACAATACGTTCTGCAATTTTATTAAATTCTTCACGATTCTCACGCCACATTTTAGCTGCATCTACATTTGCCCCACTTTCATCATTTGGCTCTGAACATAAAGAGAAAAATTAAAACAACATCAATACCAGTATTCTCTAAATTTACCTGCCAGCATGCTAACAACAGATAATAAAATTTTTTCTACACTTTGAACTGGTGACCACCTTTCAGCGCTAGATTCATAACCCATAGGATCATCTCCTGGAGCATGCAATATTGATATGCAAACCTTACCATCTGCGTATATGTTTGGATGAAACATTTCACAAGTAAATTGCATTTTCGGAGGGCTAAGTGGATAATCTGGTGGAAATGTTAATTTGGCAGGAAAAACTCCACCTTCAAAACAAGTACCTTCAGGACCAGTAATTAATGCTTCCCACTCAAAAAAATTTTCTTCGTTAATTGGCCCGGCAATTATACCTTCTGGTGGATTTAACGTTAATTCTAGAAAATGACAAATCATACAAATAATATAGTTCTATTTTTTATAGAATATAAACTCACGTTTATATTCAGCCATTAATCGTCTTAGAGCCGAACCTGCCATTGTTATTTTCGCATTAATAATTACTTTGATTCTGAATCCATGATTCTACTAAACCTTTCATAAATACAATTATGTTTACGCCACCTTTCTGTCAAATAAAATAAAGAAATGACAATACTACATAACCAAAAATTATTAAAGTCATGAATAAAAGAAAACGGCAACTTGATGCATAAAATTTTTGACAGATTTGCGCTAACTACTATTAGTTACAAACTAATACAAATACAGGCGGAAAATTTAAAACGTCGGCAATATAGCATTTTGTATTATAAAAAAATAATCGAAGTTTTATTTGGGGATGAAATTCAACTTTTATATAGGTCAACCAACCAAGTCTAAACTGTTGTTTGATGGACTCAAACGTGGTATTATATCAGAAATAATAAAAGATAAAAAAATGACGATATAGAATTGAAGAAAAACAAAATAAATAAAACGTCACCATTGAGATAGAATAAGTAGGGAGACGCTATCACGTGGCTAAAACGGAGCAGGTCGGCCATATTGGTACACCACCTTACGTCAAATTCGTAGATTCTAGTGTATATGTCATGTATGGTTGTATTATTTGATTATTTCAATTCTTACAGTTATATGATATAGCAAACTACTACAAGACATAATGGTTTCTTGTGCTCTACCTAGTTGCAAGAGTAGAAACAGCGTTAACAAGAAGAGTGCGTCGAAAATAACATTTCATAGGTCAGTGTTTGACTTAAAAACAATGTGCAGGGCCGTAATTGAAAAATTTCAATTGGTGCACCTATATGTAGATACATAAATTAACTATTACATATTGAGCGTTTATATTGTCAAATTATGACATTTATGGACCTTAAGCTTAATAGGCGTGGGATGACGTAATTAATTTTAAATAAAATCATCTCTTAAGTGGAGGCTTAAGATTATACATACAATTTTCAGTAGTCCGAACCATAGAGAAGAATATAGAGGTGTTTCTCTCGTGGAGGGTAGGACATTTGGTATGGCGGCGACTTGGTGTAAAGCCGACGAACTAGCATAAGAAATGGCGCGTAGCTTGAATTTTATATATAACATGATTTTTATATAATCATGTAATAAATTTATGGAAACTTCAATTTGTTTCAAAATATACCGAGAATATATTTTGTTTAGTTTTCGCGCGGTTGCTATGGTTACTACGACTTACAGCGCACGGATGTAAAGACGAAAAACTATTCGAATGTTTACCCCCTTCCACCGAGAGAAACATACCCATGGTCCGAACCTGGTGAGGCAGCCATATTGGTACACCACGCAAGCCCCGCCCAGTGCGCCGTTTTGAACATACAGGAAATATGCATTATAGGATATGCAATTTAACAACCGACTTTCATCATTACAATTGATGACGTATTATCCCAACATGGTCGCCATGTATAACCCTTGTAACACATATTATATTGACTTGACAGTTAGCAGCACAAATTAGGTTATGTTTAGGTATATGCAAGTATTAAATCTCAACGTCAAATGACAAATGTCAAATAAAATGCTTGCACAACCGGCAACGTTCTAATTATAGAAATCCTACACGGACGAAATGTCACTAGATTTAGCACACAATTGTAATATACAAGTGTAACTCCATGTGAGATTGTGTTGGTATTAACTTTATGAAATTGATGACGAAAGTCGGTTGTTAAATTGCATATCCTATATAGCGTCTCCTTAGTATATTAGCTCAATGGTTATATTACTTTTTCTTCAAACGTCAATAAAATTGACATTTCTCGACTCAGTAGTCGGCCGCAAAGTGTCACTTTTCTTCCGCCATTTTTCAGCCGCCGAAGGGAAAAGTGTTATTATGGCAACGTACAAACCAATACAAACATAATTTCAATGTTGACAGTGTCCACTTGACAGTTTTATGATGAGTTACTATAGAAACAGCTCGTTCCTACTCATCGGTCTATACGTCCAAACAAACTTGTCCTTTCTGTTTATTCTGTGGCATGGATAAGTTCGTGCAAGATAATGAGATCATAGATAATATAATACTAACGTACTATAGATACGGCAGAAGGTCCCGTGTACTGTCGTCAAAGTTTTGGTACTCACACATTTCACCAGGTGTCGCTGGCATTGCTTTTTGAAATTTGAAATATGAAAAGCGCGAAATTGAGTGTCATTATGACATTATATTGTCATTCTGATTTTTTATGTTGTGTCACAAGCGTCTTTAAAAACAGTATTAGTAGAATATGGTAATTTTTGTGATATTCTTGGAGAAGATATAATATTAGTTGAAGGATTATGCACTCTACAAAAACTTTTTGAATAAAAAAGAGATAACGACAAGAACAAAAATGACGGTGTATCAAGCAGTATACTTACAAGTCTTAACCTATGGAGCAAAAAATTGGATACTTGATGAAAGACAAACAAAACGACTACAATCCAGTGACGCCTTAGACAGATGCTAACAACAAAATCATTAAGAACTGAAGTAGAAGAAAAGAAACTGAAATGGTGGGGACACGTGATCAGAATGAATGAAACTAGACAGGTGAAGCGGGTATGAGAGGTAAGGAAAATCGGGAAAAATCGGAGAGGACGACCCAGAAAAACGTGCAGTACGGATGAACTTCTGAAAAAAAAAGGAAAAACATGGAACGAGGCGAAGGCCCTAGCCAGAAACAGGATAGAGTGGCGTGAATTTGTTGAATCTGTGCAACTAAATTAAGAGAACTTTATACCTCGACACCTTCGGGTATAAGAGATCTTTGATTATGTATGTATGTATGAAGGATTATGTTGGACGTGGTTTAGTTTAAACCTTAGATAGTAGTGTGATAGTAGTGTTAAATACCGCTTAAGGATGAAACTATCGTTTCTATTAAATTGACAAAAGCTGACATACTAGTTTTGACATAAACCAGTGACACTTTATTTTCATATCGCACTATCCCATACAAATTGAAGCAGTACAAGAAATGTTTAATGTCTTCAAGGCGATAGCACCAGATACAATATACTTCGCCAAGGAGAGTACAGTATACAACATCCAATTAATAGGTAAATACAAGATGTGATATTAAATTCTGTTATGGTTTAGACCTACATTCTAATAGTACCCCTTAGTGGCTTTCCGAGATTGTTAAAACTTGAATATCTTTTGAGATCATTTTTATAAATTACCTAACCTTCGGTTTCGATATTGCAGGTATACGTGATATATATCATCCACATTGAAACTTCACGAGAAGCGTTAGGGAATAAAATTTTATTTCGTCGTGTTCCACGAAGATAACATTTTTGTAAAAATATTTTTAATGAAAATATAGGACAATATTCAGAAACTATATAAATGCGTTTTGTTTTTTAGTTTAAAAGTTAGAAATTCAATTTTCAATAATAAACAAGCTTTTCGTGCCCCAGTATGGTCTGTTTTAAATTTAACACATTTCACTAGATGGCGCAGAAACACGCCAACAAAATTTTATTAGAAGTGTCCAATCTACAGAGAATGAAATGTATATTATTAGCTGTTTTCTTTTGCTCCGTAAGATTAATCCTACCAACTTAGCCGGATTACAAATAAGGATTAAAAATAGCAATGTAAAAGAACATAAAAAAGTTAGCGACGGATAAAGTGTATGCAGAGCCATCTATAACACGTTCAAACTATGAACATAACTTGGAATTGAACATAACCTCTGTGACATAACCAAACATAAGTTATGTAACATAAACTTCAAAAATTCATTCTCAAAGGTTATGTTTATTAGTTATATGTCAAACGCCATATTTCCCCTCCTTAAAAACATGAGATTAAGCGGATTGAATCCAAAATATTTTGTGTTTCAGAGGGGAAAGGGGAAAAGTTATCACGATTAGTTTTTTTTTGGTGGGGAGACGCAAAAGAACATATTAGGATCAAAAATACTTAGTATGATTAATCTTACGTGAGCAAAAGAAAACGAGCGTACAAGTCTCTCAGGCACGTTTTGACTTGCTCTGTATTTGACGCATATACGCGATTTAATACGAACGAAATCATGATTGTAATAATAAGCTTGCACTTCGGTTGAAAGTTCATTTACGTTTTGAAATTCGTTGGAACTTGAATGATAATACACTCATCTACTACCTAATTTATTTCAAGAGATTACAGAGAGAGATGGGGGTCTGATGAGGTATCAGTTCGTTTTGGAAAAGAGGTCTCTTAACCAAAATAGTTTGGGAATCCCTGTGCTACTATAGAAGAACATAAACACTCGTTTTGGAATGACGTTAGGAGATAATAAGAAATAACAGCAACAAACCATACAGAGTAGTACGCTAATAATACAATCTACCATACAGGAAAATATTAATAGATTGAACAGCAGAAAAATACTAGGAAATAAGAATAATACGCAATGACCAGGAAAGTATTTTAATCATATACCTAAAAGCACACACCAAACGTACCTACCATCTTTGGCAAATTAAATGCGAATTTTTCAGCGAGGAATTTCCATTTACTAAGTAAAGGCTATATAGTTTGAAGCAAATTTAATTTCTCTAAAAGAGAGTACTGTTTTGATGAACTTCTTTAGAGTAATTAAATTCACTTTAAAGCAAAGCCTTTATTTACAAAATCAACATTCCCCGATCAAAAATTCACATTTAAATTGCCAAAGATGGTACATATGCATACATCATACCAAGCATCATACATATAACCACATATAACCATAACTGTCAATATCCGCAGTCTTGTATCGCTTTCGTGATTTTCGTACGCTAAAATAGTTAAACTTGAATAATAATAATATTGCGGCCGCCTCGACGACTACTATCCAAAGTTTGAGAAAAAAGAAGTTTCTATTAAAAAAACCGGACGGCGCCGACCCCCGACCGAGTACCACCTCGAAAGACGTCCCCAGCGAATTCCCCGTATCAACAATACCGATTTCCAAAATTTCAAAGTTCCAATGCCATTCTAAGGGGGTCAATTTTTTTTCCTCTACCAAAATGATTATAAAGAAATTATTATATACAGATCATTTAGAGGGACTAAGTCAAACTAGAAGAGAGATAGATCTAGAGTGAGGCGGTTGTAAAACATATACGGAATAAACGCCTTGGGAAGCGTGCTATTTCGTATATGTTTTACAACCGCCCACTCTAGATCTATCTTTTTCTAGCTCGACTTAGTCGCTCTAAATGACCGGTATACTAATAATTCGCTAACGAAATGTATCGGTGCCCGTAGGTCCATGGTAAAGCCGTCGCTTCATAATGCGGAGATATGCGGATCGATTCCTGCTAGATACAAGTTTTTTTTTCGTTTTTAAATGAAGGAAAAAGAGTAATATATAACGAATCAAATATTAAACTCTACTAGTTTGGGGGACCCGCTATTATATATCTTCGGAGTTGGCGCTGGTCCGCTGGAGCAGGTTTAGATGAGCAGAAATGCTGGTCGGTGGGCTGCTGGTCTAAACTCGAAGAATTTCATGGTTCCTCTAATTTCTCACTAACAACTAATAGTCTGGCCAGTAGTTCAACGTTTGACCAATTTATAGATCACTAACACTATACGTTTACGTAAATAAAAGAGAAAGTTGTGCATTCGTAGTATATATATTACAAAATCTAGGAATACATACAATAGAATAAACTTATATAGTAGGTACATACATACATATGCAGAAATAAAGACAATCAAATAGTTATTAAATAATGTGTTTTAAATTACTTCATCTTTTTCAATAGATATTTTCTGTTATATTTAAATAGCTATAACGAAATGTCTTAATGAATGCGTCAGGCAGTCTTAGTTACATAACATAAAAAATTGAATATACATGTGAAAGAACAACATAAAAACGAGATGATTAAATTTTAGGTTTTGATTTTTTAAAATCAAATTGGTTAATAGCTGTCTGGAAGTCATCATCACTTTTAGTGTTTGCCTGAACTATTTGCTTACTTCTATATTTAATTTCAGATCGGTTAGGTACTAAAGGATCTTCTAATATCACATCATCTCCAACCAAAGCTGCAAATTATAAGGTGCATGGAATTTAAATACAGGAAAGAATTACTAATTTAGAATACTAACTTAATTACTATTATACTTACACATATCTAAATTTTGCTCAACTGGTAACAGTGTGGACTTCGTTCTTTGTGAAATAAGTTTTTGGAATTTAATCATTGCCATGTCTCGCTCAAATTCACTCTTAATAGAAAATTCATTCGCTACTAGCAACGTCAATTTCGGAACTAATATATCTATAAGTTCTAGAACTGTAAAAAGAAAATACGTACAATGGCTTCATAACATTGTTAAAGCGTCTTGTCTTGCATTAATACCGTTCGATTTGATATTAATTATATCCTTCATTCCTAATTCTTCACTTTGTTTTGATCCTCTACGCTCATGTGGCCCTTTCATAACTTTACAATATTCTTGTAAGTGTTGTAACGATGATTTGATCGTAACCAGTAGACTACAAAGCCGTTTTTTTCTATGTTTATTATCATTGGCTTTATCAATCTGATGTTGCATCTCATCTTTCAGGCTTTTCTTAGTATTGATATACCTAGGTTTTCAATATAACCAAATGAAATTAAGAACATTAAAAATTATCTTAAAATTGCCTAATGATTATATAGGGTAATTGATTGGAACCGGCCATTAGAAAGATTGGGGATTGAACCATCAAATGTTTCCTGAAAAATGGATTGGGAGAAGAGGTCAGATTGAATGGCTTTCTCGATCGCCAGACATGACTCCAATGGACTTTTTCTTCTGGAGACACTTGAAAAGTTTGTTGTATGTTAATAAACCAACATCATTAGATAATTTAGAAGGCCGAATTAGAAATGTGACAGAAAATATTCCCGCAGAACACCTGCATCATTCATTAAACGCTTTTTTAAGATGACTTTATTTGTGTCAAGAAGTGAACGGGCATCATTTTGAACATTTATTATTATGAGTTTGTTTATTTATCTATATTTCTATTTCATTATTAATTTTTCACGATTTTTTAAAATTATTTCTCAATAAACAACTTTATAATGTATGTCTTTGTATTTTGGGAGTAAGTAGCTCTCAAATGCTCTAAAGTTAAACCCTTGTTCCTATTTCAAAAAAGCAAGATGGCGTCGTCCTGTCCACATCAATTGCACAAAACAAGTGAAAGTTATGTCAAAATCTTGGCTATAATATACAGTTTAACGCTACTAAATATCAAATGTAAATTTCTAAGCGTTTGCCTGTTATTCCACTTGGTGCAAACTTTAGCCGCATCCTGTATATACACTGTGTCCAAGATAAGAATGAACTGCATGGGGATCTTGGGAAGGTAGCATATGTAGGTAAGTTAATTGGACAAAATACAGTGTTTCAATGAAAATGATGGAACCAGTTTGGATTTGTCGAGTTGATGTTCCAGGGTTTGCAATAAATCCTTATAAAACATTATTTTGAATTTCCTCCTTTGAATGTTTTTGTCGAGACTTCAGGGACTAGTTAAATGAACCATATATTCTTTGAAATTGATACACAAATGTCTGAAAATGGATACACTTGATTGTCTTCTCTTTGGCAATGTTCTAAAGTACATTGCCTAGGCATTTAGAAGTCTAGTATATACTATTTGTGTATTTCAGATCAAACAAAAACTTTTACAAAGAACAGTTTTTTCCATGCATCCCTAATAACAAAGTTTTTCCTATTGGGACACCTATCCGCAACACACTGTATAGTGTATTATAAGATATTAGATATTACACACATTAAGAATACAAATAATAATTATTATTTGTATTCTTTTTAAAAAGAAACAAACATACACAGATTGCGAAACATGTTAAAATAAAATGAAACTAATACACATTATCAACCTATTCCGCAATACTATATAAGGATTTGTTTAATAACATCTTTTTTAATTTCGTTACAAAGTGTTATTTGTATATTTTTTAATGATTTCATATGCTCAGGTAAATGGTCTTGCATTCTAACACCCCAATAGTCTACGCCTTGTTGGGTCGAGTTTAAACGGTGATAGGGGATAACGAAATTTTCTCGGTTTTGCGTGTCATATTCATGTAAGTCTGTATTCTTCTTGAAACGTGATTTGTTGGTGTGCACGAACTTAACGCAGTTGAGAATATAGACACTGGTGATGGTAAGTATTTTTTGTGTCCTAAAAGCTTCTCTACAGGAATCAGTATGATGCACACTACACAACACCTTGAGGGCTTTTATTGCAGGATCTGCACACGTGCACTATCCGTGGAGACACCCCAGATCGTAATACCATATACGAGGCTACGCTATGGAAATTAGCATAGTAAGTATGTCTCGCAGCAAGATCGTTAACAGTTCACTATATTGCTCTTATGGTATAGATCGCCTTATTGACAGCACACTGTCGCTTAGTGAAACTGTTCGAATAAGACTAAGTCGTGCCGAGTGTACGTTAAATACCTTCGCCATATTTCTTAGCAATGCATTGCTAAATTGCAATGTAGGGAATCTTTTGACTTTGGTGTCTACTGGTTCTGAGGTTTTCATTTTGGAGCTCTGTGACATGTTTTACGTCTCCCGCCTCACATAATTAATCATATTAGAAGACTACCCATGCCTTTATACACTTGACGGTGGTATTAGTTTGGTGGGTTGTTGTTATTATTGTGAACGCCTCTAGAAGAATTTTAAGGACGTCATCTACAAGAGTAAGAAACTCAAGGGGAAGGAGCAACAGCAATCTCTAGAAACTAAACTGTATGAAATGGTGATGCATAAGGTGAATGGAAATGGCGAGCGAAGATGCATTTTGTCAAGAGCCTCAAACTCCCAACAAAACAGGGAGATGCCTGGAGTAGACGATATTCTCGAAACGAGATAAGACAGTGGTGCGCGTATACTATGTTTTTCGAAAAAAAAATGTTAAAATAGTAAAATAAAAATGTAGATATTGTTACCTCAAAAACGCACATCTATACAATTGAATGTAATTTTACATTGTAAAAGCCATTAATACTGAATAAAGTGTTAGCAGTGTAGTTTTTTATGTTGAAATTTTCGGACACTAGTGCTTACTCAAATGTTGTGTCCACCATAGTAAAGTACAGACTATCATGCATGGAATTGGCGTGACTAATTCTATTTTGAAGAGTGTCTCTCTGGTTTAAATATGTCCGTGCCAATTCTTTTAAGCGTTCTGTTTGTTGAAATTGTCCCTGGATGCTATGTATAAAACAAAGTATTTGTTTTATATTTTGATGCAGATAATTTCATATAAATGTATTCTTACCAGCTATATAACTCGTGATAGTCGACAATATAAAATGCATTTTTTAATACATCTAACATACTACAGACAAATTGTACGTTTGCTTGAGTATCGGTATTCGTATTCAAATTAACTGCTGGTAAAGTTATGTCGCTCTAAAAGAACACCAAAAATATAAATTGTATCTGTTTAAAAGTGAATCCGTATGTAATGGATATAATATAATATATATAATAAAATCATAGTGACTTTAAATAACCAGAATAGTCTCGCACTCACACAAGCACACCCTGTAAAATCCAAATGCACGAACATACGGCAATGAATTTTGGTATAGACTAAGCTGTAGTACTAAAACAGTATAGCACCAGCAGAGTTATATACCACTACTAGGTAAGGGATACATTAATATCAAGAGCATCCTTCTACACACTAAGCCTAACCAACCATTCTGCTTCAACTCGTCTTCCTAAATATTCCACAAAAAAAGCTGCGAGAACTGGATATTAACATTGAAATCTCCAAGCGATACTGTCTCACAATCAGACTTGTGATAAAGGTCCGTCCTACATACACGTGGCCTTTCGTTGTCGTTCTTGTTAACCAGAGGTGTGATCGGCCGAATGTAGGAAAGTACGATAAGATGCTGCACTCCGTCTACATAACGACGACGTATCATTGTTTGTTCTAGACACACTAATAATGTATATCTACCATAAGAAGTAGCACTCCCTACCCTGGTAGGGGTTGCGACACTGCGTTGAATGTATGCATCGATTAGACGCTTACTAAAAGACTTGAACGACCCAAGATTTGCAGGTCCCCAACAGTCAGTGTGAATGATGTTTTGTTAGAAAGCAAGAGACAGTAGTGTTAATGAATAAACATTTCTGGTAGTCCTCTAATCATCAAACATCACTGTATAGTTTGCATAGTTAGTGCTCCTTCCTTAACTGATGCAACCCATACTTATGTCAGTTCCTCTGTAAACATGTAGTTATGTCTTGGCCGAGACCGCACGTTCTTTCGACATTCCACTCTCACCACTCCGTTGAATTAGCGATTATTCTGTACGTCGCACGATATTTCGGAAGGATAGACCTATACTCAACGTATACCAAGGACCAAATACCTCAGGTAGCACTCTTAGAGCCTCTATTGTCCCAAGGTTGAAGCGATTGTTGCTTTAACCTTTTTATCGCTGGGGTGCGTGGTTCCCAAGCCACGTGAGGTACTGTTGTCAAGTGTTCAGCTCGGGGCTATTGCACCATCTGCAGGGCACGCCTGGTCGCCACTCGCGGAGAAGGTCTGTCCGGATCCAGCTCTGCTAGATGTTATTATGGATTAAGGGGTTCTCCGACCGAGATGCCCTCTGTCCAACGTTCCTCTGGCCAGTGCCAGCGCATACTCCGTTAGAGTCGGAAGTTGTAGATCCCTGTGTATCAGTGCATTGCTTACGAACCCGGGTGTCGAAACAATCATACGCAGCACCCGGTTCTGCAACACATTTAGACGCCTTATTTGTGACATGCTAGCACTGGACCAGGTTAGAGCTCCGTACGTTAGAGTCGGCCGGAGAAACTCCATATATATCAGAAGTTTAAACTTTATACTCAAAGAGCTTTTATAGCAGAGCAGCGGATAGAGGACAGTCCTCACTCGTAAGAATTTGGAGATGACGTTCGAGAAGTGTTGCCTAAAAATCAGCTTGGAGTCAAACGTTATACCCAGGTAGGTAACATGGGGTCTCCAAGGTAGACGTTCACCCTGTACGACAATGGTGGTAGGAGGAGGTTTTCGCTTACGCGAGAAACGTAAGGCTTCGCACTTCGAAGGATTGATCTTCAATCTCCATTTCGTAGACCATTCCACGACCTCGTCGACGGTATCCTGCAAACGGTGGCAAATCAAAGCTTCATCGCGCGAAGTTGTAAACAACGCGGTGTCATCCACGTATATTGCTAGTTTTGTATGTGGTGAGCGCGGTATGTCCGAAGTGAATAAAATGAAGAACTCAGGTCCCAGAAGGAAGCCCTGAGGAACACCCGCCCGTATAGATCTGTGGGTCGAGAACTCGCCAATAAGCCTCTTGATCCTAAAAGTCCTACCAGATATAGGTAGGACTGAACGAGGGCTGTTAGCTCCGGGTAGATGCCCAGACGCCGCATCTTGATAACAGGCCGTCGTGCCATACCGAGACGAAGGCGTGAGCAAAGTCCAAGAACACCGCGCCGGTCGAATGCCGCTGCTCCAGAGCATTCCGCGCTTCCTCCGTCAGCCGGAGGAGTTGAAAGTCGGCCGACAAGCCGCTGCGGAAGCCGAACTGCTTACGAGGAAGGGCCTTCACTGATGGCGTCACGCAACCTTTCAAGGATTATGGCTTCGGCTAGCTTCGAAAGATTAGACAGACGACTTATCGGCCTGTATAGCGGGCTGTATATAAGTAGCGGATCTTTACGAGGCTTCTGGAGCATGACGACATCCGCCTGTTTCCAGATGGACGGAAACGTTCTCAGACTCAGTATGGCACCGAACAAGACGACCAAGGCATCAATGGCACTTTCTGGCAATTATTTTAATGCGGTGTTAGGTAGCACTGTCAACTCTCAATTGTACACGTAATATGTATGTACACACTCTTCTTTGTTGCCGATACTGACAACGCACTACCCTCCACCCCTCTCCCACTTCGATAGTCCCAGCTAGCGATGGGTCGGATTCGTATGATTCGTACAATTTATACGACTCTCATGTGTGATTCGTACGGTACGAATCTTTACTATTTATACGGATTCGTATAATCCTATACGAATCATTTACTTTATACGAATCCGTATCATTTCGGAGTCGCACCGCCGCTTGATATGAATCGGAATCAAGTAGTATACTGGTAGCAATTGATCGTAGTCGTATGATTCGTGCTATTTTACGAATCCCGTATAATTATGCAACTTATATAATAATAATAATAATAATTGTTAAAATAACAAAATAATAATACCGATGTTGTATTGTTCATTCATCATACGAAGAATAGTGACGGCATTGTTTATTTTGTGTAGCCGAGATGTCGGGTATATATATTTTCTTTGTTTGTTATAATATAAGAGTCTAGTTTTAGTTCTCAGTTCTAAGACGGAGTTCGTTGTATGAACAACTGCCTTTTCTTAGTGTTAAAAAATAAGAAAATAAAAGTTAGTTTATTCACTTGCTAGTAGTGACTTTTATTTAAATAATCCCAAGAGGTTATGGGCCCAGGGCAACGCGATATATATAAATATAAATCATGGACAATAAAGTATCCAAACGAAATATTCAGCCGTTTAATGGTGAAAAGTACAGCGTGTGGAAGTTTCGAGTTCGTGCCCTACTCGCTGAACTAGAAGTGCTAAGTGTAATAGATGAGGCAGAACCTACTACCCTTACACCTGCTTGGTCTAAAAAGGATCTCATTGCTAAAAGTGCCATTGTGGAATACCTTAGTGATCAGTTTCTTGGTTTTGCCGGAGAAAATGATAAAGCTCGAGATATTTTAACGAAGTTAGATGCTATCTACAACCGACGAAGTTTAGCTAGCCAATTGGCATTAAGAAAACAGTTGTTAAACCTAAAATTTGAAGGTGACCTAACTTTAGTTCAGCATTTTACCCGTTTTGATGGCATAATTTCTGACCTAATAGTTGCTGGAGCTGTTCTAGATGAAATGGACAAAGTAGCACATTTATTGTTGACGCTACCAAAGTCTTTTGAAGGTGTTATTACTGCTCTTGAAACATTAGCAGAAAATCAACTGACCCTGGCCTTTGTTAAAACCAGATTATTGGACCATGAAGTTAAATTACAATCATATCAAAATGTAAATCACCAAAAGGCCCTTAAAACAAGTTCAGTTTTTCTTACTCCAGGACCAAGTGGAGTGAGTAACAAATTGAAGAAAAACAACAAATGGAAGAACTATAAAGATAGGAAGAAAAATATTGAAGAAAAGAACAAAAAGGCAAACAACAAACAAAAATATAAAGTTACAAATGTTTTATGTGATCACTGTGGTCGCAATAACCATTTGAAAAATGACTGTTTTTATTATAAACGAATGTTGCAAAACCAAGGAAATTCTACTACACAAAATTTAAGAAGCAATCTTACAAACAGTGGGAGTTTTGCTTTTATGTTTGGAAATGTTCAAAATCCACAAACTTCTTCAAATAAAGCCCTAACTTTTCTATTGGACTCCGGAGCAACAGATCACATTGTAAATAGGGATGATGTATTTACATCTTACACCACTTTATCACCGCCAGTGACTGTAAGTGTTGCAAAAAGTGGTGTGTGTATAAGTGCAACTAAACGCGGTGTGATTCATGGACAAACCAATGAAGGTGTTTATGGAACATTGGAAAACGTCCTGTATGCGCCAGATGCCTCGGCAAACCTTCTGTCTGTTTGCCGTATACAACAAAGTGGCATGACTGTTGTTTTTAATTCAAAAGGTGTACAAGTCCTAAACAAAGAAAATCAAATCATCTTATCGGGTAAGCAAATAAATGGTTTAGTTGGTGTAACATTAAAAGTGGTAAAAAATGAAGTAAACTTAATAAATAAAGTTTTGACAGTAAGCTATCCAAATGATTATAATTTGTGGCATGAACGTCTTGGCCATATTAGTCCAATCAAGTTTAAGCAAATAATAAATGATAAAATGGTCGAGGACGTTCATCACTTGAGTAGCTTACATTTTAAAATTAATAATTTATGTGAAGGTTGTATTTTTGCTAAACAAACAAAACTTCCTTTTGCACATATAAAAAATAAAAACCATGTAAATAGGCCTTTATATATTATTCACACTGATGTGTGTGGGCCTATTTCACCACCAACGATGCTTAATCAAAATTATTATGTAACTTTTATTGATGAATATACCCATTACACGGTCACTTATTTACTAACACACAAATCACAAGTCTTATCTATGTTTAAAGATTTTGTGGCTAAAAGTGAAGCTCATTTTAATATAAAAATAGTAAACCTATATTGCGACAATGGCCGTGAGTATCTGTCCAATGACTTTAAGGATTTCTGCTCTCAAAAAGGAATAACGTTCCATTTAACAGTTCCCTACACACCACAACAAAATGGTGTGGCAGAACGTATGAATCGAACAATTACAGAAAAAGCTCGTGCGATGATATGTTCTGCTTGTCTTGACAAATCGTTCTGGGGAGAGGCAGTCTTAACTGCTACCTATTTAATAAATAGAATCCCAACAAAAGCGATAAAGACAAATAAAACACCATATGAAATGTGGCATGCTCATAAGCCACAATTAAAGTTTTTAAAGGTGTTCGGTTCAACTGTCTATGTTCATTTAAAAATCCGACCGGATAAGTTCGATAAAAAATCCATAAAATGCATTTTTGTCGGTTATGAACAAAATGGGTATAAACTGTGGAACGTTGAGGCGGCGAAATTCATCACAGCTCGTGATGTTATATTTGATGAAATAAATTTCAAAGCCTCAAGGCCGTGTTTTGAAAAAGAAGCCGATAAAATAAGTAAGGCTCCAATAATCAAAACCAAAACATCTGAAATATCAGGTGATGGCTATGACCTAAAAATTCCTAGAGGCACAAATCCTGATTCATCAGAAACCGAGAAAACCAATAACTCGGTACATAATGAATTACGCAGAAGTAATAGGCTTAAAAATCGTCTACCAGTGTCGTACGTCGAAGATGACGATGACCAATTCCTACCTTATGTATTATCTGTCCAAAATTTATTTAATTCATTGCCAAAATGTTATTCTGACATAAAATATAGAACAGATAAAAATCAGTGGGAAATGGCTATTAAAGACGAACTAGAGTCTATTAAAATAAATCAAACTTGGACGATCGTAAAGAAACCCTTAAATAAAAATATAATAAGCTGCAAGTGGGTATTTACACTTAAATGTGATAGAAATGGTAATCCGATGAAATATAAGGCGCGTCTGGTTGCAAGAGGTTTCAGTCAAAAGTACCCTGATGAGTACCAGGAAACGTTTGCACCAGTAGCGCGTATTTCCTCTTTTCGAATGCTTTTAGCATTAGCAAATCAACATAATCTTTTAGTTCATCAAATGGACGTGAAAACTGCTTTTTTAAATGGTACGCTAAAAGAGGATATATATATGGAAATACCGGAAGGTCTAAACATCACATCAGATCAGGTATGTAAATTACACAAAGCATTATATGGTCTTAAGCAAGCAGCCAGGTGTTGGTATGAACGGTTTGATATCATTTTAAAAGAAAAAGGTTTTTGTAGTTCAAAGATAGACCCTTGTATATATTTCTTGAATAAAAATGATATAACAAAAAACATTTATTTACTATTATATGTGGATGACATAATCCTAGTTACTCAAAATCCTGATACAATGCAAAGTTTAAAAACTTATCTTTGTAATATTTTTGAGATGACTGACTTAAACAATATTGAATTTTTCTAGGCATTGAAATTATTCAAACAGAATCTTCGATTTCATTAAATCAAACCACATATTTGAAAAAAGTTTTAGAAAAATTTAAAATGTCTGATTGCAAACCAATTAAAACTCCGTTACCAACAACCATAGACTATGTAGCATTATCGTCAGAAGAAAGTTATGATGCTCCCTGTAAAAATTTAATAGGCTGCTTGATGTATGCCATGCTTTGTACACGACCTGATCTATCCACTGCAGTAAATATTTTAAGCCGTTACCAGAGTAAAAATAATAAAACTCTGTGGCAATATTTAAAAGGGGTATTACGATATATTAAAGGTACTCTAGATTTAAAATTGACTTTTAATAGAAATGTCAATACTACTATAATATTAATTGGCTATGTCGATTCTGATTGGGGAAATAGTGATGCTGATCGAAAAAGTACCACAGGATATATATTTAAAGCATTCGAAAAGTGTACTATATCCTGGAATACCAGAAAACAAAATTGTGTCGCAACATCCACGACAGAAGCAGAATATATTGCACTGTTTGAGGGTGTTCGCGAAGGTTTATGGTTAAGGAATTTATTTATTAGTATAAATTATCCTATAAATGAATCCTTATTAATCTTTGAGGATAATATGGGTTGTATCAGCATTGCTAAAAATCCCACAAACTATAAAAGAGCTAAACACATAGAAATAAAATATCATTTTATAAGAGACCAAGTGCAAATGGGTAAAATTAAGCTTGAATATATTTCCACAGAAAAGCAACAAGCGGATATATTCACCAAATCCGTACCAGCTTCCCGACTGCAAGAGATGAGAAAAAACATTGGTTTAGTATAAATGTTTTTTTACTTATTATAATTTTGAGTGGGAGTGTTAAAATAACAAAATAATAATACCGATGTTGTATTGTTCATTCATCATACGAAGAATAGTGACGGCATTGTTTATTTTGTGTAGCCGAGATGTCGGGTATATATATTTTCTTTGTTTGTTATAATATAAGAGTCTAGTTTTAGTTCTCAGTTCTAAGACGGAGTTCGTTGTATGAACAACTGCCTTTTCTTAGTGTTAAAAAATAAGAAAATAAAAGTTAGTTTATTCACTTGCTAGTAGTGACTTTTATTTAAATAATCCCAAGAATAATAAATGTCTTTATTTCCATATATCCGTACATATATATGTATATAAAGAAATAAAATAGTAAATAGAAGATAAAAGGAAATCTTAAGGGGCAGTTCAGATAAGCAGCATAAGTTGCTGCTTCCTGCTTTACAACTGAACCCTTAGGTATAGTAACATAATATTTCCAAATGTCAAAAGCCTAAATTAAAATCTAATACTAATTCTAATTCCTGCAATGCCGCACTCATTCAACAGCAACACATATATAATAAAGCGCACAGATATAATAGAGATATAAATATATATATATATATATAAGTATATAAGAAGATGCATCTACCTAGGCATCCACAATTCAATTTTTTATATATCGAAAGAATATGCATAAATATAGAACATTGCCCCAAAAAGTTAATTGAAAGTATATACAAAGTAAACTCATTGATTTGAAAATAAGTATGTATATGTAGCAGACCTGAATTTGTGAACGCTCAAAACTTTTATGTCACAGGGCAACCGATTATAATGCAAATACACATTATACGAGAAAGATCTCTCAAAAAGCGTGGTTTTATGGGCAGGAGGGGTAATAAGATTTTTATTCCGTATGTTAATGTTGTGGATATCCGATCGAAAAGTTATTCTATTTAAGAGGTATGGCGGACTTTTGTCTATTAAAATTTTATGAAACAGGTTCAAAGAATGCAGTAGAGATCTATTACGCATATTCAACCAATGAAGTTCCTTTAGTTTATGAGAAATATGATCATACTTACGCATTCCGAAAATAAAACGAACACATGAATTCTGCACTACTTGAACCCTACCCACATCCACCATATCCAAGCACGGACCGTAAATCGCAGAACAATAATTGAATAAAGACAACACCATGGCTTCACACAAGATAATCTTTAATTTATTACTAAACATTGATCGGAAAGGATACAGTAGCTTAAGGTTATTATAGGATCTACCAATTATTTTAGAAATGTACTGTCTATACCTAAAAGTGTTATCAATTATAACACCTAGACTTGTGACAGCCGATGAAATAGGGACAATATCACCATTTACGGTTATATTCAGACGATTTTTGCACAGGTCCACCTCTCTATTCTTACCAAATAAAATAACCTGACTTTTTTTTGGATTGAGAAACAATGAATGAATTCGGGAAAATATATAAATCTGATCTAGATCAAATACAATTTTTGCTCTTGCGTCGTCAATGTGAGCGGCAGGAAAGGATAAATAAATGTGTGTATCGTCAGCGTACATTTGAAGTTGACAATAAGTAGAAACAGCGGGTAAACGACAGGTATATAAGGAAAAGAGTAGTGGTCCCAAAATTGAACCCTGGGGAACTCCACGATAGAGACGAATCAATGCAGAACACGCATCACCTAGACGCACAGACTGATAGCGATTAGACAAATATGAGCTAAGCATATCAACGGCAGACTGGGAACAACCCACAAAATGCAAAATCGATAATAGCATTCGATGGTCAACGGTATCAAACGCTTTGCTGTAATCTAATAATATAGCAGCAGTAAGGTTACCTTGGTCTTTTGCCTGAATAATATCATCAGTAAACCTTAAAAGGGCAGTCTCACAACTATATCCCTTCCTAAAACCAGACTGGCAGTCAGGTATAATAGAATGACTTTCAAGATGTTTTACCAACTGGTTAAATATAATTTTTTCCAACACCTTACTAATTGTGGGCAGGATACTGATTGGTCTAAGATCATCATATCGAGTAGGCGATGCTGATTTAGGCAAAGGCAACACAATAGCCGATTTCCATTGACGAGGAAATACTTTTTCCTCGATACAGCAGTTGATTATATGAGATAGATACGGAAGTGTAATAGGAAGGGTCAGTTTCAACATATTAATACCAATACCATCACTCCCAACTGCCTTACTACGAATTGCAAGAATAGAATGAAGCACCGTATGCGATTCCACATTGGCAAATGCAAAAGCCGAGCTAATATCATTAAAAGTAGAATTTTGGTAGAAATTAATAGTCCGCTGCCGATCAGCCTCGATATTTGCGTCAGGATCCATACCCGGAACATTATCTATAAAAGCATTATTAATTAATTAATATATAATATGAGTCATTTACTTCATACGAATTCGTATATCTTAGAGTTAGTCAATTATAGTACGAAACTAAATCGTAGTCAAGTCAAGTCAAACAGTATATTTGTTTCATACTGGTCAATTGTAGGTATGTTACGAACAGTCGTACACGTGTGACAAATAGTATGTATTCTAATCAGTAGCATGAATATGAATCGTTACTATTTATATACTACAGTTAAAGTGGTGCGTATTATGATTTCATAAACATATTCGTTCGCTAGCTTTTATAGTTAGTAGTTCGTGTCCCTACAATTAAAAGCGCCAATAAGAAATAATTCTTATCGTATTTTTAGCAAGGTAGACTATTTTCATGAATGTAGCTGTGTATCTAGGTTTGTTTATTTTACTGAAATATAAATCTTAATTAGGTAATACTATTTCACAAGATTATTATAGTATCGTATTATCGTTTATACTAATTAGCATTCGGATCACCAGAACGAGACGAATCCTGTCGCTAGTATACAGAGAGTCATGAATCATCATGAGTCGATACGAATCCTTTCGGTACCTACGAATCATAGAGAAGAATATAGAGGTGTTTCTCTCGTGGAGGGGGTAGGACATTTGGTATGGTGGCGACTTGGTGTAAAGCCGACGAACTAGCATAAGAAATGGCGGGTAGCTTGAATTTTATATATAACATGATTTTTATATAATCATGTAATAAATTTATGGAAACTTCAATTTGTTTCAAAATATACTGAGAATATATTTTGAAACAAACAAGTTGCCATAAATTTATTACATGATACATTATTATACAGGAGAGTTGTAAATAATAGTCTGTAAGCTAAATACGCAATACTTAAACTCTCGCATCTAACAAATATACGAACATGTTTTCAACGCAAACTGGCGCAACTTACTGGCTGCCATAGAGAAGAATATAGAGGTGTTTCTCTCGTGGAGGGGGTAGGACATTTGGTATGGTGGCGACTTGGTGTAAAGCCGACGAACTAGCATAAGAAATTGCGGGTAGCTTGAATTTTATATATAACATGACTTTTATATAATCATGTAATAAATTTATGGAAACTTCAATTTGTTTCAAAATATACCGGAGAATATATTTTGAAACAAACAAGTTGCCATAAATTTATTACATGATACATTATTATACAGGAGAGTTGTAAATAATAGTCTGTAAGCTAAATACGCAATACTTAAACTCTCGCATCTAACAAATATACGAACGTGTTTTCAACGCAAACTGGCGCAACTAACTGGCCGCTGTGCGGCATCTGCACATTATTTTAAAGTTTTCGCGCGGTTGCTATGGTTACTATGACTTACAGCGCACGGATGTAAAGACGAGAAACTATTCGAATGTTTACCCCTTCCACCGAGAGAAACATATCCATGCTGGCTGCTGTGCGGCACCTGCACATTATTTTAAAGTTTTCGCGCGGTTGCTATGGTTACTACGACTTACAGCGCACGGATGTAAAGACGAGAAACTATCCGAATGTTTACCCGCCCTTCTACCGAGAGAAACATACCCATGCTACGAATCATATTATAATACGAATCTTTTATTTTAGGAGCAGCGTTGCCAGAGCTGGTACTTTTGTACAGATCTGGTACATTTTAGAACCGTTTATACAAAAGTACATTTTGAATATTTGTGGTACATTCTTCATAATAATAAACATCGATCACGACACGACATTTTGTTATATAAAAATCGACGAATTTGAACACTAATTATCTATCGAAAGTTTCAAAAAATCGATTTTGTTTTGCTACATTGCCCTCTATCAAAATATAGACGAACTATACTTAGCCCAAATTCATTCTCATTTGGGATTTCTAGACGCCCCGGTATATTTTTCTATTATATTTACCTACTGACACATTTACTGGGTTAAATTTTATGTTATCTTTTTCTGAGATCTTGGATGCAATAATAAATTTTTGTTTTCCATATTTTTTTATAGCTACTATTCATTTTATTCATTTACCCAGAAAAAAAATAATTACAATTTCAAAGTAGGTCTACATTATAAATAATAGTTGTTTGTTCTTATAAATAGCTTTAATAAGCTAAGCTACCTTTTTTTTAACTGAATTTGAATTTATAACTTTGTAGGTTTTTTTTTTTGATAAGGAGTACTAACCGTACGCCTATAAGGTCTTGTTTCTGTACAATCTGTTAAAATCTGGTACATTTTTCACTAGAGATTAGTACAATTTTTCAATAGTCTCTGGCAACACTGTTTAGGAATCATTTGGATTTGAATCACTAAAAAGATTCGAATCGCCAGTACCAGCTGTCGTTCAAGACCTTTATATATCCCTGCTATAGCAGTATACAATTGTAAAATTTACTGACTCAAATCATATGCTAATATAGCTGTTGTATATCAAAGTTTACGTTTGCATCGTCGCGGCGCATTTGAAATATATAGGGTGTGCTCGCGAATTCTGTTGAATTGTACATTTGATTAAAGTCACAATGAATAATGTAACTTACATCCTTTCTCGTGTATCGCTTTATTTTTTCATTATGTTCATTAACTTCGCACGTTAGACCTTGCAGATCTTCAACTCTGTGAACCAAATCTGCTTTCACTACTGCTTCCAGTCTTTTGTATTCTTTTTTTCTATCATCTAAATACTCTGTAGCTAACTGGCCCAATTCAATAGCATTGTACATACATCGACCTTGATATCTTGTATCTGACTTTAAAGCATTTAAAACAGCATCGAAGTATATTGCATCCTGTATTAGGTAAGATAACTATTATTAATATGTAACAAAGATTACACGACTTTATAAATTTTTAAAGATAAAAATAGTTGTACAAACACTTATTCATATTCAAATAAGAAATTTAAGTTTGATTATGTTCTAACAAATAAGAAGTTTTGCAAATAATTAGTGAAAATAAGCAGCTTTCAATCATCTTATTGCCCTCGTCTTAAAAATATAGTATTCAACATACCCATTTCATTGTATTTAGAATATGTCTGTATATATCACCAACTTTAATAGCTGCGTCTTGTTTCAAAATTGCATCACGAACTTGCGCAGTCACAATTTTGGCGTGTATTTCAAATGGCAATGTTCCAGGCCCTTCAAACCGTAAGCGATCTTCCAATACCGCCACTCGTAGCTAACAAGTTTCAATAGGATAATCTGTTATATGGTAAAATAGGGCATTACAAACTTACCTTTGACGAAACTAATTTGGTAGTACGCGTTCTCTTTCTGTAATACAGTATATCTAACTTCTTCCGTTTATTGAAATTCTCTTGATAAATCTTTTCGATAATATCCTAAAAACTATACACTTAAGGTTTTAGCTTTTGGTAAACATTAGTTAACGTACCAACACCTGTAATTCTTGATAAGCTAGCTGTAGTTCTTTATGATCCTGAAACACATTCCTAATTTGCTGTCTATCACCTCTAATAGTATTAGTCAGATTCTTTCGATCGCGTACAATATCTTTATGAATGGTACGTAACAGCCGCTCCTGTCTCTTATTATGAAGGGTAGTATCAATCTGCATAATTTTGTTATCTCTAGCTATAGAAATAATACTTTAGTATACTATTAGCATTATATTATTTACGTATTTACTAAATAATTTGATGAGACCCTTATATTGAACAGCCTTGTCTTTTGTAACCCATCTGCTATCCTGCATGCCATGCAGCTTAACCTTTCTTATGGACAACATTACAGTACGTATCTGTTTATAAATATTAATTCCAAATGTTCCAAGAATAATATTACAAAATAATATATATATATGTATATAAAGATGACAAATATGAAATAAATGGACAAAACGTCAATACGTCACATATACTGTAGAAGCTTAAAGTAATTTAAATCAACCGTTTCTATAGAATCTCATGTTTGTATTCGCTATTTTTTGTGTTTTTGCACTGCAAAATATTGCAACTCACACCACTACCTACAAAAACTGAAAACTAATATTTTGTATAATACCCATTATTACTTCATAAATACTTTTTTGGTACAACTAGTTAACTAATCTATAGTTGCCATTGCAACATATTGTGCGTTAAATTTGCAACAAATCGGATATTTTTTTTATTACGCTCAAATCCGGAAATTTTATTGGTCATCTAAAAATAACACTTAGGTCAAACCACTTAGGCGCAGGTCTTTACATGTGCGCAAGTTCGCTTGTATACAATGAATAATACGTCAGGGATAGTCAGTGGCGTAGCCAGAATTTTGGTTTGGGAGGGGCCCAAAAGGAACGAAAGTTTTGAAAAAGTATATTTAATATTTTTAAATCATCAAAATTCTAACAGTTGTCACAGTTGAAGCGCGAAAGACCAACTCCCGACTAGAAATCATGTAATTCATTATAAATTCTTACGGGTATTGTGTGTTAAACACACGTCAGCGAACAAACTTTGTAATATAAAATGTGTAACCCCTACAATGAAAGGTACTAACATTTTCCTATAACATATAATGTTTTGAGAAGTATATTTGTACAGTAAATAATAAAATTAATCAAATTAAGCGCAACCTGAACAATTTGAAATCGCTCAATTTGCAACTTGCGATTTCTACAAAAAAGTTGTCGCAATTTCAATTTTCAGAAGTCGCTCAAATTGCCATAAATCGACCAACCTCGTTCCGAGAATTTGGAAGACATCTACGGTTATTCCTATACCGAAGGTGAATAATGCTAGGAAGTGTGATAATTTCCGACCTATTAATATGATGCCCTCTATGGAAAAGATCATTGAACAGGCTGCTAAGGAACAACTGGAGGAATTTATCGAAAGAAATAAAATTCTAGCAGACTATCAGTCCGGATTTAGGAAAGGCCATTCATGTGAAACATCATTGAATTTAGTACTTGCAAATTGGAAGGAAGAAATAGAAAATAATAATAAAGTAGTATCAGTTTTTCTTGATCTCAAAAGAGCCTTTGAAACTATTGATCGAAATCGATTAATAAGAAAACTTCACAACTACGGAATACGAGGGGTAGCCCTTAAATGGTTAGAAGACTATTTAACCGGAAGATCGCAAGTAACTAAATACGAAGAAGGAATATCAGAACTCAGAGAGATTTCTCTGGGGGACCCGCAGGGTACGATTTTGAGTCCACTATTGTTTATTTTGTATATTAAGAGGGTCGTCTACCAGCTGATTATTTTACAGCGGTGCCATATCTACATAATTCTATAAATCGTTTGCTTGATTTTATTTCAACATAATTTGAAAATTGGGCTTCATACACATATTTCTACAAATGTTTTACATCTACATATACAATTTTGTCTATGAATATTCGATATTAACTTCACAATCTCTGTTCCCGTTACAGGCCGTTACCTTGATACGGGAATCGAGATTACACTATTAATTTTTAGTTTTAATTACTGAAATTTGCTATGAGCATTCAAAGTACGTCTACACATGTGTGTATGAAGCCCGATTTTAAAATACGTTTTAAACAAATTAGAAAAACATCATATTATGAAAAAACTTAACTGTGGCAACATCGCCAACTGTCAAACGGTAGTCGGGCCTCTTAACGACCTGGGTACGGTTTCACAGGATTGCAATATCTTTTTGCGGATGATACACTCGTGAGTGTGTATGATAGTGATTTTGAGAGGGCTGTCAGGAAAATGAATCATGAACTAAAAAATATTTCAAAATGGCTGAAAATGAATAAACTTAAGCTCAATACTTCAAAGACTAAAGCTATGGTAATTGGGACTAGGGTTAGTGATAGGACTAGTGTGATAAATTGTGGTATTTCTATTGATGACGTACCTATCGACTTTGTGAAAGAGATTAAATATTTAGGGGTAGTAATAGATAATAGTCTATCATTCAAGAGTCATGTAGATTTCATAGTTAAGAAAGTAGCTAAGAAAATTAGTTTTTTAGGTAGGATTAGCACTAAGTTGAGTACATGGACAAGAATATTAGTGTATAAGACAATCATTGCCCCCCACTTCGAATACTGTGCGTCAATTTTACTACTAATTGGTGAAGGTGAGATGTATAAATTACAAAATAGGGCAATGAGAATAATTTTAGGATGTAGTAGATATACAAGAGTTACACTTATGTTAGATATGTTGCAGTGGCTTAGTATAAGACAAAGAGTTTATCTTAACAGTTTAGTTTTAATTTATAAAATAGTAAATAATAAACTTCCTGAATACATGAGTAGATTTATTGCATATAATAGTGCGATATTCATATATATAAAACTAGAAATGTTAGTAACTTTAGATTACCGTTAAATAGAAAGTCTTGCTCACAAAATAGTTTGTTTTATAAGGGATTGAAATTGTACAACGAAATGCCAGATAAGGCTAAGCAGGCGGGTAATAACATTAGTATATTTAAGAAGTTTGCTAGTATTTATGTTAAGAGTATATGTAAAAATTAAGTTAATGTATAATGTATGTACTATTTGTATGTAAATCATCCTAAGGATGAATAAAGTTTATTATTATTATATTAACCTGGGAACTCTGTGTGAGTATGCACTGTGCACTGTTGCAATAGATACTTATATTCCTCAGATCTATTTAGATTTATCGTTTCTACCGAAAATTTGTTTTAATATTTTTCAATAAAATTCGAATTATGGATACAGTACAATTTCGGAGGGGACCCGGGCCCTCCGCCTGGCTACGCCACTGGGGATAGTGAAGGAGAGGGAACAAAAGCACTGGGCAGGAAGGGAGAAAAGAATAGAGAATATCTCAGTACTATTCTCTCATGCATATATTCATCCCGCAACTTTTTTCCGACCACTTGTCAAATTTTATATTTCACCTCCATACTATATTCAGCGTATTGTCAGATCAGGCAAAAACTTTTCGTTAAAAAATATAGCACTTACTAGGGCTGGGCAAAGTATCGATACATCGGCCAGTATTCGATACCATATCATTGGTATCGATTCACCGATACCTTGGATAACATCGGTAATTACGGTAACAATTACAGTATCGTAAAAAATCATTTTTAGACAAATATTTATGGAACTAGTTTTCACATATTGACTCAAATGATAATGAATAAGGGTAGGTGTAATTATTCGCGTACAATAACAATAATTGTTATAAAAAAGGCCACAGTATTATAATATTGTAGATATGGTACAGTTGATACCGTATATGTTATTGAATATATAATTATTGGAATCAACCTGAAAAATCTCTACCTACAAATCAGTCGTAGTTATCGATTCAAGGAATCAATTCGACGTATCGATTCAAATAATCAATTTGAGGTATCTATTTATCAAGGTATCGATACATCGGTAAGTATTGATACACGATACCAAAAATGTCGATATCGCCCAGCCCTAGCACTTACTAAGTAAGATTCAGTTATATTATTATCTGGTTTTCTGCAATGACTGCCACTTTTATGAAATGATTTAATAACAGAGGCCTGCAATGGGAAATTGTGTTCATGAATTCATCACATTCTTATGTTTCTTTCCGTCACGTAGAGCTTTTTCCAGAAAGCGTCATGTAATCTTACATTTTGCTGTGTGAACAAGAGAATAACTTTGTAAAGATATATATTTTGTCTGTTAAGTCAATGTTACGTACATGCATAAAAAGTCAAGATCACAGGATATTTCATGATTTCGTTTCTAATATATTGAAGAGCAAAGATAAGTTCTTAATTACTACAGAATTCATACTGAAGATCTTGTAGGTCAATAAAACAACAATTAATAACTTCATGATGTTAGTTTTGTGTTTTATGCATATTACTGATAGTATTAAGAATATTTGAATTATATTACTATCGGTTTAACTAGTTGCAAGCAAAATTTCCACTTGAAATCTTTGATGATCATCAAATACTCACCACTATATCCAAAGCTCACACGCTTTGACATATTATCGAACAATTAAAATTATTCGTAACTTACAATAAAATACATTATGTTCACAAAAATTAACAAGCTCCTCTATGCACTGCCCCAAAATACGACTTCAGAAACGTGTAACAGTGAAAAATGATCATTTTATCTACAGTTTTTTTACGGCTTCAAACCATATAGATCCGTCGCAACAGTTACACTGGGATTCAAGAATAAAAGAGAGTAACTGTACACAGATATATTCAATAATCAAGAAATGTCAATATAAAAACAATTCTTTATTAAAATTATATACATTCATATATATTATAAACACATGAAGTACTATGCGTTATAAAATTTGAATTGTGTAATAAAAATAATATTTGTACTCCAGATAATACTCTTAATATGTTCATGTATTTATAATGTAATTTCTTCAGATCGAAAACATCAATATTTAAAGAATAAATAAACAATATCTTTAATAGGAATCACAGAGAGGATTTGTTTACAACACTCTCGAGTTATTTGGATTGCACACATCTGTTTTTCAACTCGGTAGTTAAATAAATAAAAGGGCAAAAAATATCACTAGACAAAATGGCGCGATTCGTTATGCTTCTTCATTTTCTCTTTTTCCTCGACACGTCTTCTTCCTCCATGTATCTCTTTCTCGGCCTTCCTACATAGTTAAAGAAAGATTGAAAAGATAAGAGAAAAATAAATATAATGAAATAAAAGAAGTGATAAAGGATCTAGTCATACATTTCTAGAACACGAGCATTTTTATACAGCTTGATATGAAAAGGTCTAAAAAAGTTATTGAAGGATTTTTTTATATTTATATTTTTCAAACTTCATAAATATACAAGCTGTGTAAAATATAAAGGACACCACGTACCTCGTCGCCTTGAAGTCGGATTATGGCCGTTTACAACTGTCCTATGACCTGCAAAGTACCAATAATATATACTTTTGCAGAAACCAAAAAGGGAACATAAAAACTCACCTTGCACATATGTCGATCTTATTTGTTCATGCAAGTCACCGTAAGAGGACGAGCCTTAAAAAAAGCAACAAATTAATAAATGCACACGTACACCGAACTAGCAGTGAGAATAAATAAATAAAAAATGTCTTCCATAAACCTTGAAAAACAGATGTTATATATCCATGGGACACCGTTTACATCTTGACAAAATTACAATTATTACAAATGACAACAACATGCATTGTAACATCTACAGAAAATTCTTCTCTACTAATATGAATATTCTTCTTGAATAGTCTTCTTATCTTCTTTCTGAGTTTAATAAATTTCCACAAATAGTTATTTAATTTGAAGTATGAAAGATTTGATTTGAGTTTAAAAACAGAAAAATTAATAGCTACACAGCATGCATTATTTATTGAAATTTAATGAATTCAAAATTTAATTGAAATATTATCTCTTCTTCATAGGAGTCTTCGGTCTTCGATGTGATGCTGGTCTTCTTAGATTCTGAAGAAATATCTATCTACTAGATAACAACGCGTTTCTATATATGTAAGTAAACATACTATTATTGTTTAAATAAATATATATGAATAAAAATATGAATACCCCAAGAAATCACAGCCCTTCAATTGGAAACTACTGTATTACAAAATAAAAATACTGAATAAGTGAATGTAAGAAAAAATTACAAAATGCATTCATTTAGAGCAGTCATTAAATAGTGCTACTATTTTATCAACTCGTTGATCGTATTTTTTAACGGTGCTTGGATGATCTAGAATGCTTCTTTTTTCTGGTTTGAACGGTTGTGGAGGTCCAGTAGGTTTATTGCAACTTAAATTATTTGGATTGTTTGGATCAAAAGGTGGTAAATTGTTAAATGGTAAAATTATAGGAGGAATAGGAAAATACGGACCACAAGGAATAAAAGGCATTGGAACATTACTCATATGATAATTTATAGTAGGATTATTATATGTATGATTATTTATATTAAATTGATCTGTAATGATAGGGCTCGGTTCCGGATTTGAATTATAATAGACAGAGGGCAAAGGGGGCATTTCCTTACGCTCCGCTGGCGTTTTAAAAGGTCTGGAACCATTTACTTTATGCTGCAGTTCTTCAACTTCAGCAATGCTTATCATAGGCGTGGCTGGATAACTGATTTCTTCCTTGTTTGGATCATATTTCACTTCATTTTTAATATTAACTGAAACTCGCCTTTTTTTAAATGGCAACTTAGTTTGTCCCCCGATCTGCAAAGTCGCTATCAAATCTTTCATATCAATTGGTGTATAAAATCTTCTCATCTCTTCTTCCGTTAATAACCCAACATTATGCGGTATTAATAGCGGATTATCAATAGTGATCTTTTCGCTAAACTCGGAATTCGTATCAACTGCTTTAGTTTCAGAATCGGTAAGTTTAGTAGTATCTAGCCAATCGCTACTACGCTTTTGCGATACTTTATTTATAATATTT
Source organism: Holotrichia oblita (assembly GCA_023690525.1). Lineage (NCBI taxonomy): Eukaryota > Metazoa > Arthropoda > Insecta > Coleoptera > Scarabaeidae > Holotrichia > Holotrichia oblita. Next base: position 90,598,203 of record CM043015.1, read on the forward strand.
TTTTCGTCAATTTTTCTCTCGTGTAATTTGTTACATTCGTTTAAAAGCTGCACGCTACTATGGGTATTATAATTAACTGGTGGAGTCAAAGACGAATTCATATAATGCTCGGGAGCAAATGATATTCCATCACTGTTTGATTTTGGTTCCGATACAAGTATCGGTTGGGGTTGATCGGGTTTTGGTTCCGGTAAACGTTCGATCGAGATAACTGATTGATCTTGATTTAACGACTCCGCCTTGATAGAATCTTTTTCAATCAAAAAATAGCTATACAAATCGTCTGGTAAATAATTAAATGTATCAGTTTCACTTACATTAACAGTAGGTGATAAGCCTGACTTCGTTTTTATGCCAAAATCAGCCAGAAACCCATTATTCACATAATCATTTGGATTAGCATAGTTGCATTGAACAGGATTTATAGTGGCTAATATGGTATGTTCGTTTTTGCCGTCTATTTTTTCTTCGCCACCATCGGTTTTAAAAAGTATTACATCTAGACCCTCATCAAGACCAACTACATCTATATCACTTTTCTCTTGTTCCAAATTAGAGGTTACATTAATGAATAAGAGATTATTTGAGGAGTCCGCCGTGCATTGTGTTTCAGTAACTTGATCAATAGTGAATTCGGCAGATAAAACATTCTTCTCTTGTTCTAAATTAGAACTTATATTGGTAAACAAAGGTGTACTTGAGTTAACTGCCACCGACTGTGTTTGAATGTTTTGATTAATACTGAATTCAGTAGGTAATTTTAAATCATAACAGTTAGAATTATCAGAGAGTAAATTGACTTCATGAAGCATATTTATAGTAGGCAAATTATCAGAATCCAGTGTCTTATCAACGCATTGCTGAAGTTCCTCGGAGTTTGGTAAGAATTTAGGCGAATTAGAAAATTCAAGGTTGGAATCTGGAAAGGTATCTTGTGGGATAATACAAGTTTCACTCTTAGTTGCAGGGACAATCATATCCTCGCCGAGCACCTCAATATATATGCAACCCTTACATTCTACCGTACCTTTTGTTAAAGTATCATTTGTCATCACTGCAGTACAATTTGTTCCTAAGATACAGTCAATCTTCTTTCGAATACACGTTTTTAATGTATTGTGATTAACAACTTTATATTTGTTTACCAAGTCATTATCACTAATTTTATTAATAATTAACTTAGGTATCGCCTTTAATTTTTTGTCATCTTTCATTTTGGCATCTAGGAAACATTTAATACCATCGCGCACTACAACGGTGTATTTTTCTATTTCTTCTTCTGATTCACTATAACTAGGCTCGATAAAGCGAGTGTCGACAACATCATTGAAAGTCACGCCACATTTACTGGAAACAGGTTCATTATCACTATTTGTAGTTCTTGAATATGAATTAAACCGGTCGTTAAATTTAAATACGCCGTTAAAAGGAAATTCGTTCTGTATAAAGTTTCTAAAATCATCACTGTCCATTCCTGTAAAGGCCGGCGACTCGATTTCTTTTGATTTTTCTGCTGATGCAAGTAATACAGGTGGAATGGAATTTGCGTAGCCGAATAAATTAAAATTAACATCGGAGTTTTCATAAAATTGATTGTTTATATCACTAACTGGCCCCGACAGCACACCATCTAATTCGTTATCACTATCCATTTTTGAATAGTTATCCCATTTAATTGCTTTTGAAGTAAATAAAACTTTTTGTGGTTTCGAATGTTTTTCACTTGAGTATTCTCGCTCGCTTTTCTTCTTTTTATTCTTTGACGATCTCTTCGACTTCCTGTGCCTTCTATGATCGCTGCTCTCTTTTTTCTGTATAGTAATATTGATGCCATTGTATTTTGCACGGTATTCTGTTTCCATTGGAGATTTCTTACTTTCCGCATCATCAACACTTGGCGTGTAGTTCTTTTCGCTGTTATCTTGAGTTTCAATACCTAAAGCAGCTAAGGTCTTTGGAGTTGCTAAAGTATTTGCTGTAGGAGGAAGAATTTGTACAATTGTTTCCTTTATGTCCAATTCTGAGGTACTGACAGCGTCGTCTTGTGCTGATTCGTTGTAAATAATTCCTTCGGCGATCCTATCATCCGATACATCAGATTCTTCACTTTGCCGTATTATCCTCGGATATATCAAGTTATCTTCAGTACTCAAGTTAGAGTCTTCCAAATCACTGAGATGTTCATCATATCTAGATTCAGCAGGTGGAGTTGCTATTCCAAATTTGTATACCGAATCTGAATTTACCTTTGTTTGCTGTCGTTTACACGACCCGTCCTGTTTACAGCAATTTAATCTGCAAATAACACATTCAGAAATATATTTAGCAGCATGATTAGATTTATAGCTTCTGGGACTCAAGTCAGCTTCGGTATCTAGTAAGCCATTTTTATGTAAAGAATTTGATCGTTCAGGTGATTTTATCTTAGGCAATTTAACGGTATTTACAACCTCTTCTGAAATTTGATGTATAAAAAATGATTCTATTTTAGGTTTTGTGTTGCGTGTCGCAGTAGTAGTAGTATGATGCGTTATGCTAGATATAGGTTTTACGGAAATTGTAGAGACAACTTCAGTAAAAAGTGAGCCTTTGTATTTAGATACTGAATTTGGCGTTGTTGTATCCATCACTATTTCATTAGCAATTGTACAACACGTATTTATCGCTGGCATCATATCTTGATCTGTTTCTTCGGTGTTTTTATTGTCTAACAAATTTTCTTTAACAGCGGTTGCGGACGAATTTACAGATTCTTCAATTTTTTTCGAATCAATATTCATTAAAGTTGGCGTATGAGTACTCATATTACTATCGGCAGATATCGCATCTTCTAATTGCGTGGTCATGTCTGCATGTTGTAGAGAAGTTGAAGAGTAATTTGATAAAACTGATGATTTTGGTTCTGATTTATTTGAAGTCATTGATACTTCATTTTCTGAGTGAGTAGACTGAATTGAAGACAACGCGGGTGTTAAATTTGAATTGGATTCTGGAAATAATTTTTCGCTTGCGGATTCTTGAACTGCTAATGTGTGTTGTATGGGTTGCACATCTTCCTCTCCGCTTGCTGAAAAGGGCGTAGAAACTGCTGTTGATGACGAAGTCAGCGGTGTCGTTTCTTCAGAAACTGAATTTACAACGTTACTGTCAAAGGTATTACGTTCTACTACATTTTTCTGATTTGCGATCGAAACCGGCGATACTAGTCTTAAAATAGGTCTTGCAGTAGGTAATTCAATAGATGATGTAACAGTGGTTTGTTCGTTATCACATTTTTCCTCGTGCATTTCCTCTGTAGTGGTGGGAGCTATTACCGAATTAGTATTGTCATTTATCTGAGGTAAGTCCGCTGGTGGTATATCTGTAGAATCCATATTGCCTTTTTCACAAACATCAATCTGTGTAGAATTCGATGATAATATTTCCGAACAGCCAGTTGTATTCGATGTATCTTTTGTTCTTACATCACAATCACTACTATCTTCGTTTAGTTTTAATCTCTTCAATGATGACAACAGTGATGTCTGTACTAAAGGAGTAACGTCTTCAGAATTAAATTGCTTTTTATTTTCTTTACTTGAATATGATGCACTTTGACCTGTACTCATGGTATTAAATAATGCTGGTGTTTTTATCGCTAACGACAATTGTTTCGAAACTAGGCTAGATGCAATGTATGTGTTATTAGTTTCTTCAGAAATAAATTCATTAATTTGTTTCGCTGTAAAATCTTCAGTTACTGCTGATTCCATGTTAGGTTCTCCATTTTCTTTATTAAATTCAGACACTAATTTGCGAGATTCCGCAGATATCGACGAAGCTAGAGATGGCGTTTCTTCCAGAGATACTTTTTGAAATAAGTTTTCCGAACCGGAAATGTTTAATAACTCCTGTTTAACTGTGGTAAAGATCGTAGCAGGGACATTTTCTTTGACTGCAGTTTTGTCCAGTAAAGGGGGAACTTCAATTGACCGAGATAATGCTTCGTCATTCATGTCAGATGCAATAGGTGAAATAGAAGGTGCTGGTGTAGACACTGCCGAGACAGAAGCCGATGTAGTCATATTTTCGAAAGAGCCTAATGATGCCGCTACCAGCGAAGACGATATGCCACTAGATGAAGATGGAGACGATATCTTATCCGGAATTGGTTGCGAATCTTCATCCGAAATTAAATCTATAACATCAATTTTCTTTGTTCCAGTCCTCTTTGGATTCTTAATCTGTATTGAAAATGTATTTTTAAATAGTTTAATTGCCTAATAAAATGTAAGCAAAATAACACTCACTTTATATGTGATCTCCATTTCCTCTCCCTCACTAAGAACAATGGTACTATCTTCTTCTAATTCTTCAATGTCTGAATCGCTGTCTATAGTTAGATTTTCAGTCTGAACAGGAATTTCATTGAAGGTGCTTAAGAATTCGCTGGATCCCTGTAAAAGAATTAACAAAATGAATGATAAATAAAACATCAAATACTTTAAGACCCTTAATTCAATTTTATATAATTTAATTTCCGTTAAAATTTCAGTACCATTAAAACTGCATTCGACAAAAATTGTTAGCGGGAGGATAACTTCAAATATTTCACTTATATAGAACTTGGTGAGATACACAAACATACTAGATAAGTATGCTTTAGTATGTTAAAGAAAACCTTCCTCTACGAATTATTTTAACCACAAACAACAATATATGTACCTACATAACAAGTGTGTGCGACATATGCTCTGGTATGTTTAATTAGTTTTCGTGACGTGCCATACATATTTCCCTCTCTATATTCTCGCCGAAACGTAATGATTACTTAAACGGTCATACCAAAGTAGAAACAGTTAGTCGCCAAGACTCACTTTTATACTATAAACATCAAATTTTAATTCCGTGTACATTTTAATTTAGTCGATGTACATATATAATAGTCGAATTTTTGGATCTTCTCCGTTACCTCATGAGTAATGTCAGTATGAATCGACTGATTTGTTATATTGACATTTCTATCTAATATACGTTAAATGTCGGTGATGAACATTTTACGTATGTGTTTTGCGTCTGTGTTTAATTACGCTGTTAATAACGTAACGGACAAGATCCAAAAATTCGATTGTAAGTACATATTAATATAGGCAGCATAATGCAACGACACAACGTCTAACCCTCAAGTGTGACATTCTCATCACATTGCAATGGTTTGTAAGGAGTACAAGTGATATTATGCTAATTGAACAGTACTGGCGATAAGCCAGTTAATACATCGGCACCGACATTCCCCACTACAAATTATTAATAATTATTATTATTATTAATTGCTATTTCTAATATAGAATTAAAATTTGTCGGTTACAGTATAGTATGCCCTAAAGTACACTTAAATTAACAGTGCAAGCCAGAAATGGGTCGTAAAAGATCACTAAACCAAAAAGAAGCTTAGAAGGAAATAAGTAGATTAAATTCTACCAGTCACAAGAAAATCTCAAACAATTCGAATGTTGAAAATTTCGAAGTCAATGAGGATTTTGTCATTAACTTGGTGAAAAGTTCCTCTAAGGGACATAAAGCAAGAATTTCAAGAAATTATTGATCTGGAGGCAAATAGCATTAATACGCACAGTGAAAATGTTCATTAATCTGATTACTGATCGAGGAGTAATTTATATCAACGTAAAATATCTTCTCTATTTAGTCCGAACCAACCAACCAACCAATTTCAACTATATTTTTCAACATTTCATGTATTTAGAAAGACATGAAGATCGACTACGAAAAATTTCACCATTTAATTCCTTAGGAACAAAATCGTATATACTTGCCCGAAGAAAATGTCTGTATTTTTTTCTTTGGTGGGTGCTAGTTTTATCGGCGACAGTAATGTGCCTTTTCATTGATAAATATATTTTCGGCAGTGCACACAATAAACGACACCGTTAGACACTTAAAACATATTCGGGTAAAGCAACAAAATCCAAGAAATGCTATATCTACGAAGGTAATGTCAACAATAAAAAGAATAGATAAAAATAGATTATGGACCCAGGTAGCAACGAAATAGACTTGGAAGAGGCAAATACACATACCAGGAAGCCCAAACGGGAGAACTGGGAACTTGCCAACTAGCGCATCTGTACAAGACAGTGCATGGAGTGGGCGATAAACACTTTCCAGCCATATAAATCGCCGGGAGTGGACTGGATTTTCCCCGTACTCCTGCAAAAAGCCAGGAAGAAGTAACACAACATTTAGTAAACATAACGAGAAGCAGGCTGGCGTTGGGATACATCCCCAAAAGCTGGAGAAGGGCTAAAGTCACCTTCATACCAAAAATTGGGAAAGAAGATGGGACTAACCCCAAATCCTTCAAACCCATTAGTCTGACATCCTTTCTATTGAAAGCGATGGAAAAACTAGTAGACATCTATATTAGAGTGGAGGTAATGGAGAAAGCTCCACTTCACAGGAATCACCATGCATACAGGGCGGGCAGATCTGCTCTGCATGACCTAGTTGGAATCATTCAGAAAACCCTGGATGATAAAGAAACAGCGATCTGCGCTTTCCTAGATATTTCAGGTGTGTTTGATAACACGTCACATAACGCGATTGAACAAGCACTTGAAGCTAGGGGAGACTGTAAAACAGTAACACGATGGATAAGTAAAGTGCTCTCCACGAAGACAGCTGACATGACGGTAGGCGAACAGACTATCAAAATCAGAACCACTCGTGGAACACCTCAAGGTCTGTTCGCCTCTAATGTGGAGCCTGGTAGCAGATGAACTGCTCAACAGGCTGACAGCCTTCGGCATACATTGTGTAGGATACGCCGATGACATTGTAATAATAACAAAAGGCAAGTATGAGGGAATTCTTTGTGACCTAATACAAACAAGCCTTAAAATCAGTAGTGAATGGTGTCGATCAGTGGGGCTGAGCATCAACTCCGCAAAAACCACGATTGTACCTTTCACCAGGAAGAGAAAAATGTCGAACATGAAAGACATCCACTTGGATGGAACAGTGATCGAACGCAAATCAGAGGTTAAACACTTAGGAATAACTCTAGACTCAAAACTTCTGTGGGACAGACAGATAGAACTGACAATGAATAAGGCAACAAGAGCCTTAATTATCATAGCATGTGTATGCATCACCGGAGCCATGAAAACATGCCCAACTGCGGCCTTAGAGGTAATTTTAGACCTCACCCCCTTACACATAGTGGTGGAGAGAGCGGTCCTTGCGGCAATACACAGACTGACCAGGCCGGGGACTGGAGCGAGAACATCTCAAACCGGGCTCTCCCCACTTCTAAGTCTACCGAATGATGAAATGGTCAAGGAATAGAGCTTTGAAAGCAATTTCCTCATCAAGGTAAGCAACAACAGAGAGTGAGTAGGAGAACACTCCACGTACTCCCTAAAATAAAACACTATCAAGTGGTATGTGGACGGTTCTAAAACCGATAAAGGAACAGGTGCAGGGATATTTGGGCCAGGAACCAAATATTCCGAGCCAATAGGAATATACCCCAGCGTCTTCCAAGCGTTGATCAATGCCATTGGAAGATGTGGTCAGCTGAATCTTGACAGAAACTATCGGAAGCAGAGCATTGCAATTTTCTCCGATAGTCAGGCGCTGAGCTCTAACACTATCAGCTCAAAATTAGTCTGGGAATGTCTACGCATCCTCACAGGGTTTCTTACAGGCCACTGTCACCTTGGTGAACAAGGATAGGTCTAAAACAGAATAACGACTGCAGGTTCTGCGGGGCTGAGGATGAAAATCACCTGACATCTTACTGCACCGCCATCACGGAAACCCGAATCAACCATCTCGGCAAAGACGTGATAGACGAAGAAGTTATACCTTCTCTGAAACCATCACAGTTAATGCAGTTTATTAAAGCTCTTGGACTTGGGAGCTTTGAGAGCAATAGGTCGCAGCGCAATATCACCCTTATTTTAAATCTAAATCTAAACTTGATTAAATAACATACATACAACCATGTTAACAAATATACTTACACAGCCAGTATCAAAATCAGCAACCGATTTCGCCGCTTCCTCTACTTGATTTTTAAGGTATACGAAATACGATTGTATAGCGGAAGCTCTGTAATCCAGTAAACGTGTAAGCGCGTCAGGAACTGAATCACAGGATGGTGACAGTACTGTCATCATTATTGGATTTCTTCTTAGAAAATTTTTCGTTTTTCCAAATTTTTTGAAAACAAATTCTTCTAACATTTGCTTTTCATCCGGTTTTGCAATCTGTTTATACCTCTCAAAAATTAAATAATATCGACAAAAAACTTCATCTGATAACGATTCGGAAGGCATAGTCATCAGAAAATGGCTAAAAAATCAACCATACATGCGATTTAAACAACAATAATTCTTTAACAATTTGTTATACTTACCAATACACTCGTCGCATTACCATTTGGCAAGTTGGATTTCGCATATTGTATTTCATTTTCAATAGCACGTGTATAATATGTCTTAATCTATGATGTAAGTAAATTCCGAGTACTTTACATAGTCTTTTTATAACAAAGAGATTGTATTTCTTGTTCTCTCTTTGTTTTGATAATGTGTATACTAACTCCATTTCCAAATTACAATAATATGTTAATATGTCCTCCATTCGAGTAAAATAATTTGTATCGACGACGGCATCTCCCAAAGTTTTGTAGTATAAATAAAAATGTCTTATGTGTAATAGTGCCTTGGTTTTTAGTAAAGGTTTATCCTTATTTCTGACAATTTTGTCTTTTAATAAGCTAAAATAAAATATTCTATTAATATCCCAGCAAACAAAATTCAAATTTCGCGCAATTATTTTTAGTAACTACAACATAATCGTATAAAAAGAACTATTAATCTGAGACAATTTTATAGGTCATTTCATGTTTCAGCGTTGAAGTTACTAAAAATAATTGCGCGAAATTTGAATTTTGTTTGTTGGGATGCTTATTAAAACTAATATGTATTATGACAATAAATGTAGTTTTGCAATTAGTGCTTGCGATACAATTCTGTAACTAATTACCAACCAATACAAAAAATTATTAGCGCATTTCTATGCAATACATATATTATACATAAATAGAAAATCATCAATAACGGTAAACGATTTGGTGAAAGACAACATAGTAGCGCTGGGTGATACCAATGTTTTCGATAACGGGTACCAATACCAATGAAGGTATGGATACATACCGATGTATCCATTCCCTGCACGATAATATAAAAATTGTAAAAAAAAAATAAAATCAGTAAATTAAATCATATACATATATAGTATATCTGCAACATTTTTAAATGACAAAAGATTAAAATCTAACAGTAGTTATCACCATATAAGAAGTTTGCATTATTTAATCTGGGTAATCTTGTCTGCGCAATCGTATTATCTCTGAGTAGTTAGAGTTGATATCCAACTTTATTGTAGAAGTAATATAAAAATATTTATTACAAAACAAATACACAAGACTACCGAGATTTTAAAAAATTTAAACCGTAACAGAGGGTTTCGATTTTTTTGTTTGTTTTTTATGACCAATTTGTTTCATATACTTAGTGTGCAAACCTACGAGTATACAATTGACGTCTGCTTCAACGGACTTGTACACCTACGTACAAATTCGAGTCACAAAATAGTGACGATATTGATATATTTAAGAACGCACTAAATAAATCTTTAATTTATTTTTTTCTGTTAAAAATTATTCAGTCAGCTTTGAATATTCGGCTAGTGAAACGGATGAACAAGTATTAATTATGTAATGCCACACTCATTTAGCCACTAGATTAAAATGATGGATTCATGCTTTTAGTTGATACACCACACCCTAAACGTTTGCTGTCCTGCTTGTCGTGAATTCAGAAAATGCATTTTCCAAGCTGGGTCTTCTGATGGCCACACTACATCTTCGATGTGTTCTTGGGTTACTTAATTAGATACATACGACGATGCGTTTGCTCAACTAACTTATTCAGCTTACACGTGTTTCGTCTGTTAGCCCAAAGCTAGAGTTTGATTCTGCACACTCAATCAAGTTTTACTATTAGTCAATAAACTCTTCTACTTTTAAGTAATTTTTTTACAATACAGTGTGTTCATATCAATCGGTTCAAAGATAATTTATTCATAGCACTTATAGATTTACCCTTAAGAAAGTAAATTCTGAATTATATAGTCGATTATGTTCTCTTCAATGAAAATATTATTAGATTTCTAGCGCTACCGGTTATACCGGAAATCACCATCTACTTTGTTATTTTTAATGGAACACCCTGTATATTTTTACATATTTGGATTTACCTGTTTTTAAGCTGTATAAATACCTTTAGTTTTTTAATTTGATTCGTGCGTTTTGTAGTTATTCGATTTTTTCTAAAAAAAAATTTCTATAGCGGACATTTATTAAAAAAATCAGAGAACACTCGATTTTTCGGATATCAATCTAGAATTCATGACATGCTTAAACAACATGTTGGGGTAGATTTTAGCGCCGAGAACGGCTATCTACATTGCGTGGTTACTTTACTATGGCACGTTAACTCTTTGAAATTTTGAAAAACCATAACTTAATTTTTTCAAATTGCACCCCCCATATTTTATTACTTAGTCGTCTTTGTGGTCCAATTCTAAATCTTTTATGTCCAGGCTGTACTATACCTAAAATTAAAAGTTAGGAGATAATTAGATTTTCATCGATACTTATCCAGTGTGCCGTGGAAAATAAACGTTCTCAAAGATTTATTGTCAAAGTCTAACGTCAAAATCATTCTTCGTCGTTTGATGCTTGTCAGTTAATAATTATCGTTAAATGCCTTTACACTATTACTATAAAAAGTTAAAATGGATAACACTTTAATGTTCGAAGACAGATGGGTAGGGCGGTTAGGAATTGGCCTGTAAGATCTCCAGATATGACACCCTGTATACAGTAATGGCCAAAATAACAGCCTAATGTATACTATTTTTAACTTATTCGCTTTCTGATCGAAATCATTCTGAGCGGTAATGGAACAGGTAAAGGTGCAGTAGTGTATTTAAAGTCCATTCCAAATAAGAATGGAGCAGATGACGCTACAATCGGAGCGCATACCACACAGGAACAAGCTGATTTGCAAAATCGCGGTAAATTAAAAATTTTTTTTCAATTGACTGATAATTGGCTGACCACTAAGTAGAATAACATCTTCATGAACACATTTAATGCTTCTATTGCACTTTTTTGAGCTTCGTCCAATTTGTCATATTTCGTTTGACATATCCGTTTCTCTGATGGCGTCTCTATATCTCTGATGGTATCAAACACTGTCTTTTTGCTAATCCCAACTTAGTTTGCTATCCGATGAAGCCTTTGCCCACTTGTTACATGCCTGCACCTTGCATTTTTTGAGGAACCCGTGAGAGTAGCATAATTCACGTATTGACGTTTATCAAAAGCATAGGATAAATAAACAAGAAAATTTAAGAAAAACGGTTCAAATCGTACCTTCAATAAGTGAATATTATGATTCAGAAGCTCTAAAAAAAACTAATTTTGTATAAAGAATCCAGATGAAATAAATAAAAAAGAACAATAAATCACAATAATCGCAATAGAACCCAAACAACGCTCGCATAATATAACCTTTTTGACGTTTATGACATATATGCAATTTTGACAAATTGTTCATGTGTAAATGTGTACTAGATTTTAACCAATCACAGACGATTTATTTAGACCCTATCTTTCATAGCGCTCCTTTCTTATTTGGAATGAGGTAGTATATTCGTATACTGGTTGGTTTTATGTGAACAAAATAATAGCAATAATATACACTTGAAACAATAATGTTGAGAAGCCTGAGAATATAATTTTTTATTTATTGCATATTAAATACTTCAATACATCTTCAAGGCATATTGTCGACCAATTTTTACAGGGTTCGCGAGAGATGGAGAGCAAAATTTCCTTATTTAACACCAGTTCACAATAGGATTGAGGTCTAGAGACTGAGCTGACCACTCCAGAACCTCAATTCTAGTTTCATGGAACCAGTCCTTCGCCCGCCGACTAGTGCGTTTAGAATTGTTATCTTGCGTTAACATCCACTTTAAATGCATTTCCCACTCGGTATAAGAGGATATCTATACTCCACGTTCATTTAAAATATCTTTTATCTAATATACGTATTAGCCGGTTGCCAAAATAAAAGAAGCATCCCCAAATCATTGTTTTTGAACCACCGTGTTTGATTACCTTTAAAGTGCATCCTGATTGAAAAGATGTATTTGCTGGTCTTTTAGCAAATGATTTAATGTCTTTGACCAAAAAACACAATTTTGGTTTTATTTGCCCAAAGTATATTAGGCTATTTTTCTGGTGTTGATATACTCCTGTACAAACTTCAAATGATACCTAACATATTGTTTTTACAACAATGGCACTTTTCTAGTACTCCTTTCAGATAAATCTTTATTTTGTTAATGTCTGCGTATTGTTCGTGGACTAATATTTGATTGTAAATCTTGCTTTATTTTAGAAGCAAGAACCAATATACTCGTATTTATTGTTGTTTGATGCAAACTCATTGTCATCGCGATTCATCGTTTTTCTTCTGACGGTCCCGAGTTTCTGTTTTTTTCGCCAACGCAGTTGGCTGAACAGTTTAAGATAGTTTAAATAAATCTAGAATGTTTACTTGTACTTTCTTAGTCTTATTAACTTACGTCTTTCTACATTGCAGTGTTTTTGCGACCTATTATTTTTACTAACAATTAAAGAACTTATGCAACACGAACAGTAATAAATACATATTAAACTATTTTACACAAATTGAATCTTTTGAAAGAATGTAGGGCAAAATGTATAATGTAGCAAAAGAATACGGGATTTTCCCGAGCTGTGACGATATTATTATTATTACAGTTGTTTATGAATTTCGCCATCTCATTCATGGCAGTTTCAATAATTATTTACGGATTTTTTAAATTTCATACTGCTATTATTTTACCTATAACTGCATGTTTACCTCATATACAGAATGATCTAAAAAGAGTGCTACCGTTGCTATCCATTATTACTAATGCTAGGAATTTAGTTAAATGAGCAAATTAATAGTGCTTCGGAATGACGGAACACCATGTATAATTTTAGACATTTTGGAAGACGATTTACTTTGAACATAAAAGTTCCAGGTGTTCAAATATACATATGTATTTAGCTGCTGCTTAATGCACGTTCATGCTCAATAGTATGTATTTTAAAAGCCCTTCCATCTATTACTTGGAAAACTTTATTTCGCGCTTGTCGTCTCATTCCTAATAAACACTATCCTTTATGTTGCCTCAGCGAAAAATAGCCCAAGCATGTGAGGCCAAGAAAATATGCTAACCATTAAATTGGGCGATTTGGTTCAATTCACTTCTTAGAGCTAGTACACATGGAGCGGTTATTGCCGCGGTTTCAAAAATGGTTACCGTACACACGGAAGCGGTAAATGTGGGGGTTCAGTCAATATCATAATGGAAGTTCAAGAAGTTGCCTGTGGAAAGGAGAAAAGGCCTTCCATTTGGAATATGGAGAGCTCAGAGTATAAAAACAGAGTATTGAAAAAATCGTATTGGCAATAAATCAATAATTCATCAAAAGATTTAATTGACATTTGAAAATAATTAAAGGATTTTGGTTCATATTATCTTAATTTTGCATAAAATGTTATAAACATTCTATGAGTTAATCTATCTCTTAAGATAGGATGTACCCAGTATTGCCTTTGTCTTTGTTGCCGCCGTTTTCAACGTCGATAAAAGAGCTCCATGTGTACTAGCTCTTAGTATATGTTGCATCAAGACAATGCTGCACTATTGAATGTATGGCAGCTGCGTGCAGGCAGCTTATCCTGTCGAAAATTTAAATTTCGTCATGTAAAGAGATTAATCATATCAAGAGACTCTTTCTATATTCCAAAACATTTCAAATATCTAGCTTCCCTTAAAGTATCATTATAAAAAATCTTACCGACATGACAACTGTAGAACCAACAAATCATTGAATTACAACTAATATGGTAAATGAGGACGTATTAGTAGTATTAGTAAGTTTTTTTGTAAGGAAGGAAGTAGCTAGTCTACTATGACTTCTTCCTAAGAAAAGTGCCTCTAAAAATGGCTAATCCTTTATAATTTGTTTTAGGACAATAGTGTAGAAACACTTTTATCTCATTTTCACTTAAAATATATATATATTTTAAATACATTATGGTACTTCTTCATTGCATCATTCATTACTTCTTTTTTAACTAGATATTAATCAGTACTAAGAACACTACGACCTTGATAATTTAACTGAATTTCTAGCTTCAGTAAAAACAGAGACAGCAACCGTGGCCTTATAATTTGGACCGGCCTGTATAACAAATGTTTAAAAGAAAATGTTTTCTTTTAAATTTTCAAGAATAGTGATTATGCTGAAAAATGGGTCACAGTCAGAAGCAGAGATCAAGTTATTAATACTTATTCAAATTAAATGTAAAATTCTTGAATCAATAAAATATCTAAAAATAAATATGTATATATGTATATATATCGTTACATACAAGTTAAATATTTATCTATATTACCTTTAATTACAAGTGTACATAGTAAATTAATTAAAATTAAAATATCTATGTACAGAAGAAATATAAATTTAAGAATTATTAAGTTTGAGAAATTTGGCTTTCCACATTTACGTTATCTTTATATCAAGATCTTTGACATAATATATGCATGCTATATAAAACAAAACTTAAGAAGTAAATTTAATAGTTTATTTGTTTTGAGCTTTACTTGCATATAAAAGTACTTACTTTTTCAATTAATCTTAGGTATCTATCTTAATGAATTTTAATAAATGATCTAATTATTACTATAATAAATATCAAGCCATGATAGTATTTAACTTTCTCAATAATTTATTATAATGTCAATGTTCCAAAAAATTCTATTACAACATAAATCGCATAACAAAACTACATTTATGCTATATGACACGTGTACAAAAAACATACCTATTATAAGCTAACATCATGTCATCTACTAATTTCTCATTGTCTCGTTGTGTGCTTACGTTAATTCTTTTACTAATTTGCTCATGCCATCGTTCAATTGTATCTTCAGATTCCTGACTTGCCTCTGTGGAAATTTAGTTTAAAAATACTACTATGACAAATATTTATAGACTTACCTAAATCAATAATGCATTCTTCTGATTTTACTGGTATAGTTTCTGTAACGTTATCCATTTCAGCACTTCTGAGTATTACTTTGAACTTATCCTAAAACGCAGTATTGTATATTTGTAAACAATCACTACCATAGCCTGGATCAATACCTGACAATTTATAAATTATAAGAACTGTACTGACTGTACTGTTTTACCAACGATTACGTATTTATCAATTAACATAAATTTAGATTAAATCTTAACAATTCACTGGATTATTTATATATTTTGTGACATTAAAGCAGAAGAATGAAAGCATAACAAATATGGCGTTTTCTTTAATACACCACTATTTCACATCAACAGACACTTGAGACAGTTCGGTTTGGTGAGTCTATTGTAACATTAGAGTACACTTGTAGAGTAAACAGTTCTGCCTGTGTTTCTTATCAGATTTGAAGCATATTCGTTTAAAAAACTAACACTTCACACACATTTTTGCAAATGGCGTCAACTTATTAAAGTTCTATAGCAGAAAATAACGTCATAAAAGGAGGAGTGATATAATTTTTGATTGGTTTGTACTTCGCCTGCGCTTGTGGTCTGTGCAAGATGGCAACATAGAAATTTTAAACGTATACGAAGTGCAACAGCGGGACAAGATTATGAAAACTCGATATGACAAGTTAATACGAGACAAAATGAAATGGAGAGATTGTTAAACTGTATGAACATTAAAAATTAACAAAGAAAATATTTAAATTGTGGACTTAAATAAAAAAACAAACCAAAGCATTGAAAACAAAAACTAAAAGACAAAATACAAAAACCTGACCTGAAACTTTCTATGCGCAATAGTCAGCATCCTCAATTTCATGAAAGAATAAACAATTAAAACATCAGATCACCAAACACCACAACTTTGATTAATTACCCCGAGTAATTATAATCAAAGTTGTGGTGTTTGGTGATACCTATGATATTAGATATATATTTAAATAAAAATATATAAAGCATTAGAATATTGGCAAAGTTTCATTTATGTACGCATAAGTTAGTTATGTACACCAAACCTGGTCTGGTTATGTCAAATACTTTTTTGTAGACTAAAAATCAACATAACAAAATCTCGTAAAATTCAATTCAATTGTATTGTAATTTGGAGAACATCCTTAAAACCAGACAATGCAAATAGATACCCACTACGATTTGTTACCTTGGAGATTTGAATTTGAACTCCCACAAGTTGTTTACACATTTGCAGTTTCTTGCCGTGTTGATCAATAAATCATTAGAACACGCGTGCATGAAGAGTAGGTGTTTAGACAGGCGGTCCAGGGAATGGAAGCCACTGTCGAAAACTGTCTATTTTTGATTATATATATAATTTTCTACGGTATTTTATACCTAACGTTGCAAATTAACGTGCCAATTTGTACATTATCCTTAATACGACTCTTGGATTTAATCTATACAAGACATTCTTTCAGTTTTCCCACAAGTTTTAATATGTGCATGGGATTCCCTCATTTTTTGCAGGTGCTATACATAGGACAAGCTCTTTGCAATTATTAATCATCGGGATGCTATTTGAGAGGCATGAGGGACGTGTCGTAGGTCATCCCACCGTCCTTACCCATCAAGAGGAGATACTAATATCGCAGATTATCAGGTAGAAAATTGGCGTTTTCTCAACACTGTTAGTAACACCAGAGGTACATAAATAAGTGACAAAACAAGGCAAAAGTGTTGCTATAGGTGTTAAATTGGTGCCAAAGTAATCTCACGATGGGTCTACATTATTTTTCTTCACCTTTTAGTTTGGATGACAATGTAACCCCAAACACGGGCCCGACAGCAAAAATAGTTTGAATTAAGCTAGAATAAAAGTTGTCATGACAACGTTGACAGCTTATTTCCAGCTGTCGTCGAAAGCTGCAAGCTTGTATCCAACCATATCCAACTTGAATTAAGCATCCTAATACTTATTTACACGTGACAAGCTTAAAGTATACTTGCTTTGCAAGCTCATGGTAAACTTGCGCCGAACATTTTACGCATTACCGACTCGATGAACGTTAACCTTTACTTGACTCATCCTTGCTGCGTAAGCGATTGCAGTATGCTGGAATTTCAAGTGTAGAGTAAGCTTGATTTAAACTAACCACGTTAAGCTGGATAAACAAGTGAAAATCGAATCAAAATGCAGCTTGCTATAAGCTTACGTGCTATCTGGGGGGCTACTTTGACACTTACTTCGTTATTTTTTTCTCGAAAACGATTTTTCGCAAAAATCTGTCTTATGGCAGGTTATGGGTATAACCTGTATTGCCACCCCTGATTTTTATTAAGTCGATTCAATTATAAATACAGCGTCTAGGATAAAAAATACCACTAAACCTGCGCTAAGTAACCCCGTTTTACGGTAGTTAAGAAATTAACTATTAATAATGCCGCGTATTAATATAAATAATTCTGACGCATGGCGTATTACTTGCGACTTATCAATTCCCTTATATTATCTCGTACACTTATAACTAAACATGGCATATGGTTACCATATGCAATGTAGGAGGCATTTCAAGCGTTATCGTATTTGCGTATACGGTTGATGGTGTATACAATGGTGAATATAAAATGCGTACATTTTTTTATAACTTATATCATCGCTTATATTAAATGCAAAATTCCATACGTAAGCCGCTGGCATGTGTACCGAATTGGTCAACTTTACATATAATTGGTATTTTCTAAAAATGAGCGATATTAAATCTAATTTAGATGTGGATAACAATTAAATCCGTTTTTGTGACATATTCTAAATGTTTATTAAATCTGTGACACTATTCAAGTACTAAACACCTATTAAGTCTTTAACCTTTTAACTATTTTTTTTATGTGTGGTGGGTGCTTAGTTGCAGTGACTCCGTAAGCTGTATTACTTGTCTGGCTATCACTGCAACTCTTGCGGTGTAGTTTTGTGTAAGTTGTGTTCAAATGGCTTTGTGACAGCATCATATCGCCTTTTATGATGCCGCGCTGTTAATCACTTTGCTCCCAACAGCGAATGGCAAGTCGATCCGGGATTAAACTCTCTGAAAAAATGTCACCGTCCCTCCAGATAATTGAACCCCGGCACCTATCGTCCTCTCACAACGATAGTCAGCCGCCTAACCACTGCGGCCATCAACCCGTTAAATATAGTATTACCTCAAATTTGTAAATAGAAGTCTATACTTCTGATGACGGCTTTGTTCATGAAGCTGGAAAGCAATCCTTAATAAGCATTCAAAGCAAAACCATTAATGTATTAATATCTATATTTAAAACACAATTTTTTGTACATAAAATATTTTAATTTAAAAAAAAAGGAGGAGGAATAGTACTCACAAATCACATAAAAAATCAACTTGCATAAGTAAAACCATTTGATAATAATACAAGTAAATACAATATTTTTAATAAAAATGTAAAAATCATATAAAATTATGTCATTGTACCAAAAACTGGATTATGCCTGCAAATACTGGGTCCATACTCTTCATAAGCAGCTTTGGTATGACAAACTTGATAAAACTCAGGCTAGAATAAATAAGCAAAATTTATATAGGTTAATATTTCTAATTAATGGTATTCTTACAGTTGATGCTAACATACTGCCACCAAACCAAACAGCGTATCTTTGCATGTGATGCGTTACTACATTGACATTAATCGGTTTTGGCTAAAATTTAAAAAAAATACAACCTTGTTTTTTTATTATATCAATAAAATAGATTTACCTTAATTCGACCACCTCCTAAACTCTCGCTAAGTTTCAATCTAGCATCCACTGTTCTCTTCAAATCCCGTTGCAACCTTCTATCAAAATCTTTGAACATGGTAGAACCTCCCGATAGAACTATATTATTATAAAGAGGTCGACGAACATCTATAGGGCAATTTTGAATTACATCGTCGACAATTTCAGAAAGAGGAATGGTAAAATCAGGATTCGAAAATTCTGGATGGAAAAATATTTCCGGTCCGAGAAATCTCTCGTAACCAACATCTACCGTGAAGGGCTGCTTTGTTACCGAGTTCATCCCTTCATATTTTTTTATACATTTTGCCGGATCTGCATCGTACTTGGCGAATTCCTTTGCAATGTCTGGGCAAATATAACAGTAACGTTCTTTAATAGCTTTCGCTGTTTCTAAAGATTGTTCCGGAGGAATACCAATTTCACGTTCACGTAGAAGTGATTGGATAAAATAGGTAATATTTCTACCAGCTATAGGGATGTGCTTAATACAGCTACCAATAACGTAGCCTTCTGCCTAAAAATAATGGGAATAAAAATTATTGAATTACTTAAAAATTGATACATGAATAGTATTCTACGTATACTAAAATTTTATGAAACAATGCGTGGTAATAAAGATAGGTTTCTGTTTTTTTCTGTAATGAGGGCAAACATAAGTTTCGAATGTGACTATATCTTAGAGGTTTGGTGCAATAAGAGATAATATCAAGTGGTTTAATATGTCAGTACGTTATAATAAGAAGATTTATCTCAATAAACCTGATTCTCAACCAGCAGGTTCTCTATTATACACACTAAAGATAAGTAAAGCTTTAGTAAAATTACTTTGGAATGAGAAATAGGCATTCCAAAATCATTGGAATCGCCACAGTTATATGTATTTTCTTTGTTTTAGCGTTACTTTTAGAGTTCTGCGTACTACTGCAAGTACAGGCTTGAAATACTAGATATTCTCTTTTTGTGCAGTTATGCGGAATTGTTGTTTTCATAAGTTCAGAATTGTTAATTACAAAATTATCTAATAGTAGATTTTCAAGTTGAATGGCCGCTTTTTATATTTTGGTAAAATATAAAATAAAACTTTTACTTTTTTAACACTAACAGGAGGGCAGCACATAAAATACCACATTAAGAAAAGTATCAGAAAGATTGTGATGAAATTATACTTTCCGACAGTAATTAGATCATCAAACTTACATATTTCACAAAATTGAGGTACTGAAAGTGAAAACAACTTGCACTTTAAATCAATGGGTGCATTCAGCAAAATGAAAGTTACCGGTGGGTTCTAGCACTCTGATGTGATTAGTCGCAGTTTAAAATTTAACCAATTTTTTTCTGATACTACAAAAAGCATAGATGATATATAAGATGGGCATTGCTTTGAAAGATCAATTTCTGTAACTCTGAAAAGAAGTGATTCTATCAATGGTTATTGTAGAAAATCAATGAATTGACTTCAAGTATACTGCAGAAGCAATACACATTTCCTACGAATGTATATTACACATCATTCATAACGATTTGGATATGGGATCTATCCAATCTATCCATCTATTATACCTCCATAACGACGTATAAATTAAATAATCAACTAACAAGCCGGAGATGGTTTACGTTAATTTTTATATCATTTAAATACTTTTCTTTTAACTTTGTGTTTTTTATTTCCATTATTAATACTTAACTAAAGCTTTCGTTTTTCAAAAAAAAGAAATGAGAAAATTAAATGCACCTAGTACAAAATAATGTAATTATAATAACAACATAAAGTTGATCGTTAGATGTCTAATCTATAATTTAACAGATTATGTAGTTTGTAGAAATATGCCATTAGATGAGAACTGTGGTGATGTACAGGATAAGAAAAAAAATGGTTTTATCGTCCGATTTAAACTATAATGTATACACTGCCGGTCACGGAAGTTCGGGCAAATCATTCTGTGTAAATTCGACATACAATAAAATACTTAAAACATCGTATATAATATTTATTGGCTAGAAATAATAAAAGTACATATATCATACTTCAGTATATGGGTAAATTTACTAAAATGTTAATGTTACATATGAACTAAAAATAGTTCAACTTTACGCTCACCAAAAAATCTACCTTTTGCGGCGATAATTGCGTTAACTATTTTTGGCACTCTTGCAATTAGATTTTCGAGTGTTTCAAGCTGAATATTAATGCAATCACTGCATAAACAATTTCACTTTTCGGTTTTCGATGTAGGGAACTTAGTTCGAACCCTACGGTCAAGCTCATCCCATAGAAGTTCTATGGGATTAATATCGGGCGACTGAGGTGGCCAACTCATACTTAAGTTTCGATGATTTTCTTGTAATTTGAGATATTCCTTGCACACCTTACAGGTGTGCTTAGAGTTGTTATCGTGCATAAATTGAAACCCGCGACCAATTAATTAATCCTGACGGCACCGCAGTGTTCCAGTATACGATTATATTCTTCTTTTTCATTATTCCATCAATTTGTACTAAATCACCAGTTCCTGCATATGAAAAACACCCCCAAACTAACACTGAGCCTCCTCCATGTTTCACCGTAGGTATCAAACACTCGAGTAACATTCGTCCGTCTGCAGATCTTCTGACAAAAACTCGTCTATTACCGAAAATCTCAAATTTTGACTCATCACTCCATAAAACCTATTGAAAATCTTCCACTGTCAAACCTTTATGCGATTTCGACCATTGTAAGCGTTTTTGCTTATTACCACGTCTCAAGAGAGGTTTTCGCGTGGCTATTCGGCCATGTAAATTAGCCTCTCTTAATCTTCACTGAACAGTACTAACAGATATCTTTCGCAACCGGTCTCTGTTGAACTCCACTGCAATTTCAGGTGCTGTTAAGCGACGATTTCTTCTACTAATTAATGTAATGTACTTACCTATCTTCAATTTTTGATGTTTGTCTAGATGGGCCCGGACGTTCACGGTCTTGATAGGTGCCTGTCCGCTGATACCTCTCAATCACATCGCGCATTGGCGATTCGGTTATTTTTAATTTTTGTGCAATTACGCGCTCTGAATAGCCTTCCCCATGTAAAGTTATAACGGATGCACGTTTTTCAACACTCACTGGTTTTCCGCGAGGCATTTTTTCAACAAAACAATAATTTTTGTAAATTCAAAATAACTCTCTCTTAAACAAGCAACGATCTTTATACTAACACGTCTACTACTGTACTAATGCTCCCTTTTATGGAGTATTGTCAACACTGGAATTCTACACAATATGCATTCTTATTCTTAAATTTTGCTATAAAGCGATTGTGTATAAATAGTTGATAAATTTTAATTTTGCAAACTATGTAGTATAACTTATTTTTATGTATTGCATCGTTTCACTAATATTGCTTAAACTGAGAAATAGTTCTAGTTCTTTTTTGTCAATTATACGAGATGCCCGAACTTCCGTGACCAGTAGTGTATATGGGTATAGGATAATATAGTTCTCTTGTAACGATATAGTAATCCTCAATACAAAAATGATAAAATTCAACTTACAACTGGAATTACATGAGTAACACCATCGCCACTATCTATAACTATCCCAGTAAGGGTTCTTTCTTCTAATGAACGTGAAACCCAACTAGCAGCTAAAGCTAAAACTGCTTGAACAGCAATGTACAAACCAGGTACATTAAATGATTCGAACATGATTTCTGCAGTATATTCACGATTCTCTGGTGTATTCAAAGGTGGTTCTGTAAGGAGGAAATAATGATCTTCTGGCTCAGCCCGTAAATATTTAAAAATACATTGCTCTAAAAATCTTTCCATTAAATCCCAATCTTCAACTAGCCCATGTCTAACAGGATACTGCAAGCAAATTAAAATAATTTTGGATTCTGGAAAGTCTCACTCTACTAACTTTAACAGCATAACCAGTAGCTTCGAAAGCTTCATCGCCTATATAAAAATCTAAATCCTCCACACCTTTACACAATCTACGACTAGATTGATCACCTACTTTGGCAGTTTCTTTAATACCTATAGCCGACGGTATTATAAATTGTGGTTCCTTATTAGCGGCAAACCCTAACTTCGTATAACTGAAACAGGAAAACAATAAACATAACTAATCTAATATTTATTGGTTATGTTTTTTTTACCCAGTTCCAACATCAATAACACACGCCGGTAGTAGTGAACTCATTTTAAAGAATTTTAGAATGTTTTTTCTAACTACACTAATGATTTTTTCTATAAAAATATAACGAATTACCACACCTACTAAATAATGACAAATTTCATCAAACTAACCGCACCTCCCGGTTTTTTACGGATGTATGTAGGCGGTAAATTTAAACACAGTCGAAATAAATTTCCTCATAAATTTCAAGACAAATACTCCAACTGATTAAATAGATACGTTATCGAAATTGTGCTATATCAAGCACTAGCTACTGAATAAATATCAATAATATTAAGTTAAAACTGAAATTATTAAAGTATGAAAAATGATTATATACGAATTACGTTGAATAAATTTTGAGTTACAACATAATTTGGGTTTATTATCCGCTCAACCTGTAATATTTCAAATTTTCTATTAGGTACATCTTTTACCTAAAACTTAAAAGTTTGAAATTTGAGTGGACATAACAATAGGCCCGATTTAATTTTTAGTTGACACTTGTATATGGTTAGAAGAAAAATTTTGAATAATGTAGCTTTGCAAATTTCTAAATTGACACTTAACTTGAACTGAAAAATCAATTCCCAAAGATTCTCAGCACGAGATAAATGTGACTCAGATGTAACTGCAGAAGATGTATGAAGTAACCATTATCGTTAATGATTTGATAGTATCTTATATTATGCAATTAGCATATAATGCTATTAACACACAATGATGGCCGTATTCACAAAAAATCATATAACGAATGGTTACGTAACAGTCCGTTTAATTTTAACGACTGTTAAACAAAATATCGTATTCATAGATTTTACAACAGAGTTTTAACGCCTCGTTATTTATTACGACCGTCTAGGGTATTCCAATGAGTTTTCTTTGGTGAAAATCAAACTTCACCGCAATGTGAAACATTTCCGGTTAATTAAACTTTCAAATCATTTCAAATTGACGCAAAATTGACGTTTGTATTTAAAAGAATCAGCTACATTTTTTCTTTGTTAATAATAATAATGCTTACTGGAAAGCAGCCAAAAGGAAAAAAATTTCTCCGAAAGAGGAATTGCTTTATTATTAGACGTTATCGAAGGATATATCAAAATAATCGAAAACAAGAAAACTGCTTGCAAAGAAAAAACGTGTATTTGAGAAAAGATGACAATAGATTTTAATAGTTGTATTGGTGGTCCGCAAAAAAACGGTGCAATAACTAAGAAACTTTTATGACAATTTTAAAAGAAGCACTAGAAAAGGACTGGCTGATGATGAAGTAAATAATAAAGTATATATATAAATATGTATAATGTACAGTGACGTGCTTTAGTACTGACTCAAAGTGCCATAAAACTTTATAAATATAACCCTTATGTACGACCATATATAGCCGACTGCCCTCGAGGGGTGAGTCAGTACTAAAGCACATAACTGTACATAAAGGCTTACTTTCACCGTTTTATCGGCAAATTTAATCTTACCTAAGAAAAACCTACAAAAAAAATTCAGGGGAAAATGGAGAACGCTATCCCCAACAAATAGCAATCTGCAAAATGTTTATTTTCAAACTGTATGCGTAATGAAGAATCATAAAATACAGTACTGTCGCGTACAGAGCCTGGCGATCGTGCTGCAATATGCATGAATTTTAAATGTGCGCCACATATACACTGTACATTATAAGAGAACCATCCTTTTCGATTTCTGTAGAGTTCAGCAGGTTCTCCAAGTGACTGCATTCTTATATGAGTACAGTCTATTGCTCCAATTACATACACATGGAAATTATCGGATGCTGTAAAAGTTATTTTGAATTTTTCGTATATTATTTCTTGATTTTGGCATTTGTATAAATTGTGGTCGCATTTCTGCAATTACTTAGGACACTTGGGCAACTATTCTACTTACAGTAGGTTGATTTACGTTTAGATGCATACAATCGCAATGTAAATTTGATTCATAACTGACACAGCTTTATCTCTGTTTGTACCTTTTCCAGGTCGGGACCAATCATATTAACTAATTCTGTTACTGTTAATTTATTAAAACTATACCTCATATAAATTCGACGTCATCAAATAACTCAGACGGGTTCCGCCGATCTCTAATATGCTTCAATCTAGGCATTGCCTCTAGAATATCGTCAACAAATTCGATATCTGAATTTTTAGAAGATGACATACCGCGAACTGTCAAATTTCAAACTACATAAATATGATAATTGACGTTTTTAATTGACATTTTACTTTTTACGAATCGTTAAACATTTTAATCCCTCGAAAAGTTGGTGTTATAGTTATGATGGATTTAACGAATCTTTTTACGATGCAATTGTTTGTGAATACAAAATTAACGTATTTAATGCTCCGTTACGTATTACGCTCCGTTATTAGTTATTACTGGCTTTTGTGAATACGGGCATGGTATTGTAATGAATACGAGTGTCTTAATAGCCAATTAATGCGAGTTGCACACACTATTTTTTCTACATAATATCATATCGTTATATTTCCGTATTTTTCACTATATTTAAATAGATACAGAGAGAATTGTCAAGTTTAATTAATTTTTATATCTGTCGGATATGTAGTCACGGCCATATTGAATATTGGAATGTCACATTCCTATTGGATATAAACTTGTATCGTAATGAAAAATTTATATTCCTATTGGATATAAGTAAACTTGTATCATAATGAAAATCTGTATCGTAATGGACATCATTAAAGTACAGGTTCAGCATATCTAATAATACAATTAAAGTATGGGAGTAGAAAAACTATCTTACTTCATATATTATTTGATTTTATAGCTACTATACGTAATGTTTATGTTGGCTAAGGTAAATTGACAGGAATGGAATGTCGATGAAGTTTTATTTGGCAACAAAAGAACTCCGCATACAGAAACTATTTAAAAGATATTGAATTTTCTTGCAATGACGCATGCGCACTAGTCTCAACTGTTTTATTTCGCTGCGATTACAGTAATAAAGGGATTTCTTAAATTAGTCAGCAAATGCGGAAAGGCAGTATCGTACGTAAGTTAAGTATCAGTCCACAGGTATAGACGTAATCACTGATGGCGAAAAATGCCATTACCTTTGCAATTGCCGCAAACTGTTGGATGTTAAGGCGTTAATTATCGTTATTAATATTAGGGAGGAAATGTAGTTGAAAGACATCGGGTATGCGGTCTGTGTTAAATAGACTCGCCAATCTGGTGTTGTCGTTGGTCAATAATTTCAAATACCTTCTTGCGGCAGCTCCGTAATTGCTGGTAACGTCTTCATAAAAACCCATCTGTAAAATATTGAGAGGAAGTATCGACCGTACTACGTTAGGGAGGAAAGGTAACGTAGTATATGGTTGATACTTCCCCTCAATATTATTAATATTGTTAAACGCAGATTCGTTATTTAACCTTAATCCATAGTATACACATTAGCTAAGGCGAAAAAGGAATCTGTTCATAAATGCTAACTTTGTAAAACAGTGCACAGATTTTTTCACGAAACGCATTGCAATGAAAAAGTGAAGTTGTGAAAGATTCCTACCATGCTCGAAAGAATATATATCTCGCTTAATTGTAGTACACGTACGGAGTAAGAACGATAACATCTAACTTTTCTACTATTTGTCATCCTTGTCTAAGTATAGAGCGATTAAAGTGCTTCTTAAAGAAACGGCAAGCAATATACACTTAGCAAAAAAATTATCGCAACACCAACTTTTTCACATAAAATATCATTTCTGAACATCTATTCTACTTATAAATGTTAGGTCATGAAAAACATAAAAGATAATTAACAGCACTGGTCAACTCATATAATGCAGAAAATAACAAAAGAACACCTTATTCAAAATTGCAAAATAATAAATACTGGTTTATTACAATGGCATTAGTATCTGGTATATCCACCTTGAACTACAGCTCCTATTCTTCTTGGCATGCTGCGTATGAGGTTTGCAACATAGTCTTATGAATGATTTTCCCATTCTTGTAGAAGTACACACTCTTTGAGTTTAAGGTTACGGAATGGTCGCCGGTGCCGTTTCAAAGCTTATCCTAGGTGGTTCCAGACATGCGTCTGTCAGAACACCAGAAAACAAACCAAGACTTATTCGAAAATATGACATTGGCTCAGTGATTTATGTCCCACTGTAGCAGTAAAATGACGCGTATGCGGAGTAGTTAACCGCAGAACACGATCATTTCGTCGGGTAGTAGCTCTTTTGCGACCTTGCCCATGCCTTCTTCTGTAGTCCCCAGTTTCCCTAAATCGTGCTACTGCTCTATTTACAGTTGATGGCTGTACTCCTAACACTCAAGCTACATACCGCATGCTACGACCATTTTCCACCAGTGTGATATATTGCACGGTTTCTTCATATGTAAGATATAAAGACACATGTTGCCGAACATTCATAACGGTAATTTAATAAAAAATTGAACCGATCTGACTAACAAACTACAATATTTTAAATGCTCTTTACTGCACGTCTTCAGCACTTATCAAAAAACAGGCATTAAGATGAATGTTTTTTGGTATGTCGTTTAGATATCAGTCTGTCAACGACAAAAAAGGTCATGTGATCAATTTAATAGCAAGCAGTACGTTTAAATGGTCGTAGACTTAAAAAATTCAGGTGTTGCGATAATTATTTTGCGGAGAGTATTTTGTATATACATCATGTCCAAAATTAAGCGTTTACCATTGTTAAGTTCCTTATTGTTTGAACTACCAAATTAAATTAGTAAGTTGATTGTATCTTCTATTCTCATTGAGATAGTGAAAACAGAAAAAACAATTAAATATTCTGTTTTCGAAGATATATCGAGAACACATTTTTCTTATACAGGGTGGGGAGAAATTGGCGTAAGAGCTGCACTTAACAGTATTCTTCTTTCATTCCGAATGAAGTTTTAATACTATTAGTGTGTATCATCCTTCGTGTGCCATCGGGAACCGCTTGAAGAAAACATACATTTGGCAACAGTGTTGTATATATGTATAATACTGAAGATTGTATTGATTTGCGCTGTAATTGAGGGTGCACAGAAACCTATTGTATGAAGTTTTGCACTATTAATGTTATTGTACTGTAATAAATGGAAAAACAACGCTTTTTAATTCAATAAGTACTTATTTATCGAAACAAAAAATTAACTTCGAAAGTTTTTTTTATTTAAAAATTACAATTACAATTTTTATCGTACGCTTATCACATTGTGTTTTGCCTTATATGTTGAAATTGAAAGCTGTCAGTTTCAAGGCATAGTTGCAGCCTTCGCGGTATGGTTTGAATTACTCCCTCACTTCATCAGCATTTAAGGGAGGCGTAACATACACTTTTTCTTTGATAAAACTCCAAGTAAAAATATCTAATGGATTAAGATCGGGTGATCTAGCCGGCCATGATATTGGACCACCATGACCAGTTTGGAAAATGTTCGTTTAGCCACTCTCTAACAATAAAAGCATTGTGAGCAGGCGTCCCGTCGTGCATATAGAGCATAGCACAATAGTGAATATTATGAGTGTTAAAGACCCCATCTCTATTAAACACGCATTCATCGCTCCATAGAATATGTGTAAGAAAACCTTCTTCTTCGCGAATTCTATTTAAAATTGTGTTGCAGAAATACGATCGGTGAATGTTGTCATTTTCATAAAGAGGTTGAACTCTAACAACATGAAATGGCTTTAGCTTAGTTAGCTTTAGTTTTGAAAGCGAATATTTGCCACGTAGATGTTGGTATGAGGAAATCAAATCATTTTTACTATACTTGCTTGTTACAGGGTGTTGCAACCAAGATGGGATGGACTATTATAATTAAACGGTGAGGAATTTTGAAGAACCTTTTTGGAATCGGATCGTACTTTACATGCGCTACGTTTTAAAAATATTTTCTTTACATAGAGTTATCGAAGCAGTCGGTGACGAAGCACACTTATGTTTTTTGAATGGGACACTCGGTGTTAAAATATTACAATCGATTCTGCTAATTACTACAAACAATTTGATATAACTTTAGTTTGGTCTAAAACCCATACTTAGGAAGAGAAAAGCGATTAAAGTTGAAAAACGCCTCGATATCGTCGACGAACCGGAAATGAATACTAAAAAACTAAACTAGACCACCAGCACGTTTGAGTGACGGTTTTTAAGCAAATTCACCGCAAATACAATATTTTGAGATTTGTTACATTTAAATATCAAAAGTTATCATGTAATGAGGCATGTAATTAGTAATAAGCAAATCATAAAAAAATATTTAATATGCAAAGAATATAAGAATTTTACACGGATTTAATGACAACGAAAAATATTGGTAATCCAAAATTGTTGATTATTACTACAGGCATAATAAAAACTCATGGGCAGCTAATGCCCCCGCTTACTAGCTTAAAGACTATTAGGGAGATGCTAAGGCATAGGTTATTATTATTATTAATAGATATTCAAATAACGCAAATTACAAAATTGTATTAACTAAATCTTCTAACTAACGGGTTTCGTGAAAGACCCTGTATTTGTATCATACCCTATTATATTAAGTCTTGCATCATTACCTACAAATTTGGAGAACAAATGTTACGGTGTACCGCTTTCAATTCCAGAATAAACATTTTATAAATATCTGGTCTTGGTGCATTTGCTATTGAATTACGTTCTTCCTCATAATATCGTATCATTACTAGACAGTACTGCACATTGTAAAAATGCCATTCTAACTTCATTTGGCACTGTATACAACACAATCATAATAGCTTTCCAACTGAAACAATACCGTATTAAAATCGGTTGTTGTACAGCCAGAACAGTACAGGTAAAATATGCTTCGCTTGTACTAAGATATCATTAAATTGTCGTATTGGTTGTAGTACCCGTAGAATCTCATACTACGAATATCCTACCAAATTCGCCATATTTTACGTATTAAGTTTTCTGTTCCAATGATTAATTTTAATTAATCGTATACAAGCTATGGATAGGTAGAGCGTTGACATGACATGTCAACGGACGGTACAATGTTTTGTACCGTACATTAACTGGTGGTGGAGACAAACCTACACTTAATTTTTCGCGGTATTCCATCCGATTGCAGCAAATATAAATCTTAAAATGTGTAGATTTTATATTAGGATATAATCGTTCATATACAGTAACATTAAATTACATATAATTAATAAGCAACATCTAGGTTAAGTAATTATTGTGCTCGTCTTCTTCATCTGATTCATCATTTTCATCTACATCTGCATCATTTGGTACATCTGGAATCCTTATATTACTTAACAAGTCTCTCATTGCACCGACTAGTGACGCAACACTTCTTCTGAGATCACCACCATCATTTGCATCGCCATCTGGAAGAGCTCTTGCACCATCTTCTTCTCTAAAATGTAATGGTAATGTAAGTTGTATTAGGATTTATGAAATATTATATACTCCAATAAATTGCCCGGAATTTCATTTGGATTAAAATTAGGTAGCAGAGATCGAAAGAAAATTCCAACTGCACTTGAGTTTGCGTTGTTTGTTTTAGGCCTCTTTGGTCTAGTATAAACGTTAATAGAATCAACAGGTGGAAGAGGATCGAATGTTAAAACACCACCGGAAAAGTCCTAAAAAATGACAGAATCACGTTTCACAACAGTGGCACCTACTAGCTGACTTACTTCTGGCAAAGGAGATACTCCTTAATATCAGACAATATTATATGTCTACAAATACTTCTGGGCATAGGACCTTGATATCTCTTGGTACGTTTCGATTCATAGTCTTTAATTGCAGGATCAGCTTTATCAACCTTATCCATTATAATATTAACGTTTCTTTCTAACCAAGGCAGTAATTCACTTTCTTTCCAAATATGATAACTGCGGTTTATGTATAATAGAATTAATTGAGATAAAGCTGGTGACTGTCTGGAAATTACATACAAATTATTAAAGCATAAAACTCCCTGCAGATAACTTACTTTGATTCAAAATATGCATGTGTGCTAACCCTAGAATCCGTTTGAACTGAGCATTTTTCTAATAGGGGTTTTAAAACGCCGGGAAACATTAACAAAGCTTCTTGTAAAAGCATATCTGCTTTTGTGGTGTCATCACTGGAAATATGAAAGTAGGCAACTGCTATCGAAAAAGCAAAGTTTGGCAACTGACTAAGGTTTTTTGAACTTTCCCATTCTTCATAAAAATCTATTAACCAAGTAAATTCTTTAGCTCTTATTGCATAAAAGTCTATAGCTAATTTGATTGCTAAAGGATCACCATCAGGATCCAATGATAACAATAATTTACAAAATTCCAATGCTGTTCTGTAACAAGCTCTACCGCCAACAAACAAAAGATGTTTAAAAAGTGTAATGTACAAAGACCTGAAATAATAAACACGCTATAACTTCAATTAATATTTAAATGCAGTTGTAATTGCTTACCTGTTTTCTTGTCGCCGATAATCTAAACGGCAATTTCCTTGAGCAATATTAAATAGGGGATGAAATGCACATTCCAAACAATATAAAGCTCTTTCGATAAATTCAGCTGCCATTGCAAGATCTTCACTTAAGCGGCACAAATCAGATAATTGTATTAACGCATCCACATGGTATGGATGTTCGTTTATTATTGCAAGAATATTATCCGGATTTAGACTTTCTACTGCTTCTAAAAATCTATTTTGCACTTGTCTATAACTGGTACTGTGCTCGTATGAAGTATTGTACTCCTTGCTTATTTTCAACAACATGATCCAATTTAGTCATTGACAAACCGCTTTTACTAACTTGAGGCCAATTGTCTTTACCAGATACTAACCATGTCATTTTTACGTGACCACGACCACCACCGCGATTCTTTCTCTTACTAAAATAATAATAAATATTAATCAATAATATTTGGTTTTTCAAAAGTGAACGATTAAAATATAGTTAATATATGTATTTTTTGACCTTTATGTACTTATCTTTTAATTCCTGATTTATTTCCACTTAGATGTCAATAAAACAATAAATAATTAAATACCAATTTATTCCATAACATATAATAATATGTTTTCGTTAAATAACTTCTTCAGTGGAAGAAATTGACATTTAATATGTGTCAAATTACTAATAATATAAATATAAATTGCCATGCCTATCAACAAAATTATCTAAAAAACAAACAATTCATTGATATATCGAATTTTAATTATATTCACAAGTAATAATGAAGGAATAATGATTTAATACAACATTAGAAATTGAAATGATTTGAATTATTCGTATATCAATCTATTTTTTGTCAAGCTCTAACAATTCTGTTCAAGGACTAAGTAGGGAAAAACATGGCAAAAAAACCTAGTCAAGAGCTTAAAATTAATAAAATTCATGCGTGAATTAAATTATTATAAATAACGCTTAAATTATCAATATCCGTTCTAAAATTTACCGCGTTTTCATCTTTCTTAATGTATATCATTTCGTAAATTAACCTTTTTTTATAATTATTTTCCTTTTTTAAAATTTTAGTGTTTTGAAAATCAAAATTATGTCGCCTATCTTTAGAGTGCTTAGATAAAGCAGTTTCAGCGGTGACGTTATGTGTAACAGTGTATTGATGGTTATAAATTCGTTTCTTTAAATATTGTTTGATTTGTCCGATATAACATTTATTACAATCTTTGCAATCTAATTTATAAACGACATTACTTTGATTACCATGTTTAATGGGTATTTTTAAATTTGTGAATAAATGTCTAATTTAATAGCCCTCTACTAAACTGTTAATTAATAAATCAGGAATTAAAAGATTGAAATATAGGTAACATTGGCATTATATTGAAGTTTTTTACAAAAGTCCAGCACAGGACATAACTTTACCTCTGCTTATTTGAAACTTCTACCGTGGTGAAATCTAAATATGTATTCAAAACCATTTTAAACTTCAAAGGTTTCTTGAATTGAAAATACTTCACATTTTTTAATAGTTAATGACTTTCTTTCAAAACCATTTCGAAGTGTGTTTAGAAGAAAATAAGATTATGAAAATAAAAAAATATAATAATGAATAGAGATTTGTTGATATTAGGATCTTCTGAGATAATTGACTCTTATTTCGAGTTTCAGACGACTACGATCGAGGAAACGTAAGAAAACGACTTTATTTCGGTGCTGAAATTGATAGCTCTTTCAAAACTTATTCTATGATTTATTCAGTTCTTTGAGCTATGCGTTTGTGAAGTATTAAGCCTTATATCTGATTGAACATGTCATATTTTACTAGTCTTCACTGCATACAAATAGCAATTAGAAACGTTCACATATCTCGAAAGTATAATAATTTAGAAACTTACAATTCGAATTAAAAGAATTAGGTCTACGAATAGTTCGGATAAGCGATTATTATTATTTTTTAATTTGAGTCAATTTCCGTTCTAATATACGAAACAATGAATAACTGAGGTTAGGCAATTTAATTACTATAAGTTATTGGTAATTGAAATGCGAAAGTAAAGCAAAGTGGCCATTGGGTTTGTCCATTTGGTCATGTTGCTTTTCTACTCAACTCTAGATTTTAAGCTACGTGATGTAGTAAATCAAATATTACAAGACTTTGTTAAAAGTACTTTCAACTGGTTTGGGTTATTGCACAATTTCGAGAACAAAAAAAACGGTGAGATGGCAAACATTAATTACGTGTGTTAGATATTAAATTTAAACGCATTACTTTTCCTAATTGCCCTTCATTCTACCACTTTATTACTCCTTTGCGAATTAATATAAGCATATGCAAAGCATGAAGTAAATCTCGTTTCTGCCATAGTGGGGAATCGTATGTAGAACATTTGGCGGCCTATTTCTATTTCAGCCCAAATGCTGAAGCAGTATTATTTAATTCAAATATCTGTAGGATGATAATTACACTACAGGGAATTTCATCTTTGGTATCATGTTCATTCATAAAAGGCAAAACGTGGAAGACCATTTCATAGAATACTTTTTTTTAATTTTAGATACATACATTGGTCAGTACAATGATACACAGCTACTTTGTTTTTAGTCGAATCACTTTCCTTGAGTTTTTCAATTATTTGTACTGTTGACAAATTTCGTATATTTTAGCGACCGAAAGTTCCACAAAATCTGCAACCTTTTTCCGCTAACTTTCCTCATATTACTGTAATGTTCCATAACTACTATGTCAACAATGACAAATTATGGATCTTATAGGTTTCATTTCCGTCAACTTAACTGAACGAACATGGTGCGCATTTTATATCCTGTACCCTTAATGGGACACCTTTATTAAAGTCCCTACAATAAGCGACTTGCACAGCAATATAATAATATTAATCTTAATTTTTAATCTCATTGAATTCAATTTGAGTTTCACTTTTCTCTTGACTTGAAATTCTCACATGTGACTCTAAATGCAATAACTAATAAAAGACAGACTTTTTGTTTTATCCAAAACAGAATCATCTATTATTTTATATTAGTATCGTTTATATAAACGCTATTGCATTCCTGATAAATTCTGGTTTAATGACCAGCAATAGACGAATTCGAATCTATACAGAGTGATTAAAAATTCAGGGCCAGTGAAATTGCAGGAATATTGAGAGCAATAGAAAATATTTTATGCATTGAAACGTTGAAACTGGTGAAATATTCTTTAGTTTTTTTTATGGAAAACCTTGTATTTTTTTAAACACATTTCAAATATCATTTGATTCTCTTTAAAAATCAATTGGACATGTATAAACTTAAACAAGTGACAAGATATTTGCATTTAAAGTATTCTATGTAACCAAAACTAATACATACTACCGGTCGCCAAATATCTGCTGATAGGACTCATTCTGCGCACATTGTTTTGAAGTGCATTATCATACCAGCCAATAACACAAGAGCAATTAGCTTACCACCCGCCCGTCTTACCTGCGATCCAATGACAAGTGGCGTAATTGCAATGTTTGCCAGTGCGCAACTATCACGAGATATTTGGCGACCTGTAGCTATTTCCAATACTAACACATGCGGATCCTTTTCTTGACATACAGTTACTGGCGCCAACATTTGGAAACATTTAAATGCCAATATCTCTGTTTTTTTTTAATGGGACAACCTATACCTGTTTAGAGGGTTGGATATAAAATTAAATTCTCTTTCTTTTTTTTATATCAGAATGTAACCATTTATCTTCAACCGTTTTAGAGAAAAATGTATATTTCTTCTGCTACTGTCGAAAAACCACTTCAATTTGCACGAGGTAGGCTAAAATTATCAAAGAAACCGCGTCAGCTGGGACACTCTGTATATTGAGGTGTCACATTTCACTATTTGTATTTTTTTTCGAACAATTATGAAAATATTTAGAATCGCTCTTCCTGTAGGTAAATAACAAAAGCATACAAGAGAAACAATACTTACTGTTCTGTTTGAATTATTTTGGATCCAAATATTCGTTTCAGTTCATTATTTGGATTTAAATGTTTATGTTGGATATTCAGAGTACTTTTTCTAATATGAGTAGATTTGTCCTGTTTTGCTGTTGGTGTACTAACTTTCTCAACTAAATTCTCACCCAATAATTTATTGACTTCTACGAACAGATCTCTCTATTTCATCAACCTTCAATCAAAGATTAAATTAAAACAGGCTATTAATCATTGTGTTCACTCACTTCTGCATTATCCTCACTACTTCTTTGAGTATTAACATTTTCCTTTTCTTCTTCTTCTTTTTCTTTCTCTTAACTGATTCATGATTATTGTCACCCTCACATGATTTATTTGCTTCAGTTTCATTATCGTCTTCTTTTACTTCACTTTCAGAGTGTGACTGTTGATTCAACTATAAATAATTGATTAAAAAAACATTCAAATAATAACACAAAATATTGTATTATACTATAGAAAAAACGTAGTATTCTTTTTAACAAATTGACATGCATCATAAACCAACCCAAATTACATAAACCGCTTTTACGTTGACATAAATTATAACATTCGTACTAAACAAATTATAAGCATATTGAGAGGATGTCAGTCATGTAATACCTAATGTCATATATACACAATGAATAAACAACACTTTAGCATATTATGTATGAATAGGTACATTAACGTTTTTCATATGTTTTCCATTCAGTAACTTACCAAATCGTATCTATTGATATTGAGTTTCTTTCTTGCACCACCACTAACTGGTAAATCGCTCTCGTTATCAGATATTTCATCATTTAATTCCTTCTCACTTTGTAGTTTTTCGTAGTACATTGAGACGACATCCTTTATTAATAATGTATATATATATATATATATATACGACAATTTAAATTTAAGAAAACAAATTCAACTATTTTAAAGTATACTTGTCAAAAGTGCATTTCGTCCAGCAAATCAGCTATTTGTCTGATATTAGCTACGTACTGTAAAAACTTTATAAAAAAATGTTTTATCCTCTGTATTTGTTTTCTTACTTATATTTGTTCATTCCACTTAACAAATAAGCAACTCGATAATCAACCTTCAATTTGTATCATTTCGAATTCCATGGTTGTGGTTGTTGTATAATTCTAGTGTTATATACATTTGTCACAAAATTTTTCGTACAGTAATAAATAGACTCGGCAAAGAGGAGAAAGTTTCAGTACAGTGCGGAGAATCACGCGGAGGAGCTGAGAAACCATATCAAGGCGAGCGTCAGAGACAAGGAAGGTAGCGAGCGTTCAGTAACGTTTACGTACTTACATAATTTATGTTTGTGACCGTAGCATGTAATCTTTAATAGAAGATACGAAACCAGGGTTGCCACCATCGGTTGTAACGAATTCGGTAGATGCTTCGTAAAAAATCAGTGAATTTCAACAATTTTCGGTAGATTTTAAAAAT
>CM043015.1:90635763-90694226 GCA_023690525.1 Holotrichia oblita
AATCAGTCAAACTTGCCAGTTCAACTATCTAACTATCCAGTAACGGAGACTTTTACATAATATTTTATATTGTATAAAATAAATATTGCTCCATAAATTGATAAATATTTTTGGTTGTCTCATTCTACTCCATGGAGACATTTCGTGCGATAAAGTTTTTCAGAGTAGACTAACTTAAGGTTATCACTCAGAATGCAAGGCAATACAAGCGTAAATGTATGAGTGAGCAGTGGATTCACACGCTGCTAAGGGATACTACTTTAAAAATTTTCGATACATTTTTAATAGCAAAGATTTTTCTATGCATGTAATAATAAATAAAGTATGAAACACAAGCAGTATTATTCTTTTCATTGTTATTACTGTATCAATAATGGGATTATGGAATAATGGTCAATATTCGACATTCTATTTCAAATTTCTAAATTTATTGCCATTTAACATATTCGCATTTGTTTTATAGTACAATACTTAAATACATAATAAAGTTACTAATATTTTTGCAGCAATATGTACGACATTTACTGAATCTCTAATATAATCCTGTGAATATGCTTTCCTTTCATAATTCGATTTAGAAAAGTAGCTGCTTTATGATCAGTACGTCTTGCTAAAGTATTTGAAAATTGTCGGTGTAAACCAATGCCTGTAATAAATACAAAGTATAATAACATCGCGAAGAAAATAATGGGTGGTTCATGCGCTGCACAAAGAATAGGAATATCAGCGATGCTTAGTAGCAATAAAAATAGCGTTTGTGGTAGCAGGAACACGTGTCCAGGAACGTACATACAGTTCAATCTGTCAAGATATGGCTTTTTCTCACTTGTAGTTTTACCTACCGCCACCGGCATCGTTGGCATCTCTCGCACGAGATCTCCATATAAACGACCTCATTATAGTGTTTAGCCCGCACCCTTATCCTTCTCATCTCGTAAAAGTTAACCCTAATATGTAAAATATTTGTATTTGTAATCCGACGTATAGTAGTTGTATATCGTTTTTCAGATTTAGTGGTGTTGTTAGATTTTTCAATTTTACATAGAGAATTTATAATTGTTCATTATTACAATAATTTATGAATTTTTAATAATTGCGCAAAAACTAAAGAGATGAATGTTAAAATGTCAGTTTGAAGAATTGCATTCAGAGTAGTGCTAAGTAAACATTTATATTAAATCCAAAAAATTTTGATTTATCGAAAATTAGTATTTTTCAAAATATAGATACACTGGAACCTCGTTTATGTGCGCGCTCACTTATGTCCACCCTCGCTTATATCCGCACCATAGCAGTCACTTATATCCGCTCGGCATCCACCACCCGATAGTGCAAGTATTCACAAGAGCCAATCAGCGCGCCTTTCCTCTCCGCTAACGGGATAAGAGTGGAGACTCCTCTTGAGAGGATATAAGTGAATGTTTACGTTTCGCAAGCGCGGATATAAACGACGTTCCAGTGGATTTGTGTTACAATAAATTATTAAATATAAGAATTATAAGGTTACAATTAATTGCATGCTTTGCGCATGTATACACAGTGACCTGCATATCGACCTCTTGTGTCCCCCTTACATAAGCTGTAAGCTGCTGGGGTTTGCTCGTTCTCAAAGCTCCCCATCCAGTCTAAGAGCTTTCGTAAACTACAATAATTGTGACGATTTCAGAGAAGGTATTTCTACTTCGTCTATTAACTTCTTTGATGTGGTTTCCAAGGAATATGTATCCTGAAATGTCTCAATCCAGGGAGCATCTACCAGAGGAATACTCTGAACCTACCTTCTCTTGAGTTCATTTTAAATAAACAAAAAATAATTGAACAATCTCGATTATAATGATACGTGATTATATAACAGGTAAATAATGTCACTCAGAAAAATAGTGTTGTTATAACATCAAAGCTATGTTGATAGAATCAAACTTCCCATAATGGTCAAATAAAACACCAAATTAACTTTTACTAAGAAACTATAAGAGAGAGAAATAAGGAACCTTTTAATAAGAGAAATAAAATTAAAATCGAATTACGATGTTTGATACAGGTGTTCCGTTTAAAATAAGAAAATTATTTAGCATTAATGGTAGCCATACTTAGAAGTAAGATTGTAACCAGCCTGTAAATAATCGTAATATTGAAATATAACCATATTCAAGAAACAATGTTGATATAATACTCACAGGTCAATATGCATATGCGTAACATGACTACTAACGTAACTACAAACGCGCACTCATGACTTGACTCTACCGGCTTTGGAAAGCTATAACTGGTTATATCCTCCAATAAAATTTGCATAAAATCATCAGTTTTTTAATATATTCCTATTGCTTTTTATTTTTGGATTTTGAAAAAATTTAATATCCAAAAATTCGTTTAGAAGTAATTTATATTTTTCAATTATCTCGTCATTTTAATAAGAACATGTGCGAAATGAAAATTAAACACAACATGGTAATAAAAATTTATTTACATAATATAGACATATAAATTTCAATGGTACCGTATTACTAATTATCCGCCATGCAGCGTTGAAATAAAAACTACTTTATCATTTGGTTGAATAACATAATCAACAGTATCCTGAAAATAGTAATAATGCAAGAAGTAAACGTATAGAGTATTCAACTAACCTGTTAGAAGTTTTATAGGTTCTAATAATAATAAACTTTGTACCAAATTTTACTACTGGCTCAATTCTTTTTGTTTTTTATTATCTGTGGTGGGTGCTAGTTACAGCGGCTCCTTAAGCTGCTGACTCTGACTACCGTGCAACTCTTGCTGTGTAAGTTGTGTATGTTAAATATGTTCAAATGGCCTTGTTACAGCACTACCTCGCCGTTTATAGTACTGCGCTATTATAGAGAATGGTAGATCGATCGAGATACATTCTCAGAGGATGTGACCATTCCCTCGGAGAACTAAACTCCGGCTATTACACCTATTCTTGCGGGATAACAATTACATTTACGTAATTTTTTGTAGCTAGAAACTAGCCTTCCTTTTGCAATTTTTTGAGTTGTTCCTTTAACATTAAACGTCTCTTGTGCTTTTTTTAATAATTCGTTTAGTTCGCCTAATGTTTGGCAAAGTAGTATGACTATCAACGCTTAACTTTTAGCTATGAAAATACGACTCTGTAGTCTGTGACTGTGTTTCTTAATAAAGATAGAGGTATTTTGCTGATATCTCAAGATGTAATACATGTACCCTATGAAAAAGATCGTAACAAAATTAAAATGTTAATACGCTGTATTTTGAAAACGAAGCTTTTAATATAAAAACTATAAAAATGATTTGAGTTATCCTTATATCAACGTAATTTTTGTCAAGCTCTTACAATTCTATTCTAGAACTAGAGAAAAGCATAGCAGAAAACCTAGTCAAGAGCTAGACTGTAAATGCTATATCGGTCAAACTAAACAATATTTAAAGAAACAACTACATAATCACCGAGAGACTGTTACACAGTACCTACCTTAAAAGTAATTTTGATTTCCAAAATACTAAGATTTTAAAGAAGGAAAATAATTATAAAAAATATTCATTTATGAAACAATACATGTTAAAAAAGAAAAGCAATTTGAAAATCACTATTGATACTTTAAGAATTTCTGCCACTAACTTTAACTAATTTTGAATAACATTGTTAGAGCCTGACAAAAGCGACGATAACATAGGGATAATTCTAAATATTTTTATAGCAACTGTGTTTGAAAATGTAAACATAATTCCATGTGTTAATGGTTTTTTTTTATTTTTAGATTTTTTTTATATGCATGGCTATACGTTTATTATTTGACACACATTAAACGTCAATTTCTTCCACTGCAGAAGTATTCTGTATTGCTTTCTGAAATAAATTGATTTTTTATTCATTCTTGTTTTCTTGACCTATAAGTGGAAGGATATCACTATGATTAAAAAAAGGTAAATTGACACATTGTAAACCAGCCTTTAAGTTTTGAAGGTTATTGTGATGCAAATATCAATTGGCGCGTGAGCGCGTTCACCAAAACCAAACAGTTACGAATAAGTTTGGTAGCACTTTAATCTGATTGATGGCAATTTAAATTTCAACTGGCCACACCAGAGTACCTGCAATGCATCGGTAACTGTTTGCTTCTACTGCAAGCTACTAGAAGCTGAATTGAAGCCAAATATATTATGTTTCATCTTAAGGAATATGCTTTAATGTGACAACGATAATTGACAATCCATATGACAGATCGAAAACCATTTTACAATGCAAAAAATAAGTAGAGCAGTTCTTTGACCACGAGTTTACAAACTTTCAGAAATGTATTATTACTAAAGTCTATAAAACAGGTAACATGGTATAACCAAATATAATAGTATTCATATGCTCAAAAATGTGTTAGTTCCATTAGTGAAATATAGAGTACGCCACAGTATATTCAGAACGGCGGGAGGTTTAAAGTAGAGCAAGGGACGTACGTAAACAAGCAACGGACTAGACAAATTATTGCTTTATGACACCTGTCAGATGTCTCGTCGATTATCAAATTAATTGACAGCCACAATCGACAGCTAAGTAAATAATTTGTTATTATTAACAATATACAGTAGATGATTAAAGCAGGGTTGTGAAAGAGAGACAAATAATTGACCTTAATTGTCGTTACTCTTATTTACAGGTAACGTCGCACACATTTGTTTAGAAAAATGGATAATGACACGAAACATAGAACTGTGCACTGTTCACATTGAACTGACTGTTCGTATAATGGTTGTGATACAACATATATCATCATATCAAACAATTTAAGTTTCCTGTCACAAATTTGGAACAGATTTGTATTATGTATTTATATGAAATGACAAGGCTGATACGTACCTATGCACGTCAAAAGCTATAATAAAATTATTATTACTCCTATTATTATTATAATTCTATGTTTAACTGTCCAACACCTACCCCCAGCAAAAGAGCTTGTCAAGATAATATGAGAGAAAATTATTGCCACTATACTCCAACAAATTTAGGTAGACGATGAATGAATTCGATCGTCCCGTACTTGCAAATCATCTAAATTGTTTATGTCGTTTTCAAATCGTCGTCTGTATACTGATGACGCGAAACATCGCATATCGTCGGTGCACATTTCAAAAGTCCGTCTTTTTAGGCCGTTACACACGGACGTACTAGATGTTTTAAGACATCTACGTATGTACATGCAACAACGTGTATTCAATAACGTACGTTAAAGTTGCATACAGACATACAAACATGCTTTGATCTGTCTACTGAAAAGTGATGGTGAATATGTTCACGCAAAATGACCTTGATTTAACTGTAGCAGCAGCCTTTTGAGTTAAATAGCATAAAATGTTCATAAAAAGATCAACTTTTATCAGGGAGAACAGCATAAAGTTCAAAAAGTACTCGATAGTAGTATTCTAAAAATGCTTATTCTACACCTTCAAAATACACAAGAGTATTTTAATATCGTTCTCCTGAAAAATGAGTATTTTTGACGTGTGTCACTTTTTTTGTACACCGACAAATATGTAATATACCTACGTCATGTTTTACAGCCAATATTTGTCTGGTCATATGCAGTCATATGCATCCTCAAGATTTTCAACATTCTACTGTCGGCGACATCTATATTTCACTTAAGAAACTTTGCACGTATACAGGATAACAATCTGAACTACGAAAGCCTATTGATAGGAGAAGGTAGTGGGAGTGGGAGGTAAAATTAAATGTAATGTAACCTCTGACATTCCTGTCATATAATAAGTTGACAATAGTAAAATGAATACAGGAATAGCCCGTATAGTGCGGCCCCGAATAGTGCGTGATTCGCAATAGTACGGTCAGGTAAATGCAACCATGATCCGTAATAGTACGGTTTGCGCACTTTACTCCTATAGTGGGGGTTCGTATAGTACGGCGTTTTTGTCGGACCAACTAACAGCACTATACGGGGTATTCCTGTACATTTAATTTTAACCCCCACCACCCTCTCCTATCAATAGGCTTTCATAGTTGAAGTTGTTAGCCTGTTTATCGGGTGACCGAAAATGTTTGAAGCTGACAGCTACTGTCAAATTTTGGTTAAGTTTGTCAAACTACATTTGATTTCGATGGCAAGAATTAACATTAGCGGCCCACGCGGTAGTTACTTTCAGCATAATTATTAAAATTGATTCTTAAAATCAAACACAATATGCTTCCTTTTGGAAACGCTTATTGCTAATTAAAATTAATAATTATAAAAAATTTTACCTATAAAACCATTGCAATGACGAAAAAAAGAAACCCAACGAAAATACAATGCGACTATGGCCATAGAGGAATAAACCAATTGACATTCTCAGGGTGGTAAACTTTAAGCACAGATATTGCATACATTTTGACAGACGTCAGCTTCAAACATTTACGGACATGGTGTATATTTACATAGTATTTGGCATAAGCTACATATTAAATACCATAAATCACTACTCACCATTAATTCCCAATCTGAATCATTTACTAATACTAAAATACCTGGTCTGCTGTAATATATTTATTTTCATAAATAAAATGTGCTACAGTATATAGACATTACTTACACGGAATTATTTTGGATAAACAATTCTGGTCTTTCGGACAATAAATTATCTCTTAACCATATCAAGAGATCACCCAATTTCCCTACAACACTATTGTCAATACTTCCCTGTATTAATACCACAACAATATAATAAATACATACATGTATCCTTATTTGGTAAGTCAATATTGTAATGCCGTTTGTTATCAAATAGTAACTCAGCTCCACCACTAAAAATGTTTATGTTATATGCATTATTATTCATAAAGTAAACGAACGAAATTATTTTTACGTGAAAAAAAATTGTTTAACATTTTATCAATGTAATACCTGAATTCTACAGTAATTGGTAAAGCACACATTTTGTAAATCAATTGTATTCTAACCTAAAAATGAAGCTCTGTAATTAATCACTTAAAATTATTTATTATATTTATATTTGTCAAATTTTGCTCTACAATCAATAAACATGTGCAATTTAAAAAAAAAGACGTTATAATTTACGAAAAATTATGATAGGTACTTTAAATTCAAACATAAATTTCAGTATGACAACCATTACAACATAAATATAATTTCGAGATGGGTAACTCATCGGGTAAATTGAAAAAAATCGTGGTATCACTTGAACATGAACTCTAATCACAGTCAAGTATATTCTATTTGATTCTATTACAAGATATTTTTACTGTGATATCACCATTTTTAATTTTTATCTCATTTGATTGCTGTAGTAATAGCTCCTTAAGAAATACTTGAGCAAAACAATAGGATAGATGTTCCATAGTATTGTCCAGGCATTGTCAGTTTTTACTATTTAACATAATTTTTGCGAGCATTTTTAAAGGTGGTATTCTATAAAAGAGTAACCATAGAGTAACTGAATACTCTGCTATTCTACTTTACGTGTTACTACGATTCGCAATACAGAATGTTGCTTTTAGTTAGATATCATCTTAAAATACCCGCGCAATTGGAAAATTGTTTTGTATTGAAAA
This sequence comes from Holotrichia oblita, assembly GCA_023690525.1. NCBI lineage: Eukaryota > Metazoa > Arthropoda > Insecta > Coleoptera > Scarabaeidae > Holotrichia > Holotrichia oblita. Next base: position 90,643,325 of record CM043015.1, read on the forward strand.
TAAATGCTAATACCATGAATTCGTATATCGGGTGTCCGTAAATGCTTGAATCTGACCGCTACTGTCAAATTTTAGGTAACTTTGTAACACTACAGTTGATTTCGATCCCAAGAATTAACATAATTATTAAAAATAGTTTCTTAATATCAAACAGAATATGCTTCCGTTTGGAAACATTTACTGCTAATTAAAATTAGCTAAGAATATAATTATAAAAAATTATAACTATAAAACCATTGAAATGATCAAAATATAAACCTAACGAAAATACAGACATGCGCCTATAGCCAAAGAGGAATAAACCAACTGACATTCTCAGGGTGGTAAACTTTAAACACAGATATTGCATACATTTTGACAGACGTCAGCTTCAAACATTACGGACACGCTGTATTAAATTGTTGATAATACAAGATCCTGTGTTCATATTCATATTCATTATTAGTAACCAGTTTTTACATTGTACGGCATAAAAAAATTAAAATGTGTTCCGTGCAATACGTCTGAACGTAGTTTGACAAATTACGATATCACAAATTGAAACCCGCCACATCTCAAAATTATCAAACGTCAAAACCATCAAAACAAACACCATGAAATAACCTCAAAATTGTACGTAGGTTAAGTTGGTGCTCAAATTTACCAAACAAAGTATGTGATTGTTGTACTTTATGTGTTAGTTTTACAGTTTTCAATTGTAAATAAATCTTAACACAAATACGAGATACATACACACGTATATGAAAAGGATTAACAATATTTAAACCAAATCTTTCCAATTTGACACTGTCAATACTATAATTTTGTTAGTGAAATAATGTCAATAATGGAGGAAGAATTTGAGGATAGACATTGGGATGGAGGTGATATGATGGATGAAGAGGTAAGCGTTAACCGGTAACTTTGTTTATAAACTTGCTACAATCATATTTCGCAGTCTGAAGGTGGAGATGATAACTTAGAAAATCCCGAACAAGTACTTGCAGAATGTGCAGAAAAATTTTCTACCCCAGATTATATTATGGAACCCGGTATTTTTTCACAACTAAAAAGGTAAGTACATAATTATGCCTTATCGTATTTGTAATTATTCTTCTCAAATTATTATAGGTATTTTCAATCGGGAGGAAATCCCGTCCAAGTTATAGAACAATTATCTCAAAATTATACAGCTGTTGCACAAATGGCAAACTTAATTGCTGAATGGTTAATCATCGGTGGTAATATATTTTTTTCTAACCGCAGCATTACATCTTTCAAGGAAACAATATTTTAGGTGTAAAAGTTACTGACGTACAAGCAATGGTTGAAAACCATTTAAAAGAAATGATTCTAAAGACATTTGATCCTAAAAAAGCTGATACAATCTTCACTGAAGAAGGTGAAACACCTGCATGGTTAACAGAACTAATTGAACATCCAACATGGAGATCATTAATTTATAGATTAGCAGAAGAATATCCCGATTGTTTAATGTTAAATTTCACTATCAAAGTATAATTCCATTATACTTTTCTTTTAATTTATTACATTAATGTTAATTTTAGTTGATATCCGATGCAGGCTTCCAAGGAGAAATTACTAGTATATCCACTGCTGCTCAACAATTAGAAGTATTTTCCAGAGTTTTAAAAACATCTATAGTAAGCTTTTTAACTAATCCAGAAGATTGGCAAAATACTACGAGAGAATGTGCTGTAGGACTGAGAAGTTATATTTTAAAATTTTAAGCATTCAGTATATACCTATATGATTTTAGAAAATGGTTTGCCATGGACAACACACATATGTATACAGTCAGGTAATCATACAAGTCCTTGCAAGAGAACACAAAGGTGGTAGCAGCATGAAGCGATTATCTCAAGAAATAACAAAGTGTGCTCAGAAAAAGCAAGTACTACTCATATTAATGTTTTGTAATATTAGAAGCAACTTCATTTTTAGTGGTAATGATGTAACGCCTATCACTATGGCATTGAATGGTGCATCAGCACATCCATCGGCCTGCCAAGCTTTGACATCTATGCTCTCCAAAAATTCATTAAATCCTGCTGATATTACAGTGTTATTCAAGAATTATAATTTGCCAGATCCTCCACCTATGGATTTAATCAGAACTCCTCAGTTCTTGGGTAATGTTTTATATCAAGAGAATTAATTTTCATCTAATTTGGGTGTTATTTCAGAACTATTGGTAGATGCTTTATTTAAACCAGGCATCAAACTTAATCCTGATCATAAACCAAAATATATATATTTACTTGCATATGCCGCTAGTGTTTGTGAAATTCAAGGCAAGAAAGGGCAAAAAAAAACTTGGAATAGAGATGAACTTAAACCAACCATTCAAGCTGTAGAGACAGTACATAAAATATGTAACGTTAATAAAGGCAGTTCAGAGCTAATGGCGGACTTATCTAATTTATATCAATGTCTAAAGTATGTAATGCAGTGGTGTATAAATGTTAGCTTTATTGAGTACATACATATATGATAAATCCTTCTTCAAGATTTCCAGTTGTGTCTATTGGAGTTATAAGATGGGTCGAATGCACAGTAACAGAACCTAGCTATTTTAAACTCTCAACTGAACATACTCCACTTCATTTAGCGCTATTGGATGAAGTTGTTACATTGCACCCACTTCTACATACACAGATTTTGGATTTACTAGTTAGATTATTTGAATCTAAACAAGATGAATTGGAAATATTAGTACAAGTAAATATTATATTTATATACAGGGTGTAAGGAGTTTGACTGCCATAATTTTCCCAGCGTATAGACCTAGTAAATAGGATTAAAAAGTTTATTATGAAGTAGGCGTTAAAATAAATAGTTTTCCAGAAAAAGAAAAGCGAATTTCCAACTTTTAAATCACGCTATCTTAGGCAATTAAAAGTATTTTAAAGTGCGAATTTTACAATGGACTCATCACGTAAATAAAAAGAAAAAATGTTATAGAAATTTGTTCTACAATCTAAGGTAAGGTTAAAAAAATAGAAATCGAAGTACATGTAAAATGTCTATAGCTTTGGCAACGTTGAAACATGACCTACCATAACTTTATACAAACAGATGTGTTTCACAGCAGCTGAAGCCAGCGGCGTCAATAAGAAAATTGCAGACGTTGCACTTTTAAAGAATAAACTGCCTCGTATGATTCCTGAATGAATGAATACAAATGCTCTAGGTTACATCAAACGATATTTTAGTGAATTATCTGACAAAATACTTTGAAACATTAGTACTGTGTGTGTTAGTAAAGTGTTGGTGTTAGCACGATGGAGCGCTATATTACACGGTAATATCACGATATGCTGTTAATTATTGTAATCGCGGCAAGTCCTCCGTCTACGGACATTTAACTTTTTCAAGCGCGGCGTTGCCAACTTATGGTTAAGTATTTAAATATCTTGGAAACCGTAAGTGACAGGCTAAAAATTTATCAAGGTATTCTATTCAGTTTCATTCAGTCTACACTACATTATAATTATGGCACTCAAACCACTTACACCCTGTATATAAACTAAAATTATGTAACTTAGTAATGCCAAATGATAGCATGCAGTAATTTGTATATCTTACCATACACAGAATTTTATGAAGATTTTGGAAATTAATAACATGAAATTCTCATTTCTATTTACAGTTAAAACTACTATATGTTCTCCTGCCAACAAGATTATTATTACCTTTCATTCAACAGACTCTATTATTCAGGTGTCCTTGTCAGTGGATACTGTTGAATAATAAATACTATTACTAACAAATAATATTAATAATATGAATTTAATACTATTGTAGCATTTTCTTCAATGACTTTGTAGAAATCCCTTTACTAATGCAAATTTTAAAATTCTGATAATGATGTGTGTGTAATATACTTGAGAGTGCAACTCCGAAATAATATGGAGCACCCTTTAAAATTAGAGGCAAGATATATGGTCTCTTACTTTTCTGATGTATATAATGAGCACAACATAGTTAATTGAAAGCTACGATAGGTATCAACTGATTGACAAGGAAAAACATTACTTTTGAAACAAACTCTATAAATACTGATATACTGTTAAAAGCTATAACAAGGCAACAAGTTATTGCATGTACAAGAGAATGCTGTCACTTCTGTGTTCATTTCTAATCAATTTCAGCTCGAAATGCGTAAAATGGTTCTAGATCGGATGGTAAATTTACTTTGCTCAGGATGTGTTGTTCCTGTAGTAAAATACATTAAGCAATGCTGGCAAAAAGGTGATACGGACATTTCATTAATACGATACTTTGTTACAGAGGTAATAACTAAATATTATATCAAATTTGTTTTTCAATATTAATATCTGGTTAGGTATTAGAAGATATTGGTCCACCTTATAGCTCAGAATTTGTTAATTTGTTTATGCCTATGGTAGAAAATGATGAAATAACAGGGACAATGAGAGGAGATGGTGAAAATGATCCAGTCTCAGAATTCATAGGTATGTTACCAGCAATATATCTGTATTACTGTATGTATATGTCTATGTTTTAGTATATTGCAAAGCAAATTACACAACGGTAGGATAAGAATTCTAATTAAACAACAAATGTTAGCTACTTAAGTATATTATTACTTATATTGTAAAAATTTACAACTGTAATAAAAAATATAGGCTTATTATTACTAAAGACAATGTAAAATGAATAACAAATGAATCCTATATACACCCATCATACGATAAACAAAAATTATTCAGCCTCTACTACTGCTTTTTGCTTCTTCTTCTTTTTCTGATGAGTTTGTGGTTGTGGTTCTGCTGGCTCTTCCGTTACCTGCATATCCTGTACGTGTTTCTTTCTTTTTTCTTTTCTGCTTTAGATGATCCTGCTTCTACATCCTCTGTAGTTGTTTCCAATTCAACATGACTTTCATCTGCTTCTCTCTGCTTTTTCTTCTTCTTTTCAAATGTTAGTATCCCTGCTTCCGGTGTTATACCAGATTCAGATTTACTTTCATCTTCTTCCACGTGTTGTTTTTTCTTTTTCTTTTTCTTCATTTTAATATCTACTTCTGGTAGTTCTTCCTGAACTTCTTCCTTTATATCCGTATCCACTTGTTCTTCCTTTATCTTTTTCTTCTTCTGTTTAGGTGTCGGAGTTATTTGCTGCTCTTCCTGTATTTCTTCTTTAATTTGTGCTTTTTCATCAAATGATGACTCAGATCGCTTCCTTTTTCCTACTGATGGCAAAGTAGAATCAGCTGCAGCTGGATATTGTTTTATTTCGCTAAAATAAAGTAAATAAAATCTCAATATCTTAAACACGACAACTACATACTACATATTTTCAAATTAAGTGTCACATTAAATATGGAAAAATATTCTGAGGAACTGCTTAAACAGATAACAAGGAGAAAATTAGAACTATCAGGAATAAGGCCAAAACAAAATTTCAGCCATACTTCAAGCAGGAAAGATTATTAGTAGTTATCTTTCAATTCCTGAAATATTTCCACTTATAGGTCAATAAAACAACAATTAATTAAATACCAATTTACTCCAGAACATATAATATTATGTTTTCGTTAAAAAGACTTCTTCAGTGGAAGAAATTGACATTTAATATGTGTCAAAATACTAATAATATAAATGGCCACGCCTATCAACAAAAATATCTAAAAAACAAAGAATTCATTAATATATCGAATTTTAATTACATTCGCAAATAATAATGAAGGATATTTATATTGGTTTAATATTATAAAAATTAAAATGATTTGAATTATTCCTATACCAATCTATTTGTTGTCAAGCTCTAACAATTCTGTTCAAGGACTAGGGAAAAACATGGCAAAAAAACCTAGTCAAGAGCTTAAAATTAATAAAATTCAGGAGTTAATTAAATCATTATAAATAACACTTAAATTATGGATATCAGTTCTAAAATTTACCGCGTTTTCAGCTTTTTTAATGTATATCATTTCGTGGTGATAATAAATTCGTCTTTTTTTTAATATTGTTTGGTTTGTCCGATATAACATTTGTTACAATCGTTGCAATCTAATTTATAAACGACTACTAGCATAAGAGGTAATTCCATATTTCCTTTAATGTATATTTGAATGCCTAGTGATATGTTTGAACGGTTTATCCTTATATTGTCTTCCTGTTATCGAATTTAAAAAAAATAATTTACCGATGTAATTTTATTATAAAAAAAAAAAATTCTTTTATAGTTTGAGGAAGACAGTCGTACTGTCGAAACGTCACGTAATTATGCATAGCATTTGAAATAATTAATAAATTACTCTAAATTAGCCATACTAGTTTTCTTTTTGCAACATAATTGATAAGAGTGGTTTATTGAATAATATTATATGTTCTGGAATTAATTGTTGTTGTATTGACCTATAAGTGGAAATATTTCAGGAATTGAAAGATAAGTACATAAAGGTCACAAAATAGATATATTAATTATTAGTAGTTGTCTTCAGAAAAAAACATTCAAGACAATGTCAGTATTGGCAACAGAAATCAGTGCAATTACTGAAAATGATTTCAGTAAGGTCAAGTACTGTTGAAAAAAAAGAGGTAAATCTAAAAAGTTTCACATAAAAAAAGGGATTAAGCAAGGTAATCTCGACCCTACAATACACAGAATTTGTTCTAAAACAAGATTAAAATCATGGTTTGGAACAAATTCACAGAAAAAATTGAATAGTAAAGTATTTCAACAGCAACCTCTATGTAGTGCTTTGAAAAGAAGAAAATTGAAGAATAAATTTAAAAAACAAGAAATGTTTAGGTGATCAATCACAACAAATATGTAATCAGGATACAAAAAAGGAGATGATGGGTTTCTGTTGAACAATTGAAAGAAAAACAGCCAGGAAAAATTTTTAGAGTTAGAATAAGAAATTGAAAAATCTTTTTAACATAAAGGTGGATCATGGGAACTATAGAGGATAATGTGTATTATTATTATATAAGCACCAAATTTGTTACCTTTTACCATGATATTTCTCAAATTTTGCTTTAGCTTTTCCAGTTCCACTGATTCGTCTTATATTTCCTTCTTCTAACATTCTTAATCGTGCTTCTAATTTAACTTTGTGCTCGGTACCTAAATCAAAAGATCCATCTTCCCCTAAGGCATCTACACGTGTTGCTAATGCAGCTTTTGCAGCCAACATTCTAGACATTTTACCCTTATTTCTTGCACTGCTTTGCCCAATAAGTTGTGCATGATAAATTAATCCATATTTGGGGGTATCTTTTTTGGTTTTCAAAGCACGGAATAAAGCTTTTTCAGCACCAAGGATCTGTACAGTTGAAGCAGGATGTTTAGCCAGATTTATCAGTGAACCTGCATGCGATATTAATCTAGCACCAACAAGTTCTCCTACTAAAACGGTTAAATTAGGAGCCATTGCCATCATTCGCGCTCGTAAATAGTCATATAATTGGCCTCGGTAATTTGAAATCTCTATAATTTGATCGCATAATTGTTGAATGTTTAAAATATCATTTTCAGAAATTTCAGTGCCCATTGACATTTCTGCTGCTTCTTTCACTTTCTGTTCAATATCTTCAGGTAAAATATCCGACAGATCCGTAGCTGTTGCATTTTCTCGAGTTCCTATAATTTTTACTGTTTTAGCAAATACTACATTGTCCGTTATAACTTTGCCTAACTCTGGGAAATGCCAACCATACCATTCACGACATCTCATAGTATAATTATTCAATTCTTTATCCAAATCATCTAACAAGCATACAGCTTGCACTATCATTGTATCAACTTTATCGGGTGAAAATTTAAGTTTATATCTTGATAATGAATGTGCTAAGCCTAATACCATAGCAATATTTTCTTTTTTGGGCAATCCGGCAATTAAACTGTCTAATTGGCCTCTTATACATCTCATTAATTCTTGAACAGCTGTATTTGACAAGCATTGTACACTAAATTTTTCTTTAATTACCGAACCTAATTTAGAATCCCCTACTAATATCTTATCCTGCACTTCCTTGTCAACAAACTTTTTTAATACTTTTTTTAAACTTTTTGATAATTTTCCTTCAACTGCTGCTGTAGTAGCTGCTAAAGCTTCAGTGGTATCGGTAAATTTTTCAAAATGTTTTAACTTCACTCTGGAAATATTACTTGTAATGGATATAATTTACACATGCAGTACTACTTACATTTTACTGGCAGCTTCAGGAGATTCAAAATCTTGGTATAAATTATCAACTTGATTAAGTTTGTTCTCATCCAACAACTAAAAAGCATGGAAAAAGTGGGGTTAGCATTGTTATATATAGATCAAAGAAAGTATATATTAGTTTACCTTAAAAATAGCATATCCTGCTGCAGTTTCAAATAGAATTAACATTTTTCTTTAAAAAATTATTTTTAAACTTACAATTATTAATAAATTCACTCATATAAAATTATATTTAAAGATTTCAAGCTCATAAAACGGGATACGGAAATCAACCATCGCAAATCAACATTCAGATTGTCGATAAAAGTATAAAAGAGACCTGCAAACTAAAGAAGTCAAATACCCCAACTTCTGTTTAGGAATTTATTATGTGAAAATTTTTAATGCAAGTTTAACTTGTGCTTTAAACTACTCGGATTTCATTTTAATGTGATAATAATAATGTATCTACACAAAGAAAAAGCATTTTTTAAGATTTTATTTTATTTAAGTATACATGTTTCTACTATAAATAAGTCTATACATTGCGGATAGATGTCGTTTTCGCTCTTTTAATTTTAGAAGGGCAGTTTGTAATAAATCATCAATTTGTACGAATTTGACAAACGATGAAATTTATTTTTATTGAATAGGTATTTAATGTGAAATTAAATTTGAAAATTGTAAATACTACACTAAAGTTCTAATTTGTTGCAGCATTCTCACATATAGATTGTTGTCAAATGGAATCTTAAATCAATAGAGCTATTTAAAATTAGTTGACATAACCCTTTGTGATAGGGCTAAATGATTGTAAAATAGCATCATTCTACAGGTCGGTCTTCAATGAGTGACAAAAGTATGCCATACATTTCAGTTTCAACCAGAAAATAAGTACCTGTGAATTATTTGTAGTTCATAGTTATAATGATATGGTGTAAATAACAAGGCATCACAATGGAGTCTCCTCCGTCCACATCTACATGGTCAGAAGCCTTTATATTAAGTGATGACAGTGGACTCTTGCTAACGAGCAGTTCCATGTCGAGTGGTAGTATGAGTGGTGAAAGCAGAAGTAGTTGTGCACAACTGCCATTAGAAGTAAGGATGAATCTTTGTTAATTGCTGAACCTTGTCTGTAATAATCCGATTACAAGACAATGTTAGTAGTTGCGAAGATATAATTCATATTATCAGCTGTGGCACTTAATTATCAGACAGAATAACATTATAGTATCTATCTCGCAAAAATAATATTACCATTTACAGCATCTAGTGCCAGTACAGACAAAAATAAGGTTATTTTATAGCTTTTATAATACAGGAATACCAAGTATGTATATCATATTATGTATCAATTTCTTGCAGGCAAATATTATTCACGTATAGAACCTTTGGCATAGGACATCTGACTGTATTCATAACTCAGTCTGTTGCTATTCATTTATTTTAACACTATTCCCTGCATATTAGCCATAGCTGCAATGTTGCTGATATTTAAATGCTTTATTAAAGATGTACAAATATACATACTTCACAATAATTCATCACAATACATAATGGCCATAATAGGAACATCAGCAGAGCATTGTTATATGCAGTAATATGTCATGAAAACTAGTGCTATCGTTCAAAACCGGATACCCGGAATCGAGTAGTCCCGAAATTTTTATACTCTGTTCTACCTGGTTCCAGCTTTAGAACCAAGTACACGATTTCGGTTAAAGCCAAGTTACTGTGATATTCCCTATACCTAGGTTCAACAGTTTCTGAGATATTTAATAATTTTTGAAAATGCAGATCAATATTTAGAATGATTACCTGGCGTACGTACATACTTAAGTTACGTGTTTCAAGTTGTATTATTTCATTAGCACAACCATTACATCTAATGCTAAAATAAAGATGGTTTCTAAAAATTATACAGGGTGATTAGAATCTTACCTCTAACTGTGGGTACCATTCATGCTCAATAACTTGCTTATTTTAAATGGAACACCCTGTATCTAACATCGTCATTCAATTTTAATTTTATTTCTCTTTTAAATGTTATTAAGGTGCCCTATAGCTATCTCTTATAGTTTCTTTGTAAAAGTCAATTAAGTGTTTTAATTGGCGTTTATGTACTAAAAATTTGGTTAAATCAAGGTAGCTTTGACATGATGACAATAATTTCAGATATTATTTTTGTCTAATTTATTCTTGAAAAGTAGGCAGTGGTGCAGTGGACCTTGCTTCATATTTCAATCCGGGATTAAACTCTGAAAAAATGTCACCGTCCCTCCAGAGAATTGAACCCCGGCGACTATCGTCCTCCCACAACGATAGTCAGCCGCCTAACCACTGCGGCCATCGACCCGTTTAAAGTTTAAGTTAGAGGTAAGATTTTAACCACTCTGTATAACTTTTAGAAACCATCTTTATTTTAGATGTAATGGTTGTGCTAATGAACTAATACAACTCGAAACACGTAACTTAAATATGTACGCCAGGTACTCATTCTAAATATTGGTCTATATTTTCAAAAATTATTGTCAAATATCTCAGAAACTGATGAACCTAATTATACAGTTACTTGCCTTTATTTAGACTGCGTCATCGAAATATGTAATAATATACATAATGTTCCATTTAGATGTTGATAACTGAAGTGTAACTTTCTTTTGAGACATCCTGTATATTTTAAAATAATTTTAGAACGTGTTCCCAATGGACCTACACATGCTCCAGCAAAAATATTTTAAATATGTGTTACCATTTTTTTTGTATATCAACCGAGGCGAATGTGGTGCCCCATCCTGTATACAGTTTAGAACAGAATGTAACTGGAATAAAAATAGGACAAATACTCATAACTACATTAAGTACAATTATGGAGCCTGTTTTGTATATTTTGCATTAACATGATTTTCAAACCGGCTACAGATACATATATCGGTTTCGTATATCATTTTTTTTCAAATATATGGCCAACTACAACATTATGTTAAAAATTCTGTATTTCAAGAATCATAGCACATAAAGACTTTATATTTGACATCTTACTAGCTGAAATAAGGCGCATCAAATCTACGCCCCAAAATTATATCTATATATACAGGGCCGTCCAAAGTTAACGCTCAATGTTCACATCGATGAAAGTTATTTTTTTAATGGAACGCCCTATATACTGCATTCTTGAATACAATTAATAATCCAATGAGAATTTTCCCTTTTGTCAGTTCACAGATTCTGTTTATAAAATTATTATTATCATTACATAATGGTTTCATTTGTTCAAAAAATTTATTTCGCTGATCAAAATCATCTTTTGACAGCTCATAAAGTAAGCATATCTTGTAGTGAACTTCGCTTGTTTAAGTACTTTATGCACATTAGATCGCGACAAATTAACGTTAGAAGCCGTTTCCATAATTGTGGTTCGAGGATTATCTTGCACTATTAACAAAACGTTAAGCTTATCTTCATTTATTAAAGTTCGCTCAGATTTTTGAATATCCCGAACATGCCTAAATTTCGTAAACATTGCCTCAACTCTCCTTACCGTGCTGTAGGTAATAGGCGGTCGATCAGAGTGAGTTGCATTAAACAATTGAACCGCTTCTATTTGAGTGCGCATCTCATATCCAAATGCAATAACTCACAAGATTTCAATTCTTTCACGTTCGGTTAATTTTCTCTTTTTTTTACGAGCTAAAAATAAAGTAGTTACTACGTACTCGATAAATCTACGATCACGCTGCTTTCTCCTAGCAAAAATACTAAACACTACTTGCTACGGTGCAAATAGTTTTAGAATAATTCTACCAAAATGAAGTTATTTATGACATCGACAATGACTACTAAAAAAAAAAAAAAAATATTATGACATGGTGCAGGTTTGCAGATGGATTTATTACAACAAAAATTATTTTTAATTTTTATTATCGTAAAAATTTCTTGATAAGATATTTATATTTTCTGAATAAAAAAGAAAAAACATTTAAAAAGAACTAATTTGCTAATCTCAGAGAAAAGGTTTATTAGACAGAAGTAGCCTTGGAATTGTCAAATATAAATCAATAAAAATTAGGTAATACTATTTCAAATGACGAATAGAAACGCATGTCCGGTGCAATCGGAAGAAGCGGATTTTTTTTTATAATTGAGAGAACGTAACCAAAAATTATTGCGTGCTAAATTTTAAATTACAATTCTTATTATTGGGTTGCAGTACAGATAAAAATTTCATATATATTCACCCTTTCGGATGACCAAGAAATAAAATAGATTCTATCTTGTACCTATACAATACTAACCGCACAGCTTGGTCAGTGCTCTGTTTAATCACGGACTAAATAGTATAAAATTAACATTTGTCAAACTTTTGTAATTAGTACAACTCAAAAACCATGACAGAATACTACTCTTCCAAACTTTCTGTAGACAATTTCATAGTCTATAGAAAAGGATGTATGTATTTTTTGGTATCTTGTACCGTTAAAACTGGAACGAAAAACGGGAAAATATCTTTTTTCACGAACACAAGCTTAATGGTACAAAATGTCAAAAAAAGAATGTAATACTTTTTTGATAGAGTACTAAATATTCAAGAAGAAAAGTCCTGGAGCCTCCCATTATTGCAACTGTTATAGTTTTCGAGTTCTACCAATTTGAAAGGTACGTCAAAGGTTTTTATCCGTGATCAGAAAGACCGCTGATTCGTTTAGCATGTATATTTCCTATTTATTTGTATCCACCGATCGTATACCATATATGTAGTTGTAAATAATAGCTGGTTTATACCTATTTTTAGTTTCAGGATAGTGACTGTGAAGACAAATCTTTGTCGCTGGCTGATTCTCTAGATGGAATGTCGGATATTATTTGTGGAGAAAATTTCAATACTTTAAAAAAAGGACCCCATTGGAACGAAAAGCTTACTTTCAAAAGCAACTCGCCAATAGAACCGCCACTTGAATTTCAAGACAGACCTTATCTTAAGATTTATGAAACCTTCGCAATCAAATATGCTGATTATCTTCTAAAATTAACTTTCAGTACTTTAGCCAAGCAGTTCTGCTCTGCAAAAAGCAATAACGTTCGCGTTCCAAAACCTATTCACCACATACTACTGCCTAGAAATTTTTGGTCACCAGAGTTTCTTACATTTAGCCCTTTACATGCAGTAAGACCTAGTTCCAGAAGTTCATTAGGATCTTCTAGGTTGTCTAGCTCACATAATTCTCTTTCGGTTCCGACTGCACACCGAGTGGACGATTCTAGCTTTATAACGCAGGCTGTTTCACATGACACTTTAACTACAAATCAAATAAGTGACTTGTACAATGTGCCGTTTGATAGCGATGTGTATGCTGTACCAGTTGATACCGTTAAACTGCCTTTAAAACCGAAAAGAAACGTCAACACAAAGAAGAGACGAAGAAATACAGCTTCCAGTTGTAGAGAATACGAACCACAGCAATATAGACAGAATATATCACGAAAAGTAATTTGCACTAATGAAAGATGTACTGACGGAAATTCGGCAAAAAGACATAGTGTAGCAGGCAGTTCATCCAATCATGAAACGGAACCCATACATATGACTTTACAAGAAGTGCGCCAGTACTTACAAACATTATACTCAAGTTCTTCTGATTCATCTGATCAAAAAGACCAGTGCATTAAACCACATAATACATTGATTATAACAAACAATAATCAATATACAACCAATGTAAAGACAAATAACAGTAATACTTCAAATGGTGTTCTAAAGTGTAAGAAGAACGTTTTGTTTAATATGAAAAATAAAAAAGTTAAAGACTCGTGTGATACAATACCTAAACCGCAAATAAAATTGGTCTCGCCAAATAAACAAACAAAAAGAAAAAAGACACAAACGAAAATGTCTTCATTTAAACAAACATTTTGTAATATATTTAGATTTAGGAGGATTGTTTCGCCAGAAGACAAACGTGATATTTCAATCTCTGGAAATTGTGATATTTTAGATTCAGACGTGAATAAGAATATAACTCATAGAGCATTACCGCCGTTGCCATCAAGTAAAAATAATTACAAAGAGGAAATTCCAGTGGATTTTGCTACAAGCATAAGGAGAGTTAAAGATGTAAGTTACTATACTATACTACAAAATTGAAGATTGTTAATTTTATACTAAATGTGCTCTACGTTTTTAATAATCACATTAAAAACGCACAAACGAATATGTAATGTTCGAATTGGTGATGTAACACCGCAAATGTTACAGCACTAAGTTTTAATGTTACATCATGATAAGATAAACCGCAGACAATTCATTCATTTTTTAATTAAAATATACTACTATATACAGGGCTGTTTGAAATGTTGCCTTTTTCAACATTTAATTACATATTCAGAAAATTATTCGTACCGTTCTTGGATATAGCACAATATCTACTACAAGTATTATGTACTATCAGCAAACGAGACGAGTTAACTTTAACATGTAGACTTCTCTAGTTGCAAGCGTTTTGGCCAAGAGAGACCAACATCTTGTGGGGGCGTGTTTGGCTAATAGACGGTGCGATGAGAGCTGCTTTTGCGATAGATATTACGCAAACTGCTTATTATATGATGTGTTGAAAGTCTTCATTGCAGAATTACATATTGTACTAACGAGGCTATGAAAAGTCGAAACACGTGTCTACACAATGATTATTCTGTAATGCCAACTTGATGTAGTGATATACTCTCGTAAATACAGAAATATTGATAAAAACTTTGACTTGAACTGTTTTGTGTTATGTGATAATGTCGATGACACTACTTGCGACTCTTATTTATGCACATTTAATTAACTTAATTTATGAATCTGTAATTTTAGTGTGGGTGGTATTGGGGACCTCTGTCGAGTGAAGCTGCTGAAAAAATTCTCTCCAACGAACCTGATGGATCATTTATTGTTAGAGATAGTAGCGATGACCATTACATATTTTCATTAACGTTAAAATTAAATAATAGTGTAAGACACGTTAGAATAGAACATGATCAGGGTAAGTTATTATTATTACTATTGATAATACTATACTATTGATAGCTTCGTTGGGTTCGATTCTTAACAGGTAACTTTAGTTTTGGAAATTATACAAAATTTAAGTCTCAGACTATAGTCGAGTTTATAGAAAATGCCGTGGAACATTCTAGAAGTGGAAGATACTTATTTTTCCTGCACCGTCGACCAACTATTGGTCCTGTTAGGGTCCAATTACTGCATCCTGTTTCACGTTTTAAACAAATTCAGAGTTTACAACATATGTGCAGGTAGTATTATAAGTTCTTGTCGTCAAGTTTTGGTGAAATAAATATGCAACTACATTGCAGATTTGTGATAAATAAATTGGTAAGGAAAGATCTAATACAAACACTTCCGTTGCCAAGAAGAATGATAGATTATTTAAGTACACCTCATTATTACTCGGAAATGGTAGATGGAGCAGAGCAACAAGACGAATTCAATTTAAATCATCAAAATCAAGATCCGGAGACGGAATCCGATGAAGGAATAGATCGTGCAGGGCCCGAAAATGTGAATAATGAGACTTTAAATAATTACGTCTTAGTTAGACCACCTATAATTAATTCAATTGTCGGCACACGACAATCCTGAAAAATACCTCAAAGAAACTGTATACTGTTAATGATTGTATCATAAATAATCAGAACTCAAAACCACACATGGAGTAATATAACAGTATCACGCCAAGTGCAGAATAGACTGTAATCGCCGTAAACTGCTATCTAATTATTACATGTTTATTTAATGCTTAGTACTACTTTTAGCACTAGTCAACAAATTAGTATTATAAAGAAGGACAAAAATGTCGCAATATACGACACACTACACATAATTATAATTTGAACTAAACCGTTTTTGTCTAAAAGAATTTTAACCCAATTTATAACACTGAATATCTGAGTAAAACTAATTAATATACAGTCTGTCCAACAAAAACGTCGCGGCTGTTTTTAATAGAAAATTAAGTTGAAAACCGTAAGCTTATACACTAGTGGAAACTACATAAAAATCACTGTTATGCACCGTATTAATACGGAGTCCAGTCGCCTCCGTTACTGATAATTGCCTCACACCGTTTAGGCATACTTTTCACTAACTTTTCAGCGTAAGATATTGGAAGAGACTTCTATATTTTGCAAATTTGGTGTGATTTCGCGAAAGATATGTTTTCCTTGGAGCTTACGTTTCATGATGGACCACACATTTTCGATAGGGTTAGCATCTGGAGACTGAGACCTATTCATGGTTACAGCCTCATTTTGACGTTTCCAGTCAGTGCACAGATGACTACGGTGTTTTGGGTCATTATCTTCCACCAGTGTCCAAGCTTCGTTTGTATTTTCAAACCACTTTTCACCGATCTTAGGAGCCCTGTTTTATATAGCTTGATCATCATTGTGGCGTTTAAATTGCTGTTAAAAATGCATAAAGTCCCAAAACCTCATATATTAAAACATTCTAACACATGAAGTTTCAGAGGATATTTACGGTCCGCTGCAGTGTCCGATGATGGCCAGTTGACCAAACTTCTTAATGGAAATCTATATCCAGAATGACGATTCTTCAGTGAAAACGTCATTGCTCCAATCACGATCCTTATTCTCGCCCGCCCACGCTAAACGCTTTTCCACTTGCTTTTCAGATAATAGGGGTTTTAACAGAGTACTACGATGTTTGATATTGTGTTCGTTTAATCCATTTTTTATGGTCATCAGGCTTACATTAATTCCATTTTTACGTAATAGAACTTGGGCTTTACGTAAAGAAACAGTTTTTTTTCAAACATCTGAACAATGACTTTATTTTCACGCCGCGTAGTTCTCCTATGAGAGCCCCTATCAAGTAGGTCATCGACATTATTTGCTTGTTTATATCGCTCCACCAATTTTTTAACGAAATCTTTTGACTTATGCATGTACTTTACAGCAGCTGCATATGTCATTTTGAGACCTTGAGATGGTGACATAAGAACACTGCTTCAAATCACTTTGCGTATATTGTCACTCATTATAACAGAAGTGTGTATCTTACGTTAGTTGAGTTAATACTAAATTTTTTACTATGACGCGTATTAGTACAGATTGTATTTGTTATCCTGACGATAAGTTCTGTCGATCGCGACAAATTTCATTATCAACTCGACGCTCTAGTTATACAGACTGTAACATTAAATAGAGCATCATCACACAAAAATATTTTGCTATTCAACTTCAGTGAAAAATCACGTTTTTAGAAGATGACAAAAGATCAGCCCTACATAAAGAAAATTTAATTTCTAGGAGTCAAATTAAAGAAATATAGATAGTTTTTAATTGTTACCACGTTTTGTTTTTGCCAAAAACAAAACGTTATGCCGTAGAAATCACTCGCCCGCCTTCAATAATCCATTTCGTACTCGGTAAATGGTTCAAAAGTCGTTTTAATGCATCTTAATGCTCAATCTGTGGATTTTGATTAGCAACGAATGCAGCTTTCAGCGATTTCTGCTCATCAGAAATGAATACTATTCGGATATTTTTATGCAGTTATAAGAATCATCAGTTCGCAAACGAAATATGCAAAACAAATCGATCAAACTATTGAAAGATGTATTTTGGTGTCCCGAATTTATAATAAGAATACAATAGTAACTGAGTAGATAATGGCGCTGTTCTCGCATGTGACTATATACGCTATTACTTTTTTCATTTTATTGTTCTTATTATTATTATTACTAAATACAGCAAATGATTCTGTATGCCTCATCTTTTGTGTTTCAAACAGTACACGATAACTATGAATATATAAAAATGAGATTGTGATTAACATATTTATACTGCATTATTTGCACTATTAGTTACAATAGCTTTTTGCATATTACTGACATGTATGTACCTACATATAACACTGCTATGTTTTGTGATTTTTAATTTGATTTCTTTTGATTAGTTTATTTATCCGTTTATTTATTGATAAAACGTATTTCATATTGTAACTTAAACTACACGTACAATTGGCCTCATATACACTTTACGAGTGCGAAATGGACACGAAGCGTGTACCTATGCATTCCGTCAACAACAGATCCACCAGTTTAATTTGAATTTTGTTGTGCATACTGTAGTTTTATACATCAGCTTTTATAGCATCGGAGTGGCTTTACAAGTTTTTGCAATATTTCGCATTTGCTATGTAGGTTGTAGGAAAGTAAACAGGAGATGTCGATAAACTTCTAGAACAATAAAAACGTACAAAAATGTGAATATAGAGAGTCTGGCAAAACCAACTTGGAAGCCTACAACACACGTCTCGTCATTGTTTCTATGAGATTTTTCAATAAGGGAACGGCTACAAATAATTAAAACAAAATTGCGCCTAAGAAACAAATTACAGGCAAATTTGAAGAGAAATATCTTGAAAGTTGCTAATAAATTATTTTCAGAATTAACATTAAAAATGATTATGTTATAACAACTCAGATAACGCAATATAACAAACTCCGAAATTACTCCATTTGTGTTGCTGATGTCTGATTGCAATACAGGTTAAGAGGCAAAGTGTGAAATGAAATCTTTAACCGTTTTGTATTTTTTATACGAAAACTTATATCTTCGATGATAAAATTGCCATAATCTGTACATCCTCATAATACTGCTTGAATTATATTGCTTGCTTGCTTTTATTCCGGCAACCTAAACATGTAACTAATTGTTTTTACACAAATCCTGGCTAGAGTTTACAAGTAAGTCTACACTTATAAACACACCAGTATGTATATTAAAATACAAGTGTATATATAAATTAACCGTACTTCGTATATTTTATAGTTTAGGATAAGTTGGCAACTAAAGCTCATTTTATCATCCTCCCCTTCCCCTTCCTCCTGCTGTGCTTGTGAATGTAGACAATTACTCATTTTAAAGCCTTCAGTACTCCTTATATATATTATGTCAAAAATCAAATCAAGTAAAAAAAATACATACGGGGGTGTCTCTAAAAGGTGCGGAAAAAACGCTACCACGCATTTCTGATGGCAAAATATGGCAATCTAACCTAACTTACCTCAGTCCAAAAGTGGATGCTTTCGGAGATACAGAGTGTCAAAAGTTCAATTTGGTTTTAGTTTTTGTAAATAATTTTTGTAATAATTGGTATATTGTCACAATATTTGGGTAGGGGGGGGTCTCGTGGGGTAAAAAATTTAAATCTGCTCTCATTTTCATTGCAATATATAATAACTTTTTTGAGACACACTGTATTTAACATTTAAATAAAAATTCTTATTCTCCAATGTTTTTTACCTAATGGTTTGGTGGGCGGCGATTCGGAAATCTTTCGCTGTATACTCGGCAAGATTGTAAACTATCTGCTTGGCAATATCCATAAACCAAAAACATGTCGGTCATTTCTTCGTTGGTATAATGTACGGCCATAATGAAAATAAATTTGCAAATACTTGGTAATTTACCGACACTTGCTGATTCTCTTTCACGAAATTCCACCACTACTCGCAATTAAAAACACACATCAACAAAAAATCAACAATGCACAAAAACATCAACCGCGAAACACCTATTTCGATAAAAATCTATGCTTTTTTTGAATTCGATTTAACGTCAATTTTTAGTGACAGTTATTTTATTGAAACGTCTTTTCTTCAAATTGTGTCCAGTTGAAGCCATATACGGAATGAATTTTTTATATCCATATATCTCATAAACAGCTGCTCCAATCAACTCCTACCTTTTCTAGATAAAAAACATTGGAGAATAAGAATTTTTATTTTGAAGTTAAATACAGTGTGTCTCAAAAAAGTTATTACGTTTTAAATGGATACAATATGCCGCAAGTGGCGCCCTCAACATTTTGCAATGAAAATGAGAGCAGATTTAAATATTTTACCCCACGAAACAATATACCAATTATTACAGAAATTATTTATAAAAAAACTGAAACCAAATTGAACTTTTGCCACTCTGTATCTCCGAAAGCATCCACTTTGGGATTGAGGTAAGTTGGGTTAGATCGCCATATTTTGCCCTCAGAAATGTGTGGTAGGGTTTTTTCCACCGCTTTTAGAGACACCCTGTATATTAAACTCTTTACAAATATATATATATATATATTTTTTTTTAATGTGTGGTGGGTGCTTAGTTGCAGTGACTCCGTAAGCTGTATTACTTGTCTGGCTATCACTGCAACTCTTGCGGTGTAGTTTGGTGTGTGTAAGTTGTGTTTAAATGGCTTTGTGACAGCATCATATCGCCTTTTATGATGCCGCGCTGTTAATCACTTTGCTCCCAACAGCGAATGGCAAGTCGATCCGGGATTAAACTCTCTGAAAAAATGTCACCGTCCCTCCAGAGAATCGAACCCCGGCACCTATCGTCCTCTCACAACGATAGTCAGCCGCCTAACCACTGCGGCCATCGACCCGTTAATATAATAATAATAATAAAACTGTCGCTCTGTTCTTCCTGTCTCCGTAATTATCTTTCCAGGGGCTGTTAAGCACACTTTAAATGTTTTAAAAACTTTTATATCTTCTTCAGGAAAACCTTTTTACTTTTCCTTCTCTTTTCTTTTCGTCTCCTTTTGTCCTTCTATCTTTCTAATGTCTTTTTTTCTTTTCTAAAAACTTTTCTTTTCACCTGACCTTTCTCTTTTTCAATCTTTCAAACAGTTTCCCTTTCTATGTTATTAATGTGTTATCTTCTTTAAAAAAAAAACTTTTTCTTCAAACATCAATAAAACTGACATTTCTCATCTGAGTAGTCGGCCGCAAAGTGTCATTTTTTCTCCGCCGGAGGTTTACTTTTCCGCCGCCGGAGGGAAAAATGTTATTATAGCAACATACAAACACATAATGTCAATGTTAATAGTGTCCACTTGACAGTTTTATGATGAGTTACTATAGAAACAGCTCGTACCTAATCATCGGTCTAAACGTCAAATATCCTACCAAACCCGCTTATCTTCAATTAAAAATAGATATTTTTGCATAAATTTGTCGACGTTTGAAGAAGAAATAGCATATTTTATGTGGAGAAAAAGTTACTTTTCCTCCGTATAAAATAATATACTATTTCCTTCACCTGATTTTTTTTCTATCAACTTTCAAAAACGTTTTTCCCTTTTGTTTTTCTTGACCTTATTTTTTTTTTAAGTTTTTCTAAATAGCAGTAGCATGTGTGTACGTGTAATTTTGACAATTCAATCTATTCTAAATTTCCAGTGCTTAATATATTACTCGAACTAATTTTGATTAACATCATCGAAATAACATAACAATATGTATGTATATGTGAAAGTAACAAGTAAAGGGCGATATTTTCTTAATTTAATATACAACGTGCCTTGCTAACAAACCTATTGCAATGTGCTAAATAATTAGTTTACCGTAACATAAAAAAGATACAAACAGAATATACTCTTTTTGCATACTACTATTTTCTACATCTTTTCATTTTATCCATCTTATCAATAGAACTATATTAATAGTTACTATTTGCTACTATTAAAAGTATAGTCATATTATATCGCAATGTAATGCAGGCAGTATTAATTAATTTCTTGTGAATATTTAAAGTTGTCTAAACAAAAAAAGTTAATTATAGTTTGACTTTTTTTAGAAAAAAAAATTCTGCATGCTTTGTTATTAATAATTTTAAATTTGCATTCTGCTATCAAAATAGAAAAATACGTTTACATATAGGGGAGAGTAGGGTAAAGTGAAACAGTGGGGTAAAGTGAAATAGCCGTTTTAAATTTTAAATTAACGCGCCATTCGAATTTAATCGGCATTACTGGTATCTACTTTTAGTGTTAGTATATACGGTATTTTATCTCCTCAGTGCTGCGACGTTTGCAAACGCAGTTGCTAAAATAGTGATTTTAGTTGGAACTGTTGTAATATTGTAAGGCAAGTTTGATTAGGTTTACTTTAAGCTGAAAAGTAGTAATCTTAGTTCAGTGTGACATCATGTAATCATGTATATTTATCGTTTGTTTTGTGGCGAAAAAACAAACATAGGTCATGTTATTAGGTAAACGTGGCCCTTGTTTTACATTTGATGCTTAGGGGGCAAAGTGAAAAGGCTTGCTTTGCAAAGTGAAATAGCATTTCACTTTGCCCCATAGGCTAATAATAATTTTTTATTAGTATCAATATTTTTTGTTAATTAGGTTGGTATATTAATCGCACATACATAACTGAATATGACCTAATGGGTTTTACAATCTAGATAATCATTTTGTTCTTTTACTGCTAATATTCCACTTTACCCATCTAGGAATGATGGTAGAGTTGTATATTTTTTTATTTTTCCGCAAACTGTGTTGAACATTTTCCATTATTTATTAATAATAGACCGGTTACGGTCTTATGCATAAACGAAAAATGAAGAAAATCATGTATATTTAAATGCTATTTTTTTACAAAATAATATCTGTTAGCTATTTCACACTGCCCTACTCTCCCCTACTGTTGTAGTGAATTTCATATATTTTCATTATCATCAAATTATTCCGTCAATGTATGCTTATGAACGCATCGTAATCAACTAGAATCTTTTAAAAACCTCTCATTCATATCATCACTATGTATCATTATAACATTGATCTGTCAAAAGTAAAAGATAAATAATTCTGCCTGTTTTCTAAAATTTTGAAAGAAAACTTACATGATGGACATACTAAAAAACATTTTAATTTTATAGAAACTAAGTATAAAGAAAACAAATATTTAAACAGGCAGAATTTTTTTATTGTATACCATATGTGCAATTCTCAAACCAAAGTTTTTATGTGATTTTCTATATATGTAGCACGTGATTTTAAATATGCTTTGCCAATTTGCAGACGAAAACAGAAGAATGAAGCTTAAGCATATCTAAAGTATATAGTCTTAAATGAAATGAAACACATACGCACAAAGACGCATAATAATATATGTATCTTATGTTTCCCCGTTGTTAAATGTATTACTTAAATTTACTGATATTTTTAAAAAATTATAGATTAGGTTTATAATAAGTTTATTAGTGAGTAATATATCATTTCAATGTATATATTAAGAAATATTATTTATTTGAATCTTAAATTGAAATAAAAATAAACTATGTTGGTTTAATTTATTAACCATGTTTGCAATAATGTATCCTAACTTTCATTGATCTAAATGTGGGATTCAGTGGTGTTTGCCACAGCATAAAGAGAGACTATAGTTCCCTCTGAATGAATGAACAACAAAATATTTCGATTGTACAACACAATGGATCTTGTTCAACTTTGACGATTATGCTCATGAACAATCGCGTTAAGATTATCATCTCTCCATGCATAATAATGATTTGCCATTTCGCGCTGTAACTTATATGTTCAGTTAATTTTAATTGGAATATGTATCATATTTTTCCAATACTATGCAGTCGAACGCTTTATTAATGTCGAAAAATTAAGGTTTGTGATTTTTAAGTAAAATAACGAAATATCTCAAAATTGGTTAGATTTAAGTATAAGAAATGCTAGTATCAATTGAATGAAAATAAAAATAGCAATGAAAAATTTATATAAAATACATGATGTTGTATTTGAAATAAGCGAGTTATAAGTACTTCTTTGAAATTGTTAGAATTCAGAGGTATGTGTAAAACGGCCCGTATAAAAAATTTAATATTTTAAAAAACGAATCACTATGGTCTTATAATTTGCTGTGACAAATTTTAAGTCAGTAACATTTTTGTTGGCAACAATATAGTGATTTATTTGGAACTGTTTTCCCAAAAAATTGAAAAAACTAAAATATCAAAAAATGTTAATTTTTGGCATTTTGGTACATGAAATTTACACAAAATTTGATGGAGAATTTAAAAGTAAAATAAAAAAACCATGATCTGTTTAAAATAAGCGAGTTGGTATGTACTTCCGATGTGCCGGAAGTAGATCATTCGTGAAAATATTGCATTTAAAATCGGCATTATCGACAATGTAATATGGTAAAAGTTCTTCACTAGATCTCTTGGTGCAGATTGTTGGTGTTTAGTGGGTTACATTTCCTTTATTACTGCATCCCTAAAAACTTTTTGTGCCACGCCGTGTATACAGGTGCGTACCTCTCGCGCACTCTCAACACACATTATCTATTGGTGACAATTACGTTAAATACGTGGACAAATTAAAACAAAACTTCCGCTTTTGATGAAACTGTAGACGCAATCGCTACCTTTGTGACTATTTATTTAGCGATTGTGTCTGCAGTTTCATCACCAATAGATAATGTGTGTTGAGATGTCCTCCAGCCAGACAAACTGAAAAATTGAGAAAAAGTTCCATTATTTTATTTTGAGTGAGAGTAAGTATATAGTGAACTTCGAAAAAAAAAAACAATATCTCGAAAACAGATGATTTTTGGATAAGGCAAATCGGGCCGTATCTATTGCAAATGACCTCTACCAACACACTGTAAAGTATGACCGTTTTATTATCAGTCATCCTATTGAATATGTATATTATTCCTTAAAGAGCTTGTTATTTCAGCGAAATAATATATTTACGCAATTTTATATAGCACAAAATCATTAAAAAAATATATGTTTCCAAAAAATATGATTTTCGCTTATTACTGAGTATTCACGTTTAAGTATAGTGTAATCAGCGAAATGTATATTTTAAAATCTTGATTCAAACTTATTAAACGTCTCAATAAATATCTTTAAACGCGATGCTCAATTGTTTTTCTGCTTGTACTATGCAATCGCCGTATAAACATTTAGAGGGACTAAGTCGAGCTAGAAAAGAGATAGATCTAGAGTGTGGCGGTTGTAAAACATATACGGTATTAACGCATTGGCAAACGTGCTATTCTGTATATGTTTTACAACCAAAACGGACGAACGGATAGCTATGAACTCACCTTAACCCTTGCAAGTTGAGTAGTCTATGTTCTAGGATATACGTAAAAATGGCAGCGCCCGTGTTTGCACGGGTCGGACGTGTCTTTTGCGCGGTATATCTGGTAGCACCCATTAAAAATTCTATTCTTATAGTAAGCACAGCTTGCTGTTATTATAGGGAATATCATAGGTCGCCTACAACGAAACGCGTCCATGTTTTATACTTGAGAGGATAACAGACGGGTAGTATTGTATTAGGGCCGGGCGTAGTATCGATACATCGTCCAGTATTCTATAACATTACTGGTATCGATTCGCTGATACCTTGGATAACATCGGCAACAAACTACGGCATCGTAAATAATCATTTTTAGACAAATATTTATGGAACTAGTTGTGTAGTAGTGTAATTACTTGCGTACAATATCAATAATTGTTATAAAAAAGCCAAAGTATCATATATTGAATATAAATATTAAAATCAACCTGAAAAAATTTATACCTACAAATCAGTCCTAGGTATCGATTCAATCGGTTCCCTAGTATCGATACCTGCCAATGCTTAACCGATTCCAGTACTCGGAATCGATGCCTCAATTGGTATCGATATCCAATACCAAAAATGTCGGTATAGCCCAGCCATACTACCAATACATAGTTACTGTACAATAAAATTTTCCCACAAAAATTAATAAATTTAACAAACCTCATACTTTATTTATATTACAAAAACATCAAATAAAAATAATATAGTCTATGGAAATATAAATCTGAATCAAATATAACAATTAGTTTTATGTTGGAATTCCTAGTGTTCTTCGAACAATACGTTCTGCAATTTTATTAAATTCTTCACGATTCTCACGCCACATTTTAGCTGCATCTACATTTGCCCCACTTTCATCATTTGGCTCTGAACATAAAGAGAAAAATTAAAACAACATCAATACCAGTATTCTCTAAATTTACCTGCCAGCATACTAACAACAGATAATAAAATTTTTTCTACACTTTGAACTGGTGACCACCTTTCAGCGCTAGATTCATAACCCATAGGATCATCTCCTGGAGCATGCAATATTGATATGCAAACCTTACCATCTGCGTATATGTTTGGATGAAACATTTCACAAGTAAATTGCATTTTCGGAGGGCTAAGTGGATAATCTGGTGGAAATGTTAATTTGGCAGGAAAAACTCCACCTTCAAAACAAGTACCTTCAGGACCAGTAATTAATGCTTCCCACTCAAAAAAATTTTCTTCGTTAATTGGCCCGGCAATTATACCTTCTGGTGGATTTAACGTTAATTCTAGAAAATGACAAATCATACAAATAATATAGTTCTATTTTTTATAGAATATAAACTCACGTTTATATTCAGCCATTAATCGTCTTAGAGCCGAACCTGCCATTGTTATTTTCGCATTAATAATTACTTTGATTCTGAATCCATGATTCTAAACCTTTCATAAATACAATTATGTTTACGCCACCTTTCTGTCAAATAAAATAAAGAAATGACAATACTACATAACCAAAAATTATTAAAGTCATGAATAAAAGAAAACGGCAACTTGATGCATAAAATTTTTGACAGATTTGCGCTATCTACTATTTAGTTACAAACAAATACAGGCGGAAAATTTAAAACGTCGGCAATATAGCATTTTGTATTATAAAAAAATAATCGAAGTTTTATTTGGGGATGAAATTCAACTTTTATATAGGTCAACCAACCAAGTCTAAACTGTTGTTTGATGGACTCAAACGTGGTATTATATCAGAAATAATAAAAGATAAAAAAAATGACGATAGAATTGAAGAAAAACAAAATAAATAAAACGTCACCATTGAGATAGAATATGTAGGGAGACGCTATCACGTGGCTAAAACGGAGCAGGTCGGCCATATTGGTACACCACCTTACGTCAAATTCGTAGATTCTAGTGTATATGTCATGTATGGTTGTATTATTTGATTATTTCAGTTCTTACAGTTATATGATATAGCAAACTACTACAAGACATAATGGTTTCTTGTGCTCTACCTAGTTGCAAGAGTAGAAACAGCGTTAACAAGAAGAGTGCGTCGAAAATAACATTTCATAAGTCAGTGTTTGACTTAAAAACAATGTGCTGGCCGTAATTGAAAAATTTCAATTGGTGCACCTATATGTAGATACATAAATTAACTATTACATATTGAGCGTTTATATTGTCAAATTATGACATTTATGGACCTTAAGCTTAATAGGCGTGGGATGACGATGTAATTAATTTTAAATAAAATCATCTCTTAAGTGGAGGCTTAAGATTATACATACAATTTTCAGTAGTCCGAACCTGGTGAGGCAGCCATATTGGTACACCACGCAAGCCCCGCCCAGTGCGCCGTTTTGAACATACAGGAAATATGCATTATAGGACATGCAATTTAACAAACGACTTTCATCATTCCAATTGATGACGTATTATCCCAACATGGTCGCCATGCATAACCCTTGTAACACATATTATATTGACTTGACAGTTAGCAGCACAAATTAGGTTATGTTTAGGTATATGCAAGTATTAAATCTCAACGTCAAATGACAAATGTCAAATAAAATGCTCGCACAACCGGCAACGTTCTAATTATAGAAATCCTACACGGACGAAATGTCACTAGATTTAGCACACAATTCTAATATATTGTAGGCTATGCAATTTAACAACCGACTTTCGTCATCAATTTCATAAAGTTCATACCAACACAATCTCACATTGAGTTACACTTGTATATTACAATTGTGTGCTAAACCTAGTGACATTTCGTCCGTGGAGGATTTCTATAATTAGAACGTTGCCGGTTGTGCGAGCATTTTATTTGACATTTGTCATTTGACGTTGAGATTTAATACTTGCATATACCTAAACATAACCTAATTTGTGCTACTAAGTGTCAAGTCAATATAATATGTGTTACAAGGGTTATACTTGGCGACCATGTTGAGATAATACGTCATCAATTGTAATGACGAAAGTCGGTTGTTAAATTGCATATCCTATATAATAATACAAGTGTAACTCAATGTGAGATTGTGTTGGTATGAACTTTATGAAATTGATGACGAAAGTCGGTTGTTAAATTGCATATCCTATATAGCGTCTCCTTAGTATATTAGCTCAATGGTTATATTACTTTTTCTTCAAACGTCAATAAAATTGACATTTCTCGACTCAGTAGTCGGCCGCAAAGTGTCACTTTTCTTCCGCCATTTTTCAGCCGCCGAAGGGAAAAGTGTTATTATGGCAACGTACAAACCAATACAAACATAATTTCAATGTTGACAGTGTCCACTTGACAGTTTTATGATGAGTTACCTACTATAGAAACAGCTCGTTCCTACTCATCGGTCTATACGTCCAAACAAACTTGTCCTTTCTGTTTATTCTGTGGCGTGGATAAGTTCGTGCAAGATAATGAGATCATAGATAATATAATACTAACGTACTATAGATACGGCAGAAGGTCCCGTGTACTGTCGTCAAAGTTTTGGTACTCACACATTTCACCAGGTGTTGCTGGCATTGCTTTTTGAAATTTGAAATATGAAAAGCGCGAAATTGAGTGTCATTATGACATTATATTGTCATTCTGATTTTGTATGTTGTGTCACAAGCGTCTTTAAAAACAGTATTAGTAGAATATGGTAATTTTTGTGATATTCTTGAAGAAGATATAATATTAGTTGAAGGATTATGCACTCTACAAAAACTTTTTGAATAAAAAAGAGATAACAACAAGAACAAAAATGACGGTGTATCAAGCAGTATACTTACAAGTCTTAACCTATGGAGCAAAAAATTGGATACTTGATGAAAGACAAACAAAACGACTACAATCCAGTGACGCCTTAGACAGATGCTAACAATAAAATCATTAAGAACTGAAGTAGAAGAAAAGAAACTGAAATGGTGGGGACACTTGATCAGAATGAATGAAACTAGACAGGTGAAGCGGGTATGAGAGGTAAGGAAAATCGGGAAAAATCGGAGAGGACGACCCAGAAAAACGTGCAGTACGGATGAACTTCTGAAAAAAAGAGGAAAAACATGGAACGAGGCGAAGGCCCTAGCCAGAAACAGGATAGAGTGGCGTGAATTTGTTGAATCTGTGGAACTAAATTAAGAGAACTTTATACCTCGACACCTTCGGGTATAAGAGATCTTTGATTATGTATGTATGTATGAAGGATTTTGTTGGACGTGGTTTAGTTTAAACCTTAAATAGTAGTGTTAAATACCGCTTAAGGATGAAACTATCGTTTCTATTAAATTGACAAGAGCTGACATACTAGTTTTGATATAAACCAGTGACACTTTATTTTCATATCGCATTATCCCATACAAATTGAAGCAGTACAAGAAATGTTTAATGTCTTCAAGGCGATAGCACCAGATACAATATACTTCGCCAAGGAGAGTACAGTATACAACATCCAATTAATAGGAAAATACAAGATGTGTTATTAAATTCTGTTATGGTTTAGACCTACATTCTAATAGTACCCCTTAGTGGCTTTCCGAGATTGTTAAAACTTGAATATCTTTTGAGATCATTTTTATAAATTACCTAACCTTCGGTTTCGATATTGCAGGTATACGTGACATATATCATCCAAATTGAAACTTCACGAGAAGCGTTAGGGAATAAAATTTTATTTCGTCGTGTTCCACGAAGATAACATTTTTGTAAAAATATTTTTAATGAAAATATAGTACAATATTCAGAAACTATATAAATGTGTTTTGTTTTTTAGTTTAAAAGTTAGAAATTCGATTTTCAATAATAAACAAGCTTTTCGTGTCCCAGTATGGTCTGTTTTAAATTTAACACATTTCACTAGATGGCGCAGAAACACGCCAACAAAATTTTATTAGAAGTGTCTAATCTACAGAGAATGAAATGTATATTATTAGCTGTTTTCTTTTGCTCCGTAAGATTAATCCTACCAACTTAGCCGCATTACAAATAAGGATTAAAAATAGCAATGTAAAAGAACATAAAAAAGTTAGCGACGAATAAAGTGTATGCAGAGCCATCTATAACACGTTCAAACTATGAACATAACTTGGAATTGAACATAACCTCTGTGACATAACCAAACATAAGTTATGTAACATAAACTTCAAAAATTCATTCTCAAAGGCACGATTAGTTTTTTTTGGGTGGGGAGACGCAAAAGAACATATTAGGATCAAAAATACTTAGTATGATTAATCTTACGTGAGCAAAAGAAAACGAGCGTACAAGTCTCTCAGGCACGTTTTGACTTGCTCTGTATTTGACGCATATACGCGATTTGACACGAACGAAATCATGATCGTAATAATAAGCTTGCACTTCGGTTGAAAGTTCATTTACGTTTTGAAATTCGTTGGAACTTGAATGATAATACACTCATCTACCTAATTTATTTCAAGAGATTACAGAGAGAGATGGGGTCTGATGAGGTATCAGTTCGTTTTGGAAAAGGGGTCTCTTAACCAAAATAGTTTGGGAATCCCTGTGCTACTATAGAAGAACATAAACACTCGTTTTGGAATGACGTTAGGAGATAATAAGAAATAACAGCAACAAACCATACAGAGTAGTACGCTAATAATACAATCTACCATACAGGAAAATATTAATAGATTGAACAGCAGAAAAATACTAGGAAATAAGAATAATACGCAATGACCAGGAAAGTATTTTAATCATATACCTAAAAGCACACACCAAACGTACCTACCATCTTTGGCAAATTAAATGCGAATTTTTCAGCGAGGAATTTCCATTTACTAAGTAAAGGCTATATAGTTTGAAGCAAATTTAATTTCTCTAAAAGAGAGTACTGTTTTGATGAACTTCTTTAGAGTAATTAAATTCACTTTAAAGCAAAGCCTTTATTTACAAAATCAACATTCCCCGATCAAAAATTCACATTTAAATTGCCAAAGATGGTACATATGCATACATCATACCAAGCATCATACATATAACCATAACTGTCAATATCCGCAGTCTTGTATCGCTTTCGTGATTTTCGTACGCTAAAATAGTTAAACTTGAATAATAATAATATTGCGGCCGCCTCGACGACTACTATCCAAAGTTTGAGAAAAAAGAAGTTTCTATAAAAAAAACCGGACGGCGCCGACCCCCGACCGAGTACCACCTCGAAAGACGTCCCCAGCGAATTCCCCGTATCAACAATACCGATTTCCAAAATTTCAAAGTTCCAATGCCATTCTAAGGGGGTCAATTTTTTTTCCTCTACCAAAATGATTATAAAGAAATTATTAGATACAGATCATTTAGAGGGACTAAGTCAAGCTAGAAGAGAGATAGATCTAGAGTGAGGCGGTTGTAAAACATATACGGAATAAACGCCTTGGGAAGCGTGCTATTTCGTATATGTTTTACAACCGCCCACTCTAGATCTATCTTTTTTCTAGCTCGACTTAGTCGCTCTAAATGACCGGTATACTAATAATTCGCTAACGAAATGTATCGGTGCCCGTAGGTCCATGGTAAAGCCGTCGCTTCATAATGCGGAGATATGCGGATCGATTCCTGGTAGATACAAGTTTTTTTTTCGTTTTTAAATGAAGGAAAAAAGAGTAATATATAACGAATCAAATATTAAACTCTACTAGTTTGGGGGACCCGCTATTATATATCTTCGGAGTTGGCGCTGGTCCGCTGGAGCAGGTTTAGATTAGCAGAAATGCTGGTCGGTGGGCTGCTGGTCTAAACTCGAAGAATTTCATGGTTCCTCTAATTTCTCACTAACAACTAATAGTCTGGCCAGTAGTTCAACGTTTGACCAATTTATAGATCACTAACACTATACGTTTACGTAAATAAAAGAGAAAGTTGTGCATTCGTAGTATATATATTACAAAATCTAGGAATACATACAATAGAATAAACTTATATAGTAGGTACATACATACATATGCAGAAATAAAGACAATCAAATAGTTATTAAATAATGTGTTTTAAATTACTTCATCTTTTTCAATAGATATTTTCTGTTATATTTAAATAGCTATAACGAAATGTCTTAATGAATGCGTCAGGCAGTCTTAGTTACATAACATAAAAAATTGAATATACATGTGAAAGAACAACATAAAAACGAGATGATTAAATTTTAGGTTTTGATTTTTTAAAATCAAATTGGTTAATAGCTGTCTGGAAGTCATCATCACTTTTAGTGTTTGCCTGAACTATTTGCTTACTTCTATATTTAATTTCAGATCGGTTAGGTACTAAAGGATCTTCTAATATCACATCATCTCCAACCAAAGCTGCAAATTATAAGATGCATGGAATTTAAATACAGGAAAGAATTACTAATTTAGAATACTAACTTAATTACTATTATACTTACACATATCTAAATTTTGCTCAACTGGTAACAGTGTGGACTTCGTTCTTTGTGAAATAAGTTTTGGAATTTAATCATTGCCATGTCTCGCTCAAATTCACTCTTAATAGAAAATTCATTCGCTACTAGCAACGTCAATTTCGGAACTAATATATCTATAAGTTCTAGAACTGTAAAAAGAAAATACGTACAATGGCTTCATAACATTGTTAAAGCGTCTTGTCTTGCATTAATACCGTTCGATTTGATATTAATTATATCCTTCATTCCTAATTCTTCACTTTGTTTTGATCCTCTACGCTCATGTGGCCCTTTCATAACTTTACAATATTCTTGTAAGTGTTGTAACGATGATTTGATCGTAACCAGTAGACTACAAAGCCGTTTTTTTCTATGTTTATTATCATTGGCTTTATCAATCTGATGTTGCATCTCATCTTTCAGGCTTTTCTTAGTATTGATATACCTAGGTTTTCAATATAACCAAATGAAATTAAGAACTTTAAAAATTATCTTAAAATTGCCTAATGATTGTATAGGGTAATTGATTGGAACCGGCCATTAGAAAGATTGGGGATTGAACCAAATGTTTCCTGAAAAATGGATTGGGAGAAGAGGTCAGATTGAATGGCTTTCTCGATCGCCAGACATGACTCCAATGGACTTTTTCTTCTGGAGACACTTGAAAAGTTTGTTGTATGTTAATAAACCAACATCATTAGATAATTTAGAAGGCCGAATTAGAAATGTGACAGCAAATATTCCCGCAGAACACCTGCATCATTCATTAAACGCTTTTTTAAGATGACTTTATTTGTGTCAAGAAGTGAACGGGCATCATTTTGAACATTTATTATTATGAGTTTGTTTATTTATCTATATTTCTATTTCATTATTAATTTTTCACGATTTTTAAAATTATTTCTCAATAAACAACTTTATAATGTATGTCTTTGTATTTTGGGAGTAAGTAGCTCTCAAATGCTCTAAAGTTAAACCCTTGTTCCTATTTCAAAAAAGCAAGATGGCGTCGTCCTGTCCACATCAATTGCACAAAACAAGTGAAAGTTATGTCAAAATCTTGGCTATAATATACAGTTTAACGCTACTAAATATCAAATCTAAATTTCTAAGCGTTTGCCTGTTATTCCACTTGGTGCAAACTTTAGCCGCATCCTGTATATACACTGTGTCCAAGATAAGAATGAACTGCATGGGGATCTTGGGAAGGTAGCATATGTAGGTAAGTTAATTGGACAAAATACAGTGTTTCAATGAAAATGATGGAACCAGTTTGGATTTGTCGAGTTGATGTTCCAGGGTTTGCAATAAATCCTTATAAAACATTATTTTGAATTTCCTCCTTTGAATGTTTTTGTCGAGACTTCAGGGACTAGTTAAATGAACCATATATTCTTTGAAATTGATACACAAATGTCTGAAAATGGATACACTTGATTGTCTTCTCTTTGGCAATGTTCTAAAGTACATTGCCTAGGCATTTAGAAGTCTAGTATATACTATTTGTGTATTTCAGATCAAACAAAAACTTTTACAAAGAACAGTTTTTTCCATGCATCCCTAATAACAAAGTTTTTCCTATTGGGACACCTATCGGCAACACACTGTATAGTGTATTATAAGATATTAGATATTACACACATTAAGAATACAAATAATAATAAAAAGAAACAAACATACACAGATTGCGAAATATGTTAAAATAAAATGAAACTAATACACATTATCAACCTATTCCGCAATACTATATAAGGATTTGTTTAATAATATCTTTTTTAATTTCGTTACAAAGTGTTGTATATTTAATGATTTCATATGCTCAGGTAAATGGTCTTGCATTCTAACACCCCAATAGTCTACGCCTTGTTGGGTCGAGTTTAAACGGTGATAGGGGATAACGAAATTTTCTCGGTTTCGCGTGTCATATTCATGTAAGTCTGTATTCTTCTTGAAACGTGATTTGTTGGTGTGCACGAACTTAACGCAGTTGAGAATATAGACACTGGTGATGGTAAGTATTTTTTGTGTCCTAAAAGCTTCTCTACAGGAATCAGTATGATGCACACTACACAACACCTTGAGGGCTTTTATTGCAGGATCTGCACACGTGCACTATCCGTGGAGACACCCCAGATCGTAATACCATATACGAGGCTACGCTATGGAAATTAGCATAGTAAGTATGTCTCGCAGCAAGATCGTTAACAGTTCAGTATATTGCTCTTATGGTATAGATCGCCTTATTGACAGCACACTGTCGCTTAGTAAAACTGTTCGAATAAGACTAAGTCGTGCCGAGTGTACGTTAAATACCTTCGCCATAGTTCTTAGCAATGCATTGCTAAATTGCAATGTAGGGAATCTTTTGACTTTGGTGTCTACTGGTTCTGAGGTTTTCATTTTGGAGCTCTGTGACATCTTTTACGTCTCCCGCCTCACATAATTAATCATATTAGAAGACTACCCATGCCTTTATACATTTGACGGTGGTATTAGTCTGGTGGGTTGTTGTTATTATTGTGAACGCCTAGAAGAATTTTAAGGACGTCATCTACAAGAGTAAGAAACTCAAGGGGAAGGAGCAACAGCAATCTCTAGAAACTAAACTGTATGAAATGGTGATGCATAAGGTGAATGGAAATGGCGAGCGAAGATGCATTTTGTCAAGAGCCTCAAACTACCAACAAAACAGGGAGATGCCTGGAGTAGACGATATTCTCGAAACGAGATATGACAGTGGTGCGCGTATACTGTTTTTCGAAAAAAAAATGCTATAGTAAAATAAAAATGTAGATATTGTTACCTCAAAAACGCACATCTATACAATTGAATGTAATTTTACATTGTAAAAGCCATTAATACTGAATAAAGTGTTAGCAGTGTAGTTTTTTATGTTGAAATTTTCGGACACTAGTGCTTACTCAAATGTTGTGTCCACCATAGTAAAGTACAGACTATCATGCATGGAATTGGCGTGACTAATTCTATTTTGAAGAGTGTCTCTCTGGTTTAAATATGTCCGTGCCAATTCTTTTAAGCGTTCTGTTTGTTGAAATTGTCCCTGGATGCTATGTATAAAACAAAGTATTTGTTTTATATTTTGATGCAGATAATTTCATATAAATGTATTCTTACCAGCTATATAACTCGTGATAGTCGACAATATAAAATGCATTTTTTAATACATCTAACATACTACAGACAAATTGTACGTTTGCTTGAGTATCGGTATTCGTATTCAAATTAACTGCTGGTAAAGTTATGTCGCTCTAAAAGAACACCAAAAATATAAATTGTATCTGTTTAAAAGTGAATCCGTATGTAATGGATATAATATAATATATATAATAAAATCATAGTGACTTTAAATAACCAGAATAGTCTCGCACTCACACAAGCACACCCTGTAAAATCCAAATGCACGAACATACGGCAATGAATTTTGGTATAGAATTAGCTGTAGTACTAAAACAGTATAGCACCAGCAGAGTTATATACCACTACTAGGTAAGGGATACATTAATATCAAGAGCATCCTTCTACACACTAAGCCTAACCAACCATTCTGCTTCAACTCGTCTTCCTAAATATTCCACAAAAAAAGCTGCGAGAACTGGATATTAACATTGAAATCTCCAAGCGATACTGTCTCACAATCAGACTTGTGAAGCATCCGTATATGATGCTGTCCCATAAAGGTCCGTCCTACATACACGTGGCCTTTCATTGTCGTTCTTGTTAACCAGAGGTGTGATCGGCCGAATGTAGGAAAGTACGATAAGATGCTGCACTCCGTCTACATAACGACGACGTATCATTGTTTGTTCTAGACACACTAATAATGTATATCTACCATAAGAAGTAGCAGTCCCTACCCTGGTAGGGGTGGCGACACTGCGTTGAATGTATGCATCGATTAGACGCTTACTAAAAGACTTGAACGACCCAAGATTTGCAGGTCCCCAACAGTCAGTGTGAATGATGTTTTGTTAGAAAACAAGAGACAGTAGTGTTAATGAATAAACATTTCTGGTAGTCCTCTAATCATCAAACATCACTGTATAGTTTGCATAGTTAGTGCTCCTTCCTTAACTGATGCAACCCATACTTATGTCAGTTCCTCTGTAAACATGTAGTTATGTCTTGGCCGAGACCGCACGTTCTTTCGACATTCCACTCTCACCACTCCGTTGAATTAGCGATTATTCTGTACGTCGCACGATATTTCGGAAGGATAGACCTATACTCAACGTATACCAAGGACCAAATACCTCAGGTAGCACTCTTAGAGCCTCTATTGTCCCAAGGATGGAGCGATTGTTGCTTTAACCTTTTTATCGCTGGGGTGCGTGGTTCCCAAGCCACGTGAGGTACTGTTGTCAAGTGTTCAGCTCGGGGCTATTGCACCATCTGCAGGGCACGCCTGGTCGCCACTCGCGGAGAAGGTCTGTCCGGATCCAGCTCTGCTAGATGTTATTATGGATTAAGGGGTTCTCCGACCGAGATGCCCTCTGTCCAACGTTCCTCTGGCCAGTGCCAGCGCATACTCCGTTAGAGTCGGAAGTTGTAG
The DNA here is from genome assembly GCA_023690525.1 of Holotrichia oblita. NCBI lineage: Eukaryota > Metazoa > Arthropoda > Insecta > Coleoptera > Scarabaeidae > Holotrichia > Holotrichia oblita. The sequence continues at coordinate 90,680,440 of CM043015.1, forward strand.
ATCCCTGTGTATCAGTGCATTGCTTACGAACCCGGGTGTCGAAACAATCATACGCAGCACCCGGTTCTGCAACACATTTAGACGCCTTATTTGTGACATGCTAGCACTGGACCAGGTTAGAGCTCCGTACGTTAGAGTCGGCCGGAGAAACGCCATATATATCAGAAGTTTAATCTTTATACTCAAAGAGCTTTTATAGCAGAGCAGCGGATAGAGGACAGTCCTCACTCGTAAGAATTTGGAGATGACGTTCGAGAAGTGTTGCCTAAAAATCAGCTTGGAGTCAAGCGTTATACCCAGGTAGGTAACATGGGGTCTCCAAGGTAGACGTTCACCCTGTACGACAATGGTGGTAGGAGGAGGTTTTCGCTTACGCGAGAAATGTAAGGCTTCGCACTTTGAAGGATTGATCTTCAATCTCCATTTCGTAGACCATTCCACGACCTCGTCGACGGTATCCTGCAAACGGTGGCAAATCAAAGCTTCATCGCGCGAAGTTGTAAACAACGCGGTGTCATCCACGTATATTGCTAGTTTTGTATGTGGTGAGCGCGGTATGTCCGAAGTGAATAAAATGAAGAACTCAGGTCCCAGAAGGAAGCCCTGAGGAACACCCGCCCGTATAGATCTGTGGGTCGAGAACTCGCCAATAAGCCTCTTGATCCTAAAAGTCCTACCAGATATAGGTAGGACTGAACGAGGGCTGTTAGCTCCGGGTAGATGCCCAGACGCCGCATCTTGATAACAGGCCGTCGTGCCATACCGAGACGAAGGCGTGAGCAAAGTCCAAAAACACCGCGCCGGTCGAATGCCGCTGCTCCAGAGCATTCCGCGCTTCCTCCGTCAGCCGGAGGAGTTGAAAGTCGGCCGACAAGCCGCTGCGGAAGCCTAACTGCTTACGAGGAAGGGCCTTCACTGATGGCGTCACGCAACCTTTCACGGATTATGGCTTCGGCTAGCTTCGAAAGATTAGACAGACGACTTATCGGCCTGTATAGCTACATGGAAGTAGCGGATCTTTACGAGGCTTCTGGAGCATGACGACATCCGCCTGTTTCCAGATGGACGGAAACGTTCTCAGACTCAGTATGGCACCGAACAAGACGACCAAGGCATCAATGGCAGTTTCTGGCAATTATTTTAATGCGGTGTTAGGTAGCACTGTCAACTCTCAATTGTACACGTAATATGTATGTACACACTCTTCTTTGTTGCCGATACTGACAACGCACTACCCTCCACCCCTCTCCCACTTCGATAGTCCCAGCTAGCGATGGGTCGGATTCGTATGATTCGTACAATTTATACGACTCTCATGTGTGATTCGTACGGTACGAATCTTTACTATTTATACGGATTCGTATAATCCTATACGAATCATTTACTTTATACGAATCCGTATCATTTCGGAGTCGCACCGCCGCTTGATATGAATCGGAATCAAGTAGTATACTGGTAGCAATTGATCGTAGTCGTATGATTCGTGCTATTTTACGAATCCCGTATAATTATGCAACTTATATGAGTCATTTACTTCATACGAATTCGTATATCTTAGAGTTAGTCAATTATAGTACGAAACTAAATCGTAGTCAAGTCAAGTCAAACAGTATATTTGTTTCATACTGGTCAATTGTAGGTATGTTACGAACAGTCGTACACGTGTGACAAATAGTATGTATTCTAATCAGTAGCATGAATATGAATCGTTACTATTTATATACTACAGTTAAAGTGGTGCGTATTATGATTTCATAAACATATTCGTTCGCTAGCTTTTATAGTTAGTAGTTCGTGTCCCTACAATTAAAAGCGCCAATAAGAAATAATTCTTATCGTATTTTTAGCAAGGTAGACTATTTTCATGAATGTAGCTGTGTATCTAGGTTTGTTTATTTTACTGAAATATAAATCTTAATTAGGTAATACTATTTCACAAGATTATTATAGTATCGTATTATCGTTTATACTAATTAGCATTCGGTTCACCAGAACGAGACGAATCCTGTCGCTAGTATACAGAGAGTCATGAATCATCATGAGTCGATACGAATCCTTTCGGTACCTACGAATCATAGAGACTACGAATCATATTATAATACGAATCTTTTATTTTAGGAGCAGCGTTGCCAGAGCTGGTACTTTTGTACAGATCTGGTACATTTTAGAACCGTTTATACAAAAGTACATTTTGAATATTTGTGGTACATTCTTCATAATAATAAACATCGATCACGACACGACATTTTGTTATATAAAAATCGACGAATTTGAACACTAATTATCTATCGACAGTTTCAAAAATCGATTACATTTACATTGCCCTCTATCAAAATATAGACGAACTATACTTAGCCCAAATTCATTCTCATTTGGGATTTCTAGACGCCCCGGTATATTTTTCTATTATATTTACCTACTGACACATTTACTGGGTTAAATTTTATGTTATCTTTTTCTGAGATCTTGGATGCAATAATAAATTTTGTTTTCCATATTTTTTATAGCTACTATTCATTTTATTCATTTACCCAGAAAAAAAATAATTACAATTTCAAAGTAGGTCTACATTATAAATAATAGTTGTTTGTTCTCATAAATAGCTTTAATAAGCTTAGCTACCTTTTTCATTAACTGAATTTGAATTTATAACTTTGTAGGTTTTTTTTGATAAGGAGTATTAACCGTACGCCTATAAGGTCTTGTTTCTGTACAATCTGTTAAAATCTGGTACATTTTTCACTAGAGATTAGTACAATTTTTCAATAGTCTCTGGCAACACTGTTTAGGAATGATTTGGATTTGAATCACTAAAAAGATTCGAATCGCCAGTACCAGCTGTCGTTCAAGACCTTTATATATCCCTGCTATAGCAGTATACAATTGTAAAATTTACTGACTCAAATCATATGCTAATATAGCTGTTGTATATCAAAGTTTACGTTTGCATCGTCGCGGCGCATTTGAAATATATAGGGTGTGCTCGCGAATTCTGTTGAATTGTACATTTGATTAAAGTCACAATGAATAATGTAACTTACATCCTTTCTCGTGTATCGCTTTATTTTTTCATTATGTTCATTAACTTCGCACGTTAGACCTTGCAGATCTTCAACTCTGTGAACCAAATCTACTTTCACTACTGCTTCCAGTCTTTTGTATTCTTTTTTTCTATCATCTAAATACTCTGTAGCTAACTGGCCCAATTCAATAGCATTGTACATACATCGACCTTGATATCTTGTATCTGACTTTAAAGCATTTAAAACAGCATCGAAGTATATTGCATCCTGTATTAGGTAAAATAACTATTATTAATATGTAACAAAGATTACACGACTTTATAAATTTTTAAAGATAAAAATAGTTGTACAAACACTTATTCATATTCAAATAAGAAATTTAAGTTTGATTATGTTCTAACAAATACGAAGTTTTGCAAATAATTAGTGAAAATAAGCAGCTTTCAATCATCTTATTGCCCTCGTCTTAAAAATATAGTATTCAACATACCCATTTCATTGTATTTAGAATATGTCTGTATATATCACCAACTTTAATAGCTGCGTCTTGTTTCAAAATTGCATCACGAACTTGCGCAGTCACAATTTTGGCGTGTATTTCAAATGGCAATGTTCCAGGCCCTTCAAACCGTAAGCGATCTTCCAATACCGCCACTCGTAGCTAACAAGTTGCAATAGGATAATCTGTTATATGGTAAAATAGGGCATTACAAACTTACCTTTGACGAAACTAATTTGGTAGTACGCGTTCTCTTTCTGTAATACAGTATATCTAACTTCTTCCGTTTATTGAAATTCTCTTGATAAATCTTTTCGATAATATCCTAAAAACTATACACTTAAGGTTTTAGCTTTTGGTAAACATTAGTTAACGTACCAACACCTGTAATTCTTGATAAGCTAGCTGTAGTTCTTTATGATCCTGAAACACATTCCTAATTTGCTGTCTATCACCTCTAATAGTATTAGTCAGATTCTTTCGATCGCGTACAATATCTTTATGAATGGTACGTAACAGCCGCTCCTGTCTCTTATTATGAAGGGTAGTATCAATCTGCATAATTTTGTTATCTCTAGCTATAGAAATAATACTTTAGTATACTATTAGCATTATATTATTTACGTATTTACTAAATAATTTGATGAGACCCTTATATTGAACAGCCTTGTCTTTTGTAACCCATCTGCTATCCTGCATGCCATGCAGCTTAACCTTTCTTATGGACAACATTACAGTACGTATCTGTTTATAAATATTAATTCCAAATGTTCCAAGAATAATATTACAAAATAATATATATATATATATATAAAGATGACAAATATGAAATAAATGGACAAAACGTCAATACGTCACATATACTGTAGAAGCTTAAAGTAATTTAAATCAACCGTTTCTATAGAATCTCATGTTTGTATTCGCTATTTTTTGTGTTTTTGCACTGCAAAATATTGCAACTCACACCACTACCTACAAAAACTGAAAACTAATATTTTGTATAATACCCATTATTACTTCATAAATACTTTTTTGGTACAACTAGTTAACTAATCTATAGTTGCCATTGCAACATATTGTGCGTTAAATTTGCAACAAATCGGATATTTTTTTTATTACGCTCAAATCCGGAAATTTTATTGGTCATCTAAAAATAACACTTAGGTCAAACCACTTAGGCGCAGGTCTTTACATGTGTGCAAGTTCGCTTGTATACAATGAATAATACGTTAGGGATAGTCAGTGGCGTAGCCAGAATTTTGGTTTGGGAGGGGCCCAAAAGGAACGAAAGTTTTGAAAAAGTATATTTAATATTTTTAAATCATCAAAATTCTAACAGTTGTCACAGTTGAAGCGCGAAAGACCAACTCCCGACTAGAAATCATGTAATTCATTATAAATTCTTACGGGTATTGTGTGTTAAACACACGTCAGCGAACAAACTTTGTAATATAAAATGTGTAATCCCTACAATGAAAGGTACTAAAATTTTCCTATAACATATAATGTTTTGTGAAGTATATTTGTACAGTAAATAATAAAATTAATCAAATTAAGCGCAACCTGAACAATTTGAAATCGCTCAATTTGCAACTTGCGATTTCTACAAAAAAGTTGTCGCAATTTCAATTTTCAGAAGTCGCTCAAATTGCCATAAATCGCCCAACCTCGTTCCGAGAATTTGGAAGACATCTACGGTTATTCCTATACCGAAGGTGAATAATGCTAGGAAGTGTGATAATTTCCGACCTATTAATATGATGCCCTCTATGGAAAAGATCATTGAACAGGCTGCTAAGGAACAACTGGAGGAATTTATCGAAAGAAATAAAATTCTATCAGTCCGGATTTAGGAAAGGCCATTCATGTGAAACATCATTGAATTTAGTACTTGCAAATTGGAAGGAAGAAATAGAAAATAATAATAAAGTAGTATCAGTTTTTCTTAATCTCAAAAGAGCCTTTGAAACTATTGATCGAAATCGATTAATAAGAAAACTTCACAACTACGGAATACGAGGGGTAGCCCTTAAATGGTTAGAAGACTATTTAACCGGAAGATCGCAAGTAACTAAATACGAAGAAGGAATATCAGAACTCAGAGAGATTTCTCTGGGGAACCCGCAGGGTACGATTTTGGATCCACTATTGTTTATTTTGTATATTAACGACCTGGGTACGGTTTCACAGGATTGCAATATCAACCTTTTTGCGGATGATACACTCGTGAGTGTGTATGATAGTGATTTTGAGAGGGCTGTCAGGAAAATGAATCATGAACTAAAAAATATTTCAAAATGGCTGAAAATGAATAAACTTAAGCTCAATACTTCAAAGACTAAAGCTATGGTAATTGGGACTAGGGTTAGTGATAGGACTAGTGTGATAAATTGTGGTATTTCTATTGATGACGTACCTATCGACTTTGTGAAAGAGATTAAATATTTAGGGGTAGTAATAGATAATAGTCTATCATTCAAGAGTCATGTAGATTTCATAGTTAAGAAAGTAGCTAAGAAAATAAGTTTTTTAGGTAGGATTAGCACTAAGTTGAGTACATGGACAAGAATATTAGTGTATAAGACAATCATTGCCCCCCACTTCGAATACTGTGCGTCAATTTTACTACTAATTGGTGAAGGTGAGATGTATAAATTACAAAAATTACAAAATAGGGCAATGAGAATAATTTTTAGGATGTAGTAGATATACAAGAGTTACACTTATGTTAGATATGTTGCAGTGGCTTAGTATAAGACAAAGAGTTTATCTTAACAGTTTAGTTTTAATTTATAAAATAGTAAATAATAAACTTCCTGAATACATGAGTAGATTTATTGCATATAATAGTGATATTCATATATATAAAACTAGAAATGTTAATAACTTTAGATTACCGTTAAATAGAAAGTCTTGCTCACAAAATAGTTTGTTTTATAAGGGATTGAAATTGTACAACGAAATGCCAGATAAGGCTAAGCAGGCGGGTAATAACATTAGTATATTTAAGAAGTTTGCTAGTATTTATGTTAAGAGTATATGTAAAAATTAAGTTAATGTATAATGTATGTACTATTTGTATGTAAATCATCCTAAGGATGAATAAAGTTTATTATTATTATATTAACCTGGGAACTCTGTGTGAGTATGCACTGTGCACTGTTGCAATAGATACTTATATTCCTCAGATCTATTTAGATTTATCGTTTCTACCGAAAATTTGTTTTAATATTTTTCAATAAAATTCGAATTATGGATACAGAGTACAATTTCCATCAGTCGTAGTTATCGATTCAAGGAATCAATTCGACGTATCGATTCAAATAATCAATTTGAGGTATCTATTTATCAAGGTATCGATACATCGGTAAGTATTGATACCCGATACCAAAAATGTCGATATCGCCCAGCCCTAGCACTTACTAAGTAAGATTCAGTTATATTATATTATCTTGTTTTCTGCAATGACTGCCACTTTTATGAAATGATTTAATAACAGAGGCCTGCAATGGGAAATTGTGTTCATGAATTCATCACATTCTTATGTTTCTTTCCGTCACGTAGTGCTTTTTCCAGAAAGCGTCATGTAATCTTACATTTTGCTGTGTGAACAAGAGAATAACTTTGTAAAGATATATATTTTGTCTGTTAAGTCAATGTTACGTACATGCATAAAAAGTCAAGATCACAGGATATTTCATGATTTCGTTTCTAATATATTGAAGAGCAAAGATAAGTTCTTAATTACTACAGAATTCATACTGAAGATCTTTATAAAAGTTACAACAATGAAGTATTAATATATCTGTTTTGTGACCTTTATGTACTTATCTTTCAATTCCTGAAATATTTCCACTTGTAGGTCAATAAAACAACAATTAATAACTTCATGATGTTAGTTTTGTGTTTTATGCATATTACTGATAGTATTAAGAATATTTGAATTATATTACTATCGGTTTAACTAGTTGCAAGCAAAATTTCCACTTGAAATTTTTGATGATCATCAAATACTCACCACTATATCCAAAGCTCACACGCTTTGACATATTATCGAACAATTAAAATTATTCGTAACTTACAATAAAATACATTATGTTCACAAAAATTAACAAGCTCCTCTATGCACTGCCCCAAAATACGACTTCAGAAACGTGTAACAGTGAAAAATGATCATTTTATCTACAGTTTTTTTACGGCTTCAAACCATATAGATCCGTCGCCACAGTTACACTGGGATTCAAGAATAAAGAGAGTAACTGTACACAGATATATTCAATAATCAAGAAATGTCAATATAAAAACAATTCTTTATTAAAATTATATACATTCATATATATTATAAACACATGAAGTACTATGCGTTATAAAATTTGAATTGTGTAATAAAAATAATATTTGTACTCCAGATAATACTCTTAATATGTTCATGTATTTATAATGTAATTTCTTCAGATCGAAAACATCAATATTTAAAGAATAAATAAACAATATCTTTAATAGGAATCACAGAGAGGATTTGTTTACAACACTCTCGAGTTATTTGGATTGCACACATCTGTTTTTCAACTCGGTAGTTAAATAAATAAAAGGGCAAAAAATATCACTAGACAAAATGGCGCGATTCGTTATGCTTCTTCATTTTCTCTTTTTCCTCGACACGTCTTCTTCCTCCATGTATCTCTTTCTCGGCCTTCCTACATAGTTAAAGAAAGATTGAAAAGATAAGAGAAAAATAAATATAATGAAATAAAAGAAGTGATAAAGGATCTAGTCATACATTTCTAGAACACGAGCATTTTTATACAGCTTGATATGAAAAGGTCTAAAAAAGTTATTGAAGGATTTTTTATATTTATATTTTTCAAACTTCATAAATATACAAGCTGTGTAAAATATAAAGGACACCACGTACCTCGTCGCCTTGAAGTCGGATTATGGCCGTTTACAACTGTCCTATGACCTGCAAAGTACCAATAATATATACTTTTGCAGAAACCAAAAAAGGGAACATAAAAACTCACCTTGCACATATGTCGATCTTATTTGTTCATGCAAGTCACCGTAAGAGGACGAGCCTTAAAAAAAGCAACAAATTAATAAATGCACACGTACACCGAACTAGCAGTGAGAATAAATAAATAAAAAATGTCTTCCATAAACCTTGAAAAACAGATGTTATATATCCATGGGACACCGTTTACATCTTGACAAAATTACAATTATTACAAATGACAACAACATGCATTGTAACATCTACAGAAAAATTCTTCTCTACTAATATGAATATTCTTCTTGAATAGTCTTCTTATCTTCTTTCTGAGTTTAATAAATTTCCACAAATAGTTATTTAATTTGAAGTATGAAAGATTTGATTTGAGTTTAAAAACAGAAAAATTAATAGCTACACAGCATGCATTATTTATTGAAATTTAATGAATTCAAAATTTAATTGAAATATTATCTCTTCTTCATAGGAGTCTTCGGTCTTCGATGTGATGCTGGTCTTCTTAGATTCTGAAGAAATATCTATCTACTAGATAACAACGTTTCTATATATGTAAGTAAACATACTATTATTGTTTAAATAAATATATATGAATAAAAATATGAATACCCCAAGAAATCACAGCCCTTCAATTGGAAACTACTGTATTACAAAATAAAAATACTGAATAAGTGAATGTAAGAAAAAATTACAAAATGCATTCATTTAGAGCAGTCATTAAATAGTGCTACTATTTTATCAACTCGTTGATCGTATTTTTTAACAGTGCTTGGATGATCTAGAATGCTTCTTTTTTTCTGGTTTGAACGGTTGTGGAGGTCAAGTGAGTTTATTGCAGCTTAAATTATTTGGATTGTTTGGATCAAAAGGTGGTAAATTGTTAAATGGTAAAATTATAGGAGGAATAGGAAAATACGGACCACAAGGAATAAAAGGCATTGGAACATTACTCATATGATAATTTATAGTAGGATTATTATATGTATGATTATTTATATTAAATTGATCTGTAATGATAGGGCTCGGTTCCGGATTTGAATTATAATAGACAGAGGGCAAAGGGGCATTTCCTTACGCTCCGCTGGCGTTTTAAAAGGTCTGGAACCATTTACTTTATGCTGCAGTTCTTCAACTTCAGCAATGCTTATCATAGGCGTGGCTGGATAACTGATTTCTTCCTTGTTTGGATCATATTTCACTTCATTTTTAATATTAACTGAAACTCGCCTTTTTTAAATGGCAACTTAGTTTGTCCCCGATCTGCAAAGTCGCTATCAAATCTTTCATATCAATTGGTGTATAAAATCTTTCATCTCTTCTTCAGTTAATAACCCAACATTATGCGGTATTAATAGCGGATTATCAATAGTGATCTTTTCGCTAAACTCGGAATTCGTATCAACTGCTTTAGTTTCAGAATCGGTAAGTTTAGTAGTATCTAGCCAATCGCTACTACGCTTTTGCGATACTTTATTTATAATATTTTTTTCGTCAATTTTCTCTCGTGTAATTTGTTACATTCGTTTAAAAGCTGCACGCTACTATGGGTATTATAATTAACTGGTGGAGTCAAAGACGAATTCATATAATGCTCGGGAGCAAATGATATTCCATCACTGTTTGATTTTGGTTCCGATACAAGTATCGGTTGGGGTTGATCGGGTTTTGGTTCCGGTAAACGTTCGATCGAGATAACTGATTGATCTTGATTTAACGACTCCGCCTTGATAGAATCTTTTTCAATCAAAAAATAGCTATACAAATCGTCTGGTAAATAATTAAATGTATCAGTTTCACTTACATTAACAGTAGGTGATAAGCCTGACTTCGTTTTTATGCCAAAATCAGCCAGAAAACCCATTATTCACATAATCATTTGGATTAGCATAGTTGCATTGAACAGGATTTATAGTGGCTAATATGGTATGTTCGTTTTTGCCGTCTATTTTTTCTTCGCCACCATCGGTTTTAAAAAGTATTATCATCTAGACCCTCATCAAGACCAACTACATCTATATCACTTTTCTCTTGTTCCAAATTAGAGGTTACATTAATGAATAAGAGATTATTTGAGGAGTCCGCCGTGCATTGTGTTTCAGTAACTTGATCAATAGTGAATTCGGCAGATAAAACATTCTTCTCTTGTTCTAAATTAGAACTTATATTGGTAAACAAAGGTGTACTTGAGTTAACTGCCACCGACTGTGTTTGAATGTTTTTGATTAATACTGAATTCAGTAGGTAATTTTAAATCATAACAGTTAGAATTATCAGAGAGTAAATTGACTTCATGAAGCATATTTATAGTAGGCAAATTATCAGAATCAGTGTCTTATCAACGCATTGCTGAAGTTCCTCGGAGTTTGGTAAGAATTTAGGCGAATTAGAAAATTCAAGGTTGGAATCTGGAAAGGTATCTTGTGGGATAATACAAGTTTCACTCTTAGTTGCAGGGACAATCATATCCTCGCCGAGCACCTCAATATATATGCAACCCTTACATTCTACCGTACCTTTTGTTAAAGTATCATTTGTCATCACTGCAGTACAATTTGTTCCTAAGATACAGTCAATCTTCTTTCGAATACACGTTTTTAATGTATTGTGATTAACAACTTTATATTTGTTTGCAAGTCATTATCACTAATTTTATTAATAATTAACTTAGGTATCGCCTTTAATTTTTTGTCATCTTTCATTTTGGCATCTAGGAAACATTTAATACCATCGCGCACTACAACGGTGTATTTTTTCTATTTCTTCTTCTGATTCACTATAACTAGGCTCGATAAAGCGAGTGTCGACAACATCATTGAAAGTCACGCCACATTTACTGGAAACAGGTTCATTATCACTATTTGTAGTTCTTGAATATGAATTAAACCGGTCGTTAAATTTAAATACGCCGTTAAAAGGAAATTCGTTCTGTATAAAGTTTCTAAAATCATCACTGTCCATTCCTGTAAAGGCCGGCGACTCGATTTCTTTTGATTTTTCTGCTGATGCAAGTAATACAGGTGGAATGGAATTTGCGTAGCCGAATAAATTAAAATTAACATCGGAGTTTTCATAAAATTGATTGTTTATATCACTAACTGGGCCCGACAGCACACCATCTAATTCGTTATCACTATCCATTTTTGAATAGTTATCCCATTTAATTGCTTTAGAAGTAAATAAAACTTTTTGTGGTTTCGAATGTTTTTTCACTTGGAGTATTCTCGCTCGCTTTTCTTCTTTTTATTCTTTGACGATCTCTTCGACTTCCTGTACCTCTATGATCGCTGCTCTCTTTTTTTCTGTATAGTAATATTGATGCCATTGTATTTTGCACGGTATTCTGTTTCCATTGGAGATTTCTTACTTTCCGCATCATCAACTTGGCGTGTAGTTCTTTTCGCTGTTATCTTGAGTTTCAATACCTAAAGCAGCTAAGGTCTTTGGAGTTGCTAAAGTATTTGCTGTAGGAGGAAGAATTTGTACAATTGTTTCCTTTATGTCCAATTCTGAGGTACTGACAGCGTCGTCTTGTGCTGATTCGTTGTAAATAATTCCTTCGGCGATCCTATCATCCGATACATCAGATTCTTCACTTTGCCGTATTATCCTCGGATATATCAAGTTATCTTCAGTACTCAAGTTAGAGTCTTCCAAATCACTTAGATGTTCATCATATCTAGATTCAGCAGGTGGACATATTCCAAATTTGTATACCGAATCTGAATTTACCTTTGTTTGCTGTCGTTTACACGACCCGTCCTGTTTACAGCAATTTAATCTGCAAATAACACATTCAGAAATATATTTAGCAGCATGATTAGATTTATAGCTTCTGGGACTCAAGTCACCTTCGGTATCTAGTAAGCCATTTTTTATGTAAAGAATTTGATCGTTCAGGTGATTTTATCTTTAGGCAATTTAACGGTATTTACAACCTCTTGGAAATTTGATGTATAAAAAATGATTCTATTTTAGGTTTTGTGTTGCGTGTCGCAGTAGTAGTAGTATGATGCGTTATGCTAGATATAGGTTTTACGGAAATTGTAGAGACAACTTCAGTAAAAAGTGAGCCTTTGTATTTAGATACTGAATTTGGCGTTGTTGTATCCATCACTATTTCATTAGCAATTGTACAACACGTATTTATCGCTGGCATCATATCTTGATGTGTTTCTTCGGTGTTTTTATTGTCTAACAAATTTTCTTTAACAGCGGTTGCAGACGAATAAATTTACAGATTCTTCAATTTTTTTCGAATCAATATTCATTAAAGTTGGCGTATGAGTACTCATATTACTATCAGCAAATATCGCATCTTTAATTGCGTGGTCATGTCTGCAGTTGCATGTTGTAGAGAAGTTGAAGAGTAATTTGATAAAACTGATGATTTTGGTTTGATTTATTTGAAGTCATTGATACTTCATTTTCTGAGGAGAGTAGACTGAATTGAAGACAACGCGGGCGTTAAATTTGAATTGGATTCTGGAAATAATTTTTCGCTTGCGGATTCTTGAACTGCTAATGTGTTTTTATGGGTTGCACATCTTCCCTCCGCTTGGTGAAAAGGGCGTAGAAACTGCTGTTGATGACGAAGTCAGCGGTGTCGTTTTCTTCAGAAACTGAATTTACAACGTTACTGTCAAAGGTATTACGTTCTACTACATTTTTCTGATTTGCGATCGAAACCGGCGATACTAGTCTTAAAATAGGGTCTTGCAGTAGGTAATTCAATAGATGATGTAACAGTGGGTTGTTCGTTATCACATTTTTTCCTCGTGCATTTCCTCTGTAGTGGTGGGAGCTATTACCGAATTAGTATTGTCATTTATCTGAGGTAAGTCCGCTGGTGGTATATCTGTAGAATCCATATTGCCTTTTTCACAAACATCTGCAACTGTTTCAATCTGTGTAGAATTCGATGATAATATTTCCGAACAGCCAGTTGGATTCGATGTATCTTTTGTTCTTACATCACAATCACTACTATCTTCGTTTAGTTTTAATCTCTTCAATGATGACAACAGTGATGTCTGTACTAAAGGAGTAACGTCTTCAGAATTAAATTGCTTTTTATTTTCTTTACTTGAATATGATGCACTTTTGACCTGTACTCATGGTATTAAATAATGCTGGTGTTTTTATCGCTAACGACAATTGTTTCGAAACTAGGCTAGATGCAATGTATGTGTTATTAGTTTCTTCAGAAATAAATTCATTAATTTGTTTCGCTGTAAAATCTTCAGTTACTGCTGATTCC
>CM043015.1:90694726-90745089 GCA_023690525.1 Holotrichia oblita
CTCGTTTGGCAACATTTTTAAACTTAGCTTTTGTTATTCCTGGTTGTTCTTTTACAGATCGCATTGGTTAAAATCATTACAAAATGTTATTTTTAAACGTCAGCATTAATGTTTTGTCTTATGAGTAAATATATAAATCATATTCCAAATCATTTAAGTATTACATTGTGCCGCGTTTAATTATCACACAAAGGATTGAACTTTTATTCGAAATATCAAGGGTGTGATAATTTTAGAAAATCTGGTGATATTCCAATATCTGGGCGTCTAAAGTTTAATGATGATCAGAAAATCAACATTTTGCTAAGTATTGTAGACAATCCTTGTCATACATCTCGAGTAGTTGTGTTAGAAATTAAGTTAAGTCTGACAAAAGTATAATAAAAAGAAAAAAATATCGTCTTTTTAAAATTCAACTTTTGCAAGAACAAACAAAAGATGGATTTTGACGTAAATTTGATGCTTCATATTTCAGTTAACAATATGCCAAATATGAGGTTTTCAGCTACAATGCTTTAAAAAATACAATTTTTTCGCATAACGCTGCAGTATAGAATTTGAAAAAAATGGAATAACTTCAAAACGGCTGGTTTTTGATATCGGGTACCTTAATAATTTTTGATGTACATACAATTGCATGCGCGATTTAAAAAACTCCTAACACTGTACCATGCTATCAAAATTTATATTGTTTTATGGTCCTAGAAACAAACCACCAGTTATGAAAACTATTGTTATTCAAATTAACAACGTATATACTGACTCACAAAATAAACTTTCAGAGTATACTATGAATTAATTCAGTTACGTCGTAAATTGATTCAACAATAAATTGAACCTACATGTCCTATTCAATTTGCCACTTAGCTTAGATCATTAAATAAAAGTAAGACTAACTAATATTTATCAAGCTAACCCAGATACCGAAAGAAGTGTTAAGAAATATAAATCGATCACTCCAAGAACGGCTACAACGTTGTTTGATTTTTTTGGTAAACATTTTGAAAATTTATTGCAAAATCTGTTATATTGCAAAACATTTGGCTTAAATGTTTAAATATTAATTACCAGTATAAGTTTGATATTTTGTAGTTGAGTTGTATTTAACAAATTTATCTCAATTTTAAATTTAATAGCTTTCTACTGTCATTTTTCCATGGCTAATTTGACATATTACAAGTATTATGAAAAAGCTCACCTTTTATTTGAAAAATATTAAATATCTGAGAAATTAACTATTTTAGATATAGGGAGTAGTTAATAAAAATGAAAGTGCATACAGTGTGCTTCCACTTCTTAATATAAAATACGGGATGATCCGTTTAAATAAGATGAGAAAATAAGGCATTTGTTTTAAATCGCCGTGTACACAGTTTTCGCAATATTGCCTAATAATCATTTTGCTATAAAACTGTAACAATATAAAAAAGTTATTCCCGTACAAAAACAATTTCAAGCTATTTCATGTAGAAAACACAGGACGTTGAACACGCAATAATTTTGAGACAAAATTGACCATAACTCCTGAAATACTCGGTACATCTCATGAAATATTATATCGAAGGAATGAGAAAGATACTCTAAATTTTGAGGAATACATATATATTGTGTCCCATTTAAGAAAAGGTATGTTTAGTTCAGTCTGGCAATATGAAACATCCTGTATATATGAAAATAGTTTTAAAATATATAGCGTAAGACTATTTATAATTTTTGTACATAACGTGTTTTCATATCTTCAATATATTTTTTTTTAATGTGTGGTGGGTGCTTAGTTGCAGTGACTCCGTAAGCTGTATTACTTGTCTGGCTATCACTGCAACTCTTGCGGTGTAGTTTAGTGTGTGTAAGTTGTGTTTAAATGGCTTTGTGACAGCATCATATCGCCTTTTATGATGCCGCGCTGTTAATCACTTTGCTCCCAACAGCGAATGGCAAGTCGATCCGGGATTAAACTCTCTGAAAAAATGTCACCGTCCCTCCAGAGAATTGAACCCCGGCACCTATCGTCCTCTCACGACAATAGTCAGCCGCCTAACCACTGCGGCCATCGACCCGTTGATTAATGGATATATTGAGCTTTGACCCTAATGCCTTACCCTGTATATCAAGTAAACTTGTGTGACAGTATTGCGATATTTATTATACCTGTTTAGAACAAATTGACTTGCATAAAGTTTGAATTTTACAAAATTTATGTCTCAGATTTCTATTTAGTATTAGAAAAGGTCATATAGACTTTCACATAATTACCTGATCACTTAATACACCAGTAATATCGGAAATGTATCAGAAATAAAGAAAGCACTTGTGTTGGACAAAAATGTTACCTTTTTTATTTCTTACTTTCACATTTCTAATGCAACTGTAAAATATCTCACCAGAAAACGCTAACTAATATATTTAAATATGAAGATAATAACACCAATTTTTTCATGAAATTGTACGTATTTCCTATAGATATCGCTTTAATGTAATTATGCACCTTATTAACTTGCACGTAATAACTCGGAATTCCTAATCCACAACCATGGCCGGCAGATACAATACCAACTTGTACCCCATTACATATCAAAGGTCCTCCAGAATCACCCTGACAAGCATCTTGCGTTGGATTGTGTGACCCAACCACACACAAGGTGTTTGCATCATACCAGCAATGGTTCAATACTTTTTGATAGACACACTTCAGCTGGGGATCATAGGTTACATTTTTTTTCTTGAAATTAGTCCTTTAATATTTTGGGATCCAAATCCCATTGTTATACATTCATCACAACCATTCCTTTCCATTAGATCTTCAAATTCTTCGGTAGTGGCCAATTTTACAAATGTTGTAAGGGAAGTTTCGTACATTGAAGAAGATAATCGAAGTACACAAACATCCACTGTTGGATGTATGAACCGTTTCCATGCTCTGGATGTCTGAATAAGATTTCGATTCTTACTCACGCCAGCATAAACTCTAATTTGCTCTTTGCGCGATGAGTAGTCACAACAATGTCCAGCTGTCAAAACATGACGTTTATTTACAAGGCTACCGCCACAGAAATATTTTCTATTAATTGTACGCAAAGAAACAAGATACGGATAATCTTTTGGATGACAGGAAAAACCACCAACAATTTTTGATCCAATCGCTTCTATAATAACTACCATTTCACATACTATAGCAAGACTCAGAAATATTTCCATTTTCTCGTTAATGACTTACATGCGTTGCATACGTCCATCACTGTAACGTAACCTTTATTTTAGAAGCTCCTTATGTGAAGGAAATTGAAAATATGCAATCCCGATCATGTAAACGTAAGTACTGAGACATTATCTTGTCGTGTTGCTTTAAATTTGATAGTGTCAACATATATTTAAAGTGCAGACTAATTCGATTGTCAAGTATATTATTTTCGTTATTCGTTACCAAATGAATAAATTAATCCTAACAAATATAAAAAATCTGTTAAAATCTTAGAAAATTGGGCGAAATTTATGCTACGTTTAATTGATTGTCATACTGATATAGTTTGACAATAATTATCAGTCGATCACGTGGATCACGTCAATCAACTGAACCATACTTTTTAATACATACTCGTAGTTATTTACGATACAAGTGTTAAAAGTGCGATTTTATTTCACGAGTAAAAGTTGAAGTGAAATAAAATAGCATTTTTAACACGTGTATTGTACACTATTTTTTATACAACTGTTTATATTTAATTAAATGAATTAGGATTTCTACAAAATTTTTTGACATTTTATCACAAATATAAAATGCACCACAAGTCAGAGGTGCCAGTCATGGTAACGCACTGATATTTGAAAATTAGAAACATCAAGAACGTTTTGTTGACGTTTTTTATTCCTATTAAAATAATAAAACTGGATCTTGATGAGATTGATTGAAATTAATGATGATGCCTAATGAATCCATGTTATTTAGTAATTGTTGTAATGCTAATGTATGTACATATATAGCAATATTTACATCAATAAAGTAACTGTAATTAGCGTTATAAACATTTTCGCACTAGTGTTAAATTAGTTATTTACGAACCAAGTGCGTGAAATCATATTTCGCGAATGAGTGACCAGTTTAAAGCGCGAGCCGTAAGGCGAGCGCTTTATGGACACGAATTCGCGAAATGTTTCACGCACGAAGGTTGTACAATATTTTTTGTACGAGAACTATAATAATAATATATATTGTTAAATACGTAATCGTGTATGACACACTACTAATCTCTTGATATTAATTAAAAAAATTTGAGTTGGCAGTATTGATTATTTGAAATGACATTTAATTTAAAATTATCAAATTCAAAATGGTAATTTATATAATATTTGTTGCTGTTCTGACATTGAATTACATACCTTCCAAATATATCAATTTCTATTTCATTTCCTTTTATTTTCATAGAAAAACAACGAACTGGGTAGCATAGTATTAAGGTTAGGAATTTATGATTTTAAAATGTCACTAAATTAATCAAGTTCCAGTAAGTACCAACTTTACTTTTACGCACTCGTGCTTAAAGTGACTTTTTACGCACGCAAATCGAATCGTGAAATGACAGGTTTTGATAGGCGAGTACAAAAAGAAGAAGAAGAGAAGTTCGTTGTTTTTCTATGAAAATAAAACTGGATCTTGATGAGATTGATTGAAATTAATGATGATGCCTAATGAATCCATGTTATTTAGTAATTGTTGTAATGCTAATGTATGTACATATATAGCAATATTTACATCAATAAAGTAACTGTAATTAGCGTTATAAACATTTTCGCACTAGTGTTAAATTAGTTATTTACGAACCAAGTGCGTGAAATCATATTTCGCGAATGAGTGACCAGTTTAAAGCGCGAGCCGTAAGGCGAGCGCTTTATGGACACGAATTCGCGAAATGTTTCACGCACGAAAGGTTGTACAATATTTTTTGTACGAGAACTATAATAATAATATATATTGTTAAATACGTAATCGTGTATGACACACTACTAATCTCTTGATATTAATTAAAAAAATTTGAGTTGGCAGTATTGATTATTTGAAATGACATTTAATTTAAAATTATCAAATTCAAAATGGTAATTTATATAATATTTGTTGCTGTTCTGACATTGAATTACATACCTTCCAAATATATCAATTTCTATTTCATTTCCTTTTATTTTCATAGAAAAACAACGAACTGGGTAGCATAGTATTAAGGTTAGGAATTTATGATTTTAAAATGTCACTAAATTAATCAAGTTCCAGTAAGTACCAACTTTACTTTTACGCACTCGTGCTTAAAGTGACTTTTTACGCACGCAAATCGAATCGTGAAATGACAGGTTTTGATAGGCGAGTACAAAAAGAAGAAGAAGAGAAGTTCGTTGTTTTTCTATGAAAATAAAAGGAAATGAAATAGAAATTGATATATTTGGAAGGTATGTAATTCAATGTCAGAACAGCAACAAATATTATATAAATTACCATTTTGAATTTGATAATTTTAAATTAAATGTCATTTCAAATAATCAATACTGCCAACTCAAATTTTTTTAATTAATATCAAGAGATTAGTAGTGTGTCATACACGATTACGTATTTAACAATATATATTATTATTATAGTTCTCGTACAAAATATTGTACAAACTTCGTGCGTGAAACATTTCGCGAATTCGTGTCCATAAAGCGCTCGCCTTACGGCTCGCGCTTTAAACTGGTCACTCATTCGCGAAATATGATTTCACGCACTTGGTTCGTAAATAACTATTTTATACAACTGACTGTAAAAGTGACACCTTTAACGCAAGCTAACCGGGTTAAAAATTAAGTTTTATAACATAAACTGACAAGCGTGTTATAAAATACTTTTAACACTAGTGCGAAAATGTTTATAACGCTAATGACAGTTACTTTATTGATGTAAATATTGAGATATATGTACATACATTAGCATTCCAACAATTACTATATAATATGGATTCATTGGGCATCATCATCAATCTCATCAAGATCCAGTTTTATAATTTTAATGGGAATAAAATTCGTCAATAAAACTTTCTTGACGTTTCTAATTCTCAAATATCAGTGCGTTACCATGACTGGCACCTTTGACTTGTGATACATTTAATTTTTGTGATAAAATGTCAAAAAATTTTGTAGAAATCTAATTAACAGGTTCTATAGTAGATTCCGTATACAGTGCATTTTTTAAATAAGCCATAGAGTTTTTGCGATTCTTCCAACAAAACTATTTCTTTAGTAGAGTTTAGTACCAACGTGTCACTAAGGAGGAAAATTCTGGTTCAGATTACCCCAGACATATTTTGATAACTCGCATTCTTAACGAACGGTTTTTAAACATAAATCTTAGCAAACTTTTTGACAGCATTGATAACAATGGATATCCCGAACCACTATTAAAACAACTCATTTGCAGTTCGAATTTCTAAGATGGCTCTGCAGAAAATAATTGGGTATAGGTCGACCAAAATGCCGTGGCAGTGATAACGCGTTCTGCGCATATAGGTGGAGCGTATACGACAATATAACAAGCGTGAATGAGCCCCGATTGTGGTTATAAATTTTTCTGCGAGCTTGTTAAACATCTTATCTCACAGATTCCGCTATTCCATTCTCCCCCATCTTGTACTTGTACTGAAAAATAGTACAAATGACTAACGATTTAAACACTTGTTATATAAGCATTGGAATGCACCCAGCAATTTTCGTGTTTACGCGTTATTCAGATACACCCCAGACATGGCGACGCTGGGTCGCCACACATTTTACGCTTGTAAATGCATTTACTACTCGATTCTACTCACTGACTGTGCAAGTTCCGTTTAGTCGTTAGGTAATGACGTAAACAGAATAATAAAACACATCCGTCAACCACTTTAGCAGTCTAACTCGATTTATATTACATTTAGTCAAAATTAAATTTAATTCGACTAAGCGTTGATTGAATATTACAACCGAAATTAAAACGAAATGTATTTACATTCGTTCTATGTCTATTCACTCTAAACACATACACTACATATTTATACCGGTGTATCCACATAACTAACCACAGCAACTTCCATTCCACTTTATTGACACAACTGCGATGCTGACTAGTGTTTTAAATATTCATTGGCTTTAGCAGAATTATACGGCTAAATCTCGGTTTGCTGGTCTAAAGGGTTAAGTGTTATTTGCCTCTTTAATACGCTGATAGCACCTGGTGATAGAAGAGCTACTCTTTTATGTTGGCATGTTAAACGCTTTATGATACATGTTAAATAAACGCTGTCTAAAGTTATGTGTAACTTGAATAATGAAAACTTTAACTTCCAGAAATGGATGTCATATAATACTTTACAGGTACCATTACGTACTGTATATGACTTTAAATAAAATGAATGAATAGATAATTTAGTTTTATTGTACCTTACAGGTTCCTAATATATAGGTAGGTATACTATTGAATTTAATTAATATGTACCATATAAAGATAATATGTAGTTTCAAAATCTAGATTTCGATTTCATCGTTTCAACCTATTTTCAGCTAATGTAAACTTATAGTGGTTCACAAGTTAAATAATTGGTGGCGAATACAAATTCGATATTTGAACGATTGTTTGGGCTGTTTCCATCGTCTATTGGATGATAATGATCCGACGTTTCGGTGAACTCTCTATCACCGTCTTCAGGGTAGCTCTGAAAAGAGCTGTTCGTCTCTAGTTTACTCATTGATAAGTTCGCTAGAATCGAGACAAGTAACACAGAAGAAACAAACGCTTGTACCGAAGTATACTAGTGGATATATTCTCTCCGACTGAGTATCGATGTACAGTTGTATTTCCGCACTATGTGTCCCCTATATAAGTGAGAATGTCAAAACTCACCTTTCGTGCAAGTGTGGGGATTTCATGACATTTGACCGGTTGTGCGATAGTGCAGTCGGTCATTGTGGAACCGGAATGTTCCCTGAGATTCCGATAGGCCTTACGCGGTTCGACGCAGTTTCCGTACAGAGGTTCTACGCAATTTCGGAAGTTTGTTTGTCTTTATGTGCCCGTTTGTCTGCGATTGTTTAAGTTATCTTTGAGTATCGGTAGCCAGACGCTATTAATCTCAAGGCTTGGTGTACTGATGGCATCAGGTGTTGTGGCCATATATGCTGTTTCTTTGAGTTTTCTTTTTGTTTGATTGTCCTCCTTTTCTAGGACTATTGCATTTTGCCATGCGATATTATGTCCTTCTTCCCAGGCATGTTGGGCTAGGCGAGATTTTTCGGTTTCTCCTAAGCGGACCAATTTTTGGTGTTCTTTGATCCTGATATGTAGGGGTCTGCCTGTTTCTCCAATGTATTTTCTTCCACATTCACATGGTATTTCGTATATACAGTCTTTAGTTCTTTGGTTTTCGTTGTCAGGTTTAGTTTTTGTTAATGCAGACCTGATGGTGTTGGTTGTCTTTATTGCCGTTCTAATTCCGTACTTGTTGCCTATTGTTCTGAGTTTTTCTGATAGGCCTTTGACGTACGGTATTACTGTAGTGCCCACGTGGGGTCGTTGTTCTGGTGTGGTTTTTTCTCTTTTAGCCTTTGACAACGTTCTTTCTGTATATCCGTTTTCTTTAAGTGTGTTTGTTACATTTTCAAGTTCTTTTTTTCTATCACATTCACTTGAGCAGGTATTGTACGTTCTGTCGTATAGGCATTTAGCTACACATACCTTGACGTTGTGTGGATGATTGGAATCATGGTGAAGATATTGTCCTGTGTGAGTAGGTTTCTTATATACTGTTGTTGAGATCGTACCATTTGTATGTTTTTTTATTAGGACATCAAGGAAGGGGATCTGGTTTTTGTTCTCGATCTCCATAGTGAATTTAATCGATTCTTCTATGTTGTTTATATGATTAAGAAACCCTAGTAATTCATCTTCACTGTGTGGCCATATGACGAAGGTGTCGTCTACATAGCGCAGCCACATTTTGGGTTGGTAGGGGTATGTACTTATTGCCTTTTTCTCAAACTCTTCCATATATATGTTGCTAAGTACGGGTGATAGAGGGGAACCCATTGCCATACCGAATTCTTGTTGGTAGAATTTGTTTTCCACCTGGAAATAGGTTGTTTGTACACAGATGGATAGTAGTTCTATGATTGCGTTGACACTTAATGATGTTCTCTCTGTTAATGTGGGGTCATTGGATAGCCTGTCTTGGATTATCGCTAGGGTAGGTTGTGTAGGGACATTCGTGAACAGACTTGTTACATCAAAGCTTACTAATTTGTCCTGTTGTTCTAGTTTTAAGTTTTTTATTTTTTCTATGAAGTCCTGTGTATTGATGACTGCCGATGTAGTATTACCAGACAAGGGTGTGATTATATCTAGCAGGAACTTGGCAAGAGGGTAGCATGGGGAATTTCTGGAACTGATTATTGGTCGTAGAGGGATGTCCGGTTTGTGGATCTTAGGTAAACCGTATAGATGTGGTGGCTTGCTGTAATGTGGTGTGAGCCTGTGTCTTAAGGTTTGGTTGGGGAAGGCTGCTTTATATTTGTACAACGTACGATATATTTTGGATTCCACCGATGGTGTAGGGTCTTTGGGTATTTCTTTGTATCTTCCAGCCTGTAATACATCTTGTATTTTGTTGTTGTACATTTCCACATCCATTATTACTGTTGCATTCCCTTTGTCTGCCGGAAGGATCTTCAGTGATTTGTCCTGTTCTTCTGTGTTACTTGTCTCGATTCTAGCGAACTTATCAATGAGTAAACTAGAGACGAACAGCTCTTTTCAGAGCTACCCTGAAGACGGTGATAGAGAGTTCACCGAAACGTCGGATCATTATCATCCAATAGACGATGGAAACAGCCCAAACAATCGTTCAATTATACACCCATCGTCAACAACTTCACGATATGAATTACAAATTCGATATGTCACTATTTGTAATTTTATATGCGTATTATGTGGTACATATTATACACATTCTTTTTGCAATATACAAATTGTATTTAGTGAAATTCTATAACATAATAAATTAATAAACATTCGCAAAAGTCGCTTTGTTATTCAAGTTTAATTTAAGTAAAAGTTGTCAATCAAATGTGTTCAAAAAATGTCCTTTTAATTGGAGAAAATTACATTCCTTGAAGCTATTTCAGCAGATAAAAGAAAGGTCACTGCAACAAATTGCATGTCATTTTTCATGTCCAATGCATAGAGAATTATCAGATCGTTTACAAAAGCACACATTCCACAATTTTCAACCAATAACCTTGAACAAAAAACAAACGTAAACTTTTTAATTGAGGTTACCTCGCTTCTAATCAAACTACCGAGAAGCTCTTTATGTGAGTAGAGTACTAATAACAAAGAAACATTTACCTGGTAAGCTACTCTAGCAATAGTCCTAATGCTAAAATAAATGACAAAACTCTTGTTCAATGCAACACTTTTTATTATCGCCTTGATAATGGCAGCTTTGCTGCCGAAACGCGTCGGTATTTTAGTTTTTTTTAATGTGTGGTGGGTGCTTAGTTGCAGTGACTCCGTAAGCTGTATCACTTGTCTGGCTATTACTGCAACTCTCGCGGTGTAGTTTGTGTATGTAAGTTGTGTTCAATGGCTTTGTGACAGCAGCATATCGCCTTTTATGATGCCGCGCTGTTAATCACTTTGCTCCCAACAGCGAATGGCAAGTCGATCCGGGATTAAACTATCTGAAAAAATGTCACCGTCCCTCCAGAGAATTGAACCCCGGCACCTATCGTCCTCCCACAACGATAGTCAGCCGCCTAACCACTGCGGCCATCGACCCGTTAGAAAGTTAAAAAAGTTTTTTGGTGTTTTGTGGGTTGAAGTGTTTAGTATAAGACAATACTGGACTTCGTTATTTGGGAGGAAGTCGAAAATGATGTAAGAGATCTCCATGACTGCCTTTCGCCTCCAGCGTGATTTATACCTCAAGTTACCGTGACCTTCTGGCGCCCTCTACCCACTCTTTGGCCCGTGGAGTTACTACATTTTGTATTTTTCGTATTTTTATTTTATTTTATTTTGTTTTCTAACCGTATAAAGGTATCTAAAGCATTTCTTACTAGTTTATCGATGTTCTAGTTTCCTTCTATACCAGCATATCCAGGAGCTCACATCAGGTTAACCGTATTTTCCACCTCTAACTATTGCAGTACCGTAAAGCAGTGAGATGATCTCGTGGGATCCCAGCGCAATGGGAGTTGATTTGCTGAAAACATATGTCACTATGTTTTGTGTGCGGTGGGTGCTAGTTACAGTGGCTTCTTAAGTTGTATCGCGCATATGACGATCATGCTACTCTCGCTGTGTAATTCTGTGTGTATAATTGTGTTCAAATTGCCTTGTAACAACATTATGTTACCTTTATAATGCTGTCTTGTTAATCACTTTCCACCCAACAGCAAACAATTAAAATGGTAGAACGATCGGAATCCAATTCTCCAGCGTCCTTCCTGAAAATTGAACCCCAGTTGCTATCGTTCCGCCACAACGATAGACAGCCGCCTTAATCACTACGGTTATCGATCCATAAAGACACTTTTGCCGGTTGATTTGGTAGTTTATCCTCAACCACCTTAGCCGTACTTCTTATAAAGTATAGTTCTGCCGGAGTACGTCCGCAGGCCACCGGCTCACCTTCTCAACAATAACCCCAAAGTATTATATCAATTTGAATAAAATAATCTTAATTTCTAATAGTTGTTTTATAATGCATATAATAACTATTTATTATATATAGTATAGTATAGTATTATATATAGTATAGTAGTATTTTTTATGTCGTTCAAAGTTATCGAACTTAACGTACGCGGGTGGTATGAGAAGTGACGCGAATAGAGATACAAATAAAATGTTTGTGAAATTTTTGTTTTATTATTTTTCAATATAGTATCCTCTTTCAAGTCAGTTAACGCACGTGCTCCAATGACGTTCCAGCATCGTAGTACCCATCCCTGAAATGATCTTTTTTTAGTTCGTCAAAATACTCTCTACTCTAGCTTTAAGTTACACATCAGTGTAGAATCTCCTTCTAGCCAAAAACTTTTTCAAGTTTGAAGATAGGTGAAAGTCAGTAGGTGCTAAATCTTGAAAATAATGTGGATAACTAACGATTTCAAACTAAATATCTACTAATTTTTGACGTGCAATACTGCTGGTATGGGCGAAAGCATTTTCATGATGATAGGGAATTTTCTTCTTCCTTAAACGGGTCTTTTTTCTCGAATACAGATTGCGAGATGATCTAGGTGGTTGATGTACTATGCTCCGGTAATGTGTTTATCATATCATCATGCATTTCCTTTGCAAACAAGTCTTCTTTAGAAAATACTTAGTTGCAGCATGATATTCGCTATTCTCCATTTTTGCGAAATACTGTGAAGTAACTGCCTCTTAATATACTACGAACCCCAAACTGATTGTGTGATCAAAAACATTTTTCTTGACGTTTATATAGACATATGACAGGAGATAATTCCTGGGTGCAGTTTCAATAGCAAAATATTATATAGGCATCCATTTGCAGTACTTCTCATCCCACCCCCGTATTGTTAGATAATTTAAAATAATAAAGAGTTAAGTGCGTATTTGATTTGATAGTTTTATATTCTGCAGAAAGAAGACATATCAGTAATAGAAATTTTAAGTTTATTACACACTAGTAAAAAAAATTACTACAACAGAAATTAACTTAATTTGATTGTTTATTGACTTATTTCTATTGATAAAACGCAATTCTCGTTTGTGGAGCAACGTTATCCGATTTATTATTAGTGTATTTTTTAAAGTACTAAATTTACTTCTGCAGTTCCATTATAATAAAAAGAAGAAATAGAGTTAGCTACTAACCAATTAAGTTTTTCGACAAAAAGTTCAAGAGCGCTTTCAACACCTAAAGGTGACATCGGGTCTGTCCTCTTAACCTGTTGGTTAAACTTTCCGTCTAAGAAATTATGATGAAATGGTAAATTTAAGGCACTCTGGAGAATTCACCAGGAGACAGACAGTGTATCCAGCGAATGTAAGAGAATTTATCTACCTAGTTGCCTTCTCGCTTGCGACCAACGTTCAGTTCCCAATATCCTTGTCGCGCATCTTGAAGACTTCAAGTCTCCAGTGACGAATGCCACTCGTTACGTACATTTAAATTTAATTACGTTTACATGTGTTTGCACAGAATCGGTTTGCATTAATTAGAAATCTTGGAATTTAAATTAAAACTTGCAGTAAATTACGGATCACGCACGTTAATGTATTCTCGGAGTGGAGTCCCGAAATACTATCTTACGCCGATGTAATAAAATACATACTCACACACAGGCAAAATTTGAATAATTTATACACTTTGTCTCGCCTTACGTTTATTGCATTATTTTGCGGCGAATCACTGGGTGCGTAATTTTTCAGGTAATTTAAGAATTTGTATTAAATACAGTTCATCTCACGCATATATAATTATCAGAGTGAGCTCACAGAATATATATAACTTTTTCTTTTACACACACACACACCATTGAGGTATACAGATCATTTAGAGGGACTAAGTAGAGCTAGAAAGAAGATAGATCTACATAGAGTGGGGCGGTTGTAAAACATATACGGAATTAATTAATTTGGTAAGCGTGCTATTCCGTATATGTTTTACAACCGCCCACTCTAGATCTATCTCTTTTCTACCTCGCCTTAGTCGCTCTAATTGATCGGTATACAGAACATTTAGAATGACTGAGACCAGCTAGAAAAGAGATAGATCTAGAGTGGGGCGGTTGTAAAACATATACGGAATTAATCTCTTTTCTAGCTGGCCTTAGTCGCTCTAAATGTTCTGTATACAACTGGAGTGAGTATGTCGCAGGGAAGGGGCAATATAGAGCGGCCATCTTGGCGAGGCCGGTGGTATACAACCCACTCTGCTTTAACACATTTTGCATAAACATTGAGACGAAAAAAATATAATTTATATTTGCAAGACAGTGAATGCATAATAGCAAATAGCTCACCTCAATTTGCGTTTGTGGTGTCTGTTGTGGCCTCGGTTTAAGTTGCAACACAACTTCGCATAATATTTATTCATATATGTATGTATAAAACCGCATTTTATTTTATTTAATTGTCTAATATGTTGCATATTACCAAGGCGCGAGTTTTAAATTTCCCGCAAAAAGCCCCACAAATATGGACGTTTTTGCCGTGGTGGGAACTTAAATAAACCCTCTCTAGTACGTACACTTTGAGAGAAATATGTCCGTCCAGTGTGAGTGAGAATTAATTTGACAGCAATTAATAGAAATAATTTATTGACTCTATCTCAATACGAAACGTTGTTGGATAAACAATGTTTTGTTTAATTTACGGGTTTCTACGTATGTAGTAAAATCTTAACGCAATACAATCGAAATTGAAATAAATTCTTAGACTTCTAACGCAGCATTTAAGCAAAACCAATTGTACGCGTTCCAAATGAAAACGACATAGAAACTTGTCCTGATACCATTTAAAACAATTCCGGATCTCGCTTTCTGCACACGGTACCGTTTTTAATTGAACAGTGTTCGGCTTTCCCAATTTACATTTCAAAAGACATCAAACGAGGGCGCGATTGTAGAGCGCAAGCGAATTTCATACAAATAAAATTATTACCTTTCTAATCGGACTCGCATCGAATTCCTGCAAAATTGGAACGAACTAAGCAAAGACGAGATTGGAGGTCTTACAAGCTACTTTATAAGCTCTGCTATTCCTTCCTATGTAACCGCTTTTCGTATATTGATAGAGGTAAGCCTCCACCAGGAAATGGTGCTTTTATGTATATATGTACCTATACTTACTAAAAAAAAGTGTACATCCCTTAATATAACAAATTCATTTGCATATATTTTGCTCTGCAATTTATTTGGAAACTGGCAATTTTATATAATTGAAATGTTGCATTATTAATCAAGTGATTTAAAATTATAATGTAAGACTCTTTGGTAACTATGTACAACTTTATAAGCAAGATTAACTGAACCAACTACGAACAGATACATATGTATATAAACTATTCTTCTGTAATTCTTTAACAATAATAAATTGAACGAGAATAAGGAGGTCAGACAAAAAAATCAATGATGATAAAAATGAGGAAGTATGTGTGTAACACCACATGCTTATCTCGTGGATTTACGACAACGAATACTTCACTAATGCAGAATACCAATATTTTAACAAGTGAGGCGCAAACTTGAGAATTATTACACTTCTGTATGAATAATAACGGTAGTCACTTTAAGCATCTATTGTAATTTTCTTAAGTTTTAGACATTATTAGATATTTAGATACATCACAAAAACCATCAAATTGAAAAAACATTCACTGCTGGAATATTTATAAAAATACCTTGCCGAAAGGTGGATAATGCATCTTGTGATTATTGTGCCAAATAAAGAGTTGAAGTTGGCGTTGTGTCAAAATTCATTTCCAGTTTACCAAAAACAATATGATAGGGATAATTGTTCGAACTATTAAAATCATCAAATTTATAAAAAACATTTCTGAATTACTAACAAAATGCCTTTGCAATAAGCTGTCTCAAGGTGGATCAATTCATTTGAGATTTCCATGGATTTATTGGTGGTAAGAGAGTGATACAAAATCAGCAATAGGTATGCCACAGATGACCGCCTTGTAATAAAAATACACGGGTTTTTTCTTTGCTACGTCGTAGAAGGCAACCATCGCCAATTAAATTGTCCAAGTCTACTTTTCCTCGACGAATATAGCTAGTAGATCAATTTTATGAAAAATTCGTTCGGAATATTTTTTCTATACGATTAAACCTGTAATCAAATTTTTCCATGCGAGTAGACTTCTTTGGAACAATTTACCTTAAAACAAATTTCCATTCATAAAATTTCAAACAAACAAAGCAAAAGAATATTTAAAGAAAGAATCATATAATGACCATAACCTCTTGATTCAACTTAACATGTGCAAAATTTGTGATTATGAAAATAAAATAAACAAACCATAGTAAAAAAGTAATCTCACAAGCTAAAAATACAACACGTATTCAAAGACAAATCGTAAAGAAGTTACTACACAAGTGGCAACTTCTGTACACTAGCATTAAACGACATTTAAACGGATACCAAAAGTATTTCAAATACAATTAAACTGGTGAAATTCAAAATACACTAGGTATTATTCCAACAAATCTACCACAATCTACACGTTCACTTTGATCAATATTTTAAAGCCAGATAAGAAAAATAAAGCAATTGTTAAACAATTCATAATAGTGGCCCATGCTGTTGTATAATACAATCTATCGATGACCCTGAGTAGTATGTAAACATGGCATATTTGTGCCATATATGTATGTACATATAGCGCGAGATATTTCTAGCGTTATCGATAACAACCTTGTATTGCAAATTCGTATGCAGTCATATTGTGTATAAACATTCCACATTTGGTTGGCTCGCTTAACCGTCCCATTTGGAGTCTCATGCATACCCATTTCATATTTACCATATTTAGTAGTATGTGTTTTGTTTTGGATTTATGTGTATCGCTTGTATGACTAACATTCAACTCAACAATTCACTACACAGCGAGTTTTGCGTGCTTATAATTGTGTTAAAATAGCCTTGTGACAGCATTATATCGCCTTTATAATGTGGCGCTGTTAATCACTTTGCTCACAACAGCAAATGGTAGATCGATCGAGATCCAATTCTCCGACAAACACGTTGCCGTCACTCCGGAAACTTGAAACCTCGCCACAACGATAGTCAACCGCCTAACCACTACGGCTATCGACCCGGTTACTTGTAGTATAGCTGCAGTTGATGGTCTTGCCAAAAATATAGCTTAGGAATCTGCTGCAACAGCACCCACCCAAGAACAGCTCTATTGCCCATGTATGTACAGGACAGTGCGTACTATAGTTTGCGGTTCAAGTGTTGTCGATGACACTTATAGCACGTATCACTCAAAATATCTTCATGGAAAGGGCACTTAGACATTGCCTATTCAGTTAAGATGTTGATTGAGTAAAAACGAAAGAGAAGAAATACACACCATTGTTCTTTAAAAGTTAGCTTAGAAAATAAATAGAAAATATAATTTTTTAAGTCAAACGACATGAAGAGTATGCTTTTAACCAGTTAGGTACTATTTAGGTACTAAGGGATTGTACTTCCGTCAATATATGGAAAATATACAAATTTAATATTCCCAAAAGATCGTAAATAGTTTACTTATCCAGTACATCTTAGACCAAGCTGTCAAAATTGAGAAATACCTCTTTGAAGCAAAGCGCTGTCACATAGATAAATTCATCAATAAACAATCATTTGAATTATATTTTAAATAGTTGCCTTATTTTTATATACTTTACAATCCTATTATTAGACAAGTCTTTGCATTTAATCTTATACAAACAACTATTGTAGATATCATTGATTTCTTATTTTTTATGGCAGAATAAAAAGTATTGTACCTATCTATGTTCTAGTCTAAAATATAAAAATTCAACACTAAAATAAAAATTTATTAGTACAGTTTCTGACAAATACAATTTTATTTCAGCTGGACAATTTAGAATACTTCCCCAATTGGTTGTGCTGTAGAACTCACGATAAAGACAGAGTAAGTATTGTTCTAGTTTTACAAGAAATATTTCAATTTTATGTAAAGTTTATATTCACTAGCTTCGATGTAGACATACATAAATATGCAGTCATATACCTAAGACAGTAACGTTACAAAGTAGTAGCATATAAAATTTGTATTGGTTTGTCTTATTGAAAATCAAACTTTTACATGCTGAAATTGAAATATCTTAACGTCTTGATTGTTAAAATCTATTGTAATCAAAGAAATGAACATTAATTAAAACCAATATTGAGATAAAAAAATTATACATCAAAATGAAAATTCTAATATTTAATTTGGCAAAAAAAAATTTCACTGTTTGTTTTTCTCACGATACACACATTTGCCACACGAACTGGTTCGAATTATACAGTAAAATAAATAAGAATCCCTTTTTCGATCGTTTTTCAGTTAAATATTTTACATTTCAAGAATGTATTAACTACTACTCCAGAAGATTTAAGCAAAATAGTAGGTCCTACTATTTTGTTCATTTTCATCAGTATAAAAAATCAGAACGTTGATAAATGTTCCAAGATTTCAATTCAGTTTTATACACAGGGCAGACAACATCAGAGATAATTTTAGTGAAATAAAGGTTGAACCTCCACTTCTCAGTGGACATTTACGCTATGGGAGAGCGTGCATAAGCTGCAGAACCTTTATAACAGTTCTGTGCAGTGCATCCATCCTGCAATTGTAATTAATTAATATCAAAGCATCTTATTCAGCTGCTGAATTCCGTATGCCATAATTAACTTCCTAGTTTGATAAATTAATCTCTTGTGTTTATACATAGTACAAGAAAATTTCATTACTATAATGGAATGTACTAGTGCACACACGATAAAAAGGCACAACATCTATTGTGTTTTTATATGCTCCTAAAACATTCTACAAAATTAGTATATTGAAGGCCACAAGCTGCGCCAATAACGTTATAATTCATTACGAAAATATAAACCAGTGAATATATACATATTTCTTCAGTTAATATACTGAAAAGGCGTTGTAAATCTTTTCTATCCTGTATTTAAGAAAAAAAGACAACTAAAATAAGGTAGACGTAGTGTGAATACGGGACAGAAGTTTTGAAAACGACCCTCGTAAAATATTTCAAAAGCAAAAAGGAAATTACAAATTTCCAAAACCAGATTTATTTCTAATTCAAAGTGGAAACAGTGTGACATTTGAATTACATTGTGATGTCCCCAGTGAGGGGGACCAGGTTCTGCTCTGGAGGGTGAGGTTGATCACCATTAATTCACACTACTCGTAATTCATGTACGTTTATTAGTCTTACTGGTACTACAACAATAATTGTACTCCTCTGTACTCTCTATACTTATATCTATATATATATATATAACTGTGATGTATTTGTTACCTAATTAACAATGCAATCGCTGCATATTCCTATTGCTACAAACCTTAACCTAGATACATTATTGTGGAATTATTTATTTAACTTAACCTACTTATTAATAATAATAATAATAATAATAATAATAATAATAATAATAATAATATCATTTAATCCCTTCGACTACACTTGAGCATAGGATACGTCATACAAAATATAAGATATATATATATATATATACACATACATTAAAAACAAACTGGCAAATGTAAATATAAAAAACTTAAAAAGAACATACAAAGAACATACAATATGCAAAACACAAAGCGTAAATCAGTCCACAACTACATCAAAACAGCCAAATTAGCACACAAACATTTCTATTTGCTATTAAATTTCAGAGTCATCGAAGTATTCTTGTAGGGAATAATACACCTTCGAAAGAAGAAACTGTTTCATTTTACTTTTAAAAATGTGCAATGGCATCTCCTTATAGATTACAGGCAATTTATTATAAGCTTTAATGGCCACATACTTAGGATTGCGCTCCGTTAATGTCAATCTATGGAGAGGAATTTCAAGAATGTGTTCACTTCTAGTACTATAATTATGATACCTATTTATTTTATGAAATTCCTCACCATTCTCTCGAACATATAAGCACAACTGATAAATTAAAATGCAAGGCAATGTGAGAATCTTTAATTTTTAAAAAGTTCCTTACAAGGTGTTCTAGGGCTAGCCGCTACCATTATGCGAATTGCTCTTTTTTGTAGCTTAAATACTATGTTTGAGTCTGAAACAATACCCCAAGCTAACAACCCATACGAAACCAAGGAGTGAAAATGTGAATAGTAATACATTATCAGAACATCTAAACGCAATTGGTCTCTTAGTCTACTTAATATAAAGCAAGCAGTGTTTAATTTCTTTCGCAGTGCATCAATGTGATCTCTCCAGTTGCACCGCGAATCAATAATGAGGCCCAAAAATTTTGTCTTTTCAACTTGTACAATACTTGTACTCCGGTCGTTAACCGTAATATATCGTGAGTAACATCTATCAATATTTTTAGTTTGAAATTCAATAAAGGCAGTTTTGCTACTATTCAGATGAAGCCTGTTAGACCGGAAATAATTGTCAATAGTGGACATCGTTTCTTTAACCCTCAGAGTAGTATCACCCTCTTTTTCAGTAGTCACTAGTACTGATGTGTCATCTGCAAACATAACGGTATTAGGTAATGACAAATCATTGACGTATAATATATATAGTAATGGACCAAGTACGCTCCCCTGAGGAACACCTCTTTCTAATACTAATGAGTCCGATCTTACACCATTTAATTCCACACAGTGTAGCCTATTACTCAGATAACTGGCGAACCAATTATGCGCAACTCCTCTAATACCGTATTTCTCGATCTTTTTTAGCAAAATGCCATGATCAACTAGATCAAAAGCCTTACTCAAGTCACAAAAGCATCCTATACATGATTGACCCTTATCTAAACCTTCATATAAAATATCGATAAATTTTAATATAGCTGAAGCGGTCGATCTACCCTTTCTGAATCCAAACTGATTACAATTTAGCATATTCTCCTTGCTCAAAAAATCAACAACCCTAGTTGCCACTAATTTTTCTATAACTTTTGAAAAGGTACTCAATAAGGATATTGGACGATAATTTTCTACCGCGGAAGTAGAGCCAGTTTTTAATAATGGTTTTATTTTTGCAATTTTAAGATCTTGTACGAAAACACCCTGAACAAAAGAATTATTTATGATATTTGTAAGTGGTGTTGCAATTTGATCTATACATTCTTTCAATAAATGGGAATTAAAATTATCAGTCCCACTGGAAAATGAATTTTTTAATTGCTTCACAACTCTGATCACTTCAAGTTCTGTTGTGGGATTCAAAAAGAAGGTCTTAGGATGACTAGGCAAAGAGTCTTTATACACATGCGCATCATAAGTTGCTACTTCATTCGCTATATTGTTAAAATACCTATTAAAATAATTTACAATATCTACTCTGTCATTCAATATTCCGTCTGCAGTTTCCAGTGAATCTAGTTCTTGAGGCTGCTTATTTCTAGGAGTTATAATGTTCCAAGCTGTTTTTATTTTATTATTTGACATGCTTATTATTCGATTATTATGTAATAATTTAGCATTTTTAATAACCTGCCTATAAATATATTTGTAATGCTTGTAATAATTTATTGCATCTACGTCACCAGTCAAAGTGAGTTGATATAAGATTTTTAATTTTTGCGCAGATGTACGAATACCTCCAGTGATCCAGCCGGGTCCACAATTACCCCTCTTGCGCTGCAATACTAATGGACATGCAATTTGATAATTATAATTTAAAATGTTAGTAAAATTTTTGTATTGGGCATTTACGTCCACGGATTCAATAGCCTGAGCCCAATCCTCATTAGCCAAACGATTTCTAAGATCTGTTAGAGTTATTTTATCGATTTGACGCTTATATCTACTACTACTTACAACATCAATATTAAAATCAGAGGAAGATACCGTTAGTTTTTGAGCGGAATGGTCAGAGATGCCATTGAATATAACCTCACTGCTATATGCTGGAAATGATTTACTGTCACACACATTATCTACACAATTTTTCAAGCGTGTAGGCTCTTGAATCGTGAGGATGAGATCATAAATATCCATTAGATCTAAAAACATAGTTAATTCCTTCGATGGTTTCAAAAAGTTAATGTTAAAGTCCCCACAAAGTACTACTTTAAAATTTTTATATTTAGTAGACATATGTAATGCTTCATCTAATTTATGTATAAATGAGTAAAAATTACCTGTACAACTTCGATAAATAACCAACACGATGACCCTGAAATCCCCCGAAGTGAATTTTGTTGCACAACATTCAAAATGTAATTCCTCCGACAACTTATTTATATCATGCACATCGTTATACTTAAAATCATTATTACTACAAAGTACGTCATTGACATACAGAGCAACCCCCATGAACAATATTTTTCCTGCTAAAATGACTCACTAAGGTAAATCCAGAAATATTTAAAGATTCAATGTTATTATTACAAAACCAATGCTCGGTGACACATAAAAAATGACATAACTGCTCACACAAAAACACTTCCAGTTCTCCTACTTTATTATTAAGACTCTGAAGGTTCTGATGTATAAACACAGTTGTAGTTATTTTAGCTCCCCTTGACATGACTGATCTCGAAAATTTGTTCCATCTTCCTTCCACCACTCAATTACTTCAATCATCTCCCTACTTAGGTTCGCTTTTGTTCTATACTTCAAATGGATACCGTCAAATGCATAATCTTCTAGTGCAATCAATTTGTTAATACAGAACTGATACACATGTTTGTAGTTTTGGATTATTGTGTATATATTGTGATTAATGTGCTTAATTATACGGTTCAGTTTTTTGTTGTGGCACCTAAACGGAATGGAACTAATGATAAGGTTTGTATTCTGAGTACATTCTATCATTTCTCTAAAGTGAGCCATCACGTGTGTAATATTTTCAGAACTCCAGCAATCCTCTATATCATTACCGCCGCCCATAACTACAATGAAGTCCTCCTTCCCCATATGGCTCGCTTCTCTTTGCACGTCCTTCACAATACTGTTCAATTTTGCACCTGGCCTTAACATCCCCATAATGTTTACATCTTTCTTCATATTTTGTTTAAGTAGTTCACTGTAGCTACGGCAATGACTATCTCCAACCACCCTCACTTTCTGCTTAAATTCCGTAGAGTCAACAGCATTTCCGGCATAACGTTCAATACGAAGGGCAGGAATACGAGTACCATTGTCTGCATCAGCTACAATTGCATCCTCAATATAACTGGAGCCATCAATGGGAATGGAAGTGGAGATAGCAGCAGCTAAATAATTCGTTGTTCCATAATCTGCACTGATATCGTTCATCGAACTAATTTGTGTTTGCTTGTTGCATACCCCTTAGCAATGTTTCGATTCTGTGTCCCACTCTTTTTGGTCATAGCAGATGTTTGAACGCCAATGGAGGTGGTATTTGTTGTTTTCTTTAAGTTAGCTGTTAGCTTATCGATTGTTTTATGTAAGTTTTCCATCACAATGTCTTTTTCTTCTAATTTTTTGCACATACACTGTAAGTCGTAATTAAGTTTTTGGTTTTTATCTTTTAGTTCAGAAAAGTCATATTCAAGTGCCGCTAATCTGTTACGAAGATCGTCAGCGATGTCCACGTCAGAATTATTTTTATTAGTTTCATGATGACTAATTATTGTTACATAGCTGCTATTGGGGGATTCATTATCTACACGATTATTAGAGCACATATTAATTGTTTTATTAGATTGCGATCTAGTACTAGCAGGCATGTTGATTAAGTTAACAAGAAATAGAGCACAGTATATTAGATTCTTAATATTATAGTCAGTCAATAATACTTTTCAAATGTTTACAGAAATTCAAAATACAGAGGAGAAAAACAGGTCATAAGATAAAAAGTTTCTCACGTATCACGAATGCAGGGAAAAACTTCCGGCCGGGTTTCTCTCTTTAAATAATGATAATTTAAGCTCAGTTTTACAGTATAGTATAGATCCAAACACAAATCTCAGTTACACCATGCGATTCAGCTAATTTAACACTACAATATGATATATTTCAAATATATTAAAGAAAACTGCACACACTTGAAAAGGCAACAAATATACGGAGTCACACTACATATCTACTACATCATTGGCGCGTGAAAGGACAACAACGCCAACACCATTACAACATTTTTAACGTTTACACAGGCGCCCCCACGAGTACCCCTTTCAAATTTTAAAGCTTATTCACATTATTACAAATTTACCGCCGACAAATGATCAGTTTCGTACTGTACAATCTTACAATCAACTGGCGTAAAACAAAATAAAGAATGCAGTTGACGCTATGGTTGACACCTGTCAAATTATATAGTAAATCATGAATACATTGGCGACCTTGTGCCAACTGAATCAATACACTGAACGAAAAATGTGCACAAATATAATTAAAAAGTACATTAATTCAATAATATTTTATCAAAATTCGTCCAACGAACCCAGTTATCAATACAACGTATATGCGTTTATTGCATTAATAATTGCAAACAATCAATACTTTAACAATTTTATAAAACACATTTATTAAAAGAATTAACTTGTTATAAGTAAACCGAAAGAAATAGAAACTAATAAAATATTTTATTAAATTAATAAGTTGCTGCATTATATTAACCCACTAATTTATAATTTCTTGTTTGAGTAAGTAATAAACGTCATTTTATTAACATGATAAACTGATTTATTAAGCAGTATGACTAATAAATAAGGTTGTTCAATATAATAAATAAATATCCACACTATATATTTTTTTGTTGTATTAATGAACCCAATTCAATAAATGATGTTTATTAATTTTGTTTTTTCAGTGTAGTGAACAAGGCAAGGCGTACAAATAAGATAGTAAATGAACCCAATATAGGTCGCGTGAAGTTATCCACACTTTTCCAGCCACACTTCTATCGTAACGAAAGTTCGAATGAAGCAGTAATTCCAATATAACATCGTGGTTTTCTTATGAATTTTACAATAAATGTTCTACAACGTCGAGACCATCATGCCAAAATACTATCTATAGTCTGTGTCGAGGCACTCGAATAAATAAGTGATCCTCGACGTTTTAATTACCCCATCCACGGTTTTTCGATTTTTCTTTATTTTGAAGGTCTCAGTCGGCCGCCCAAATGAATTTGACAGTCGATGTGCTACGAGACCATCATGCCAAAGCAGGATCTATGGTCCCTGTCGAGGCACTCGAATAAATAATTGAACCACGACGTTTTAATTACCCC
Organism: Holotrichia oblita; assembly: GCA_023690525.1. Lineage (NCBI taxonomy): Eukaryota > Metazoa > Arthropoda > Insecta > Coleoptera > Scarabaeidae > Holotrichia > Holotrichia oblita. The sequence continues at coordinate 90,719,672 of CM043015.1, forward strand.
ATCCAGGATTTTTCTTTATTTTGAAGGTCCCAGACGGCCAGCCAAATAAAGTTGATGGTGGATTTGTTACGAGATCATCATGCCAAAATACTATCTATGGTCCGTGTCGAGGCACTCGAATAAATAAGTGAACTACGACGTTTTAATTACCATCCACGGTTTTTCGATTTCTCTTTATTTTGAAGGTCCCAGACGGCCAGGCAAATAAATTTGATGGTTGGTTTGGTACGAGACCTTTATGGCAAAATAGGATCTATGGTCTGTGCCGAGGCACTCGAATAAATAAGTGAATCACGACGTTTTAATTATCCCATCCACGGTTTTTCGATTTTTATTACTTTTGAAGGTCGTAAACGGCCAGCCAAATGAATTTGATGGTTGGTAGGGTACGAGACCATCATGGCAAAACTTGCCCTATGGTCGGTGTCGTGGCACTCAAATATGTAAATAAGAGAACTATAACGTCTTAGTTACCCCATCCGCTGGTTTTAGATTTTTCTTTATTCTGAAGGCCACAAACGACGAGCCAATTAAATTTTATTGTTAGATATATAAAATAGCTTCCACCAGAGAGAAATCGGGTAATATATTGTGGGTTGTAGCATTTGGTTGCACCATTTATTGTAAAATTCATAAGAAAACCACGATCGTATAATATGTTATATTGGAATTACTACTTCATTCGAACTTTCGTTACGATAGAAGTATGGATGGAAAAGTGTGGATAACTTCACGCATTTTGATTCCATCCAATACATATCCATTTGTAATTTAATCTCATTACTATTACCTGCTAGTCTGAATTGTGTTTATTGTCTTATGCTGCCATTCTACTACAGCTATACCAATTTCTTTCAGTATCTACTGCTTCTATTATCATAATACTTCCATGTTACACTACTAGGTTCGATGTTCGAATCGTGCTTAAAATTAGCACGTCCATACAAATTATCTAAAACCATTATTGAAAACGTTATTTTCACATATCAGTGAACATAAAATCTACAGCTATGAAGGTTACTTTTTGCAGCCTAAAGGTAGTAAAATTAACCAAGCTTGTTATTTAATTTTACGTACAAATTTAATTATTTCGAAGCACTTGAGCACTCTTTTAGAGGAATAAAATTTGCTTTAAAATAAATCCTTCATTTACTAAATGAAAATTCTTCCTTTAAAAAATTCGCATTTAATTTGGTAAAGATGGTACTTCTTAAATGGTATGTATCCTAAAAGCCCCTAATCTCTAATGCGTTATTAAAATTACAAGTCCATATAATAACAGATATAAGATACAGATAACAGATAATTATATACACATACTAGTAATACATATCTGTTTAACACTTGTTGCACTATCTATCATCTCTTACATATTTAATATTAATACAAATAGTTATACATCTATACTTTCACAGCACAATATTATTATAATTTTATTTTCAACGCATTTGCAACACCTGCAATTATATAAATTCTCTCTTACATTCCTCTGATACAGGTTATTTTCTTTATTTATAATAGATCTAAAATACTTACGTTTAAATTGTTAACGCCAACGTTAAAAACATCTAATACGTCAGCTATTTAAAAGCGTTTGTCCAGTTCTTTTTTATTCTATTACATCTCCTCGCTTTTGAATAAAAGCTACAGATCCCATTTTCTAGCAATTTTTCCCGAGTAATCTTCTGTCTCAGTTGCTCCTTCATATTCGGACGGAAACGGTCTAAAGAGAAAAACATCCGATGTCTACGATATCGCCACAACGGCGACCCCAACTTGTATATTCCAGTAATGCTATTATGCACTTCTCATGAAATTACTTTGCATAAGATTTGCGAGCAGCTTTATGCGGCATCGTGTTCGTTAAAAAATGTAAAGAGTGTTTTTTGTAATTAAGTTTTTCACTTACGTTGACGGCCAAATGAAAACTTAAAGCGAGCGCACCCTTCACTGTATTATATTCTACCACCATTGCTTACGTTTCAAGGGCGATTGCAGTGAATTTTGTAATCTTTGCGCTAGTCAAGAATAAGATTAGTAGAAAAAAGATTAATTAATACTACTTCTAACTACATCCGAGATCTACTCTTCCTAATGCATAACGTTTACTTTACTCTACCATATCTTTTTCACCTCAGCTCATCTTTATTTTGTCATTCGACTTTTTTATCAATTATTTGCTGACGAAACAACTTAGCACTTCCACTTATAACTAACACATATTGAATTTTGTTGGTAACCTCCAGCAAGGTTATATTTAGCGCGTGAGTATTGCTGGCTATTCTTTCTAATTCTTTTAATAATTATAAATAACCCACAATATCTACATCCTAAAAGAATATTACAGGAAGGCTGCCACTTGAAGCGAAAATCCCATTATTGTCGACTAGAATCAAACTACATTTGTTAAAAACTGATAGAGGTAATTTTTCCATTTTCTTTTTACGTTTTCGGTTTTCATTACTGGCTTCCGATTTCCTTGCCACGTCAGATTTGTTACATTCATCTTGTAAAATTCGTGTTTTCGTTTTGTGGTTTTACTTATTGTTTTTACATCATTCATTTGGTGGTTCTCGCTTCTGTCTATACTTTTGTCATTTACGTTGATCGTATTCTTTAGCGCAATTATTCACTGTCAATAGTATTTTATACGAGCTTTGTAGCCCTGTTTCCCCTCTTCTATTACTTTTGACACCAGTATCTTCTTACCTTATTGTTATTTTTATGTATATTTTTGGAATAATCTTCATCTATCCATACGTCAGTTCCATTCAATTTTTAGTACTCTAAAATCTTCATTCTTGTACTAATCTTGAGTAATTTGATCAATATTGGTCCCTTTCCCTCTTCTCTACATCTCCCGATTCTCGCAATTTCATTTAAATGAACTATTTTATTGATATTCACCTTCATTCTTTCTAATATCAAAATATCTTCTTTTTTCAATTCTACTTCCGTTTCCTTCTTTTTCCCACGACACTTTTTCTTCTGGTTTCCATCTCCAATGGTTCCATCTCATTTTATTCACCTGAGTCAACGTTTCTTATTTCAGTCTAAACCAGGCATTCGCATATCAAGACTTCATCTATGTAACTGAAGAAAATTCTGAATATAAACTGTCTCTTTCATATGCTTTTTTAAAGCCACAACTCTAATAGTCTTTAACCCTGAGAGCCCGCTGTTAGACTATGATTGGGCTTCAAATCTAAAAGAGACTAGCGGAAGACAACTTATGATCGATCACCATTGCACAATATAACATCAGCCATTATTTATCAACCAATTAATCCTAACTCTTCAATCTCGCAGATCATTGTATCTATCGCCTGGTATCAAATAACATTACCGTGAAGACGAAGAAGGATTCCGTTAGATTATAGAGAAACAACAAAGAAAACTATTTAATAATGTTTTCACTTCACTCACCATTAACTTTTGTGTTCTGGCTTGTGTTGGCGTTTTTGAATTGTACAATTACATACAGTAGTTACTACTGTATATTTACAGCCAAAATACTCAATTATAGGGGTAGTAATTGCACAAAATTCCTAATTCATTGTAAGCAAATAGTTAGCAATTGGAATTGGAATTTTAACAGTATCTGCTAATAAATAACTGGCAGACTTGTTAGTCAAATAAAATAAATATCGTTTTTCTCTGAAGATCTTAAAAGCGGTAGTGAGGGAGCAATTATTGCAAATCATTCGGCGCCAATCGTTGAATATGTAGAAAGCAATCGAAATACAAGAAAAATAAATAAAGATTTTTACGGACGTATTTTAGGGCAGAACGACCATTTATCATTCGGGAATGTCTTCTTCCTATTCCTCATTCCATTTACAGAAAAAGAACTGCTTCGGATATTATCATTAGTACTCTTTCAATTGGAATCTCGTCGCATCCGGATTGTGAAAATTAACGAATCCTTCTTTACATTTTGACAGCACAATCTCGAATTACTCATGATTTAGTGTAAGAACTATTTAAAAACACGAAAAAACATATATTTTAAAAATGTTTTAATGTTTACTTCGACTTGCGCTTTACATATGTATAAATTTTATTACTGCGGTTTATACCTATTTATAGAAACACATTTTTAGGGTGTATTCTAAGTCTCTCTTTCCCTCAAATTATTTTTCGAATACTCCGAAACATATATTGATTTTGAGTTGAAGATTGTCCTCAACCTAACAAGTTATATAAATTAATTAAGTCATATACATAGGTGATAAACACCAGAAAAATTATATCCTACAGAACGTATTATTTTAATTATTGAGATAATTATAGACAAAAACGTATATTTCAAAATTTAAAAATCTTACAGACTTTAGTGTCACATACAAAATAAATATTGGAAATTTGCTAAGATAATGTTGGATAAACTTCCGGTGATGCACCCAATCCAAATTCAAGCACATATATTTTTGGATTGGTTTTGGATTTTGGAGATTTTGGATAGTAACTGCACGAATGAAAGAGATGATTGTACATACAAAAGTATGAAAAGAAAGTTCTTTCAACTTGGCTCCAGAAATGCCTTTTAAGAGAGCTACCGCATTTTAGAGATGACATCGCAATATTGATTTTTAGTCAATTAGTCTTGAACTACATTTAATTTACAATTCAAATTTGGTCCATGATTTACAAATGATAATTTACACTTTCTATGTTTACTGGTAAGTGACTATCGCATACAGGGTTGGAGAGGCGTTGGAGGTCCTATACATTCTCTAAAGTTTGGTAGCTCCCTTGAGCAAGGTTTCCAGACCCAAATTCATAGAAACTTTTTCATACTTCTGTATATACAGTCACCCCTTTCATTCTTTAGGGGTTATTCGTGGGCACGCTGTATAACATAATAAATAAAAATAAAATCAAATATGCAATTTTTGTCTGGTGAAAGTTGTAACTTGTGAAAACTGCAATGTTTTACCAAAAAATTTTACACATTGTCCTGGCGATCGTAGCATTGATGCTCTTCATTATTCCCTGAGCAGTACATAAACTTCGTTTGTATGAGATCGCGTATCAATATTTCTAACATCCGTATATATTTTGAGTTCTGTAAAAATCCTCTTCCCTTCAATAAAGGAGGTCTCCCAACTCCTTTATTTTCTAAGTTTAAATTCTCCAGTAAATCAGTATGAGATCAAAGAAATATGCCGAAATAAAGACCAGCCACTGATCATTTAGACTGAGGAAATAATGAACTTATAGTTTTCTCTTATAAAGATTGTCCTAAGCAAAACATTCACCGGGCAAGATAAACGAAAATTGGGTTACATTGTGATTGACACATTAGCCCTAAGGCTGGTTTTATAAAAGAACGGCTACGCACCGAGTAATTACTTATATGAAAGTAGAAACAAGCATCCCCATTTTGCTGCAAAATCAATATTATTTTATCGGATATATAATTTCATTGCAAAAATACATATTGCTATGATGTTCATAAAAATATGACAGGTAGCAACAATGTAATTTTAAAATAGTTATTGCAAAGGATGATACTAGTTTCGTATAATTTCTAGGTTTTCAGGGAATCTGTGGAAGATTGAAAAAACTCAAGTATGGTTCCAGAACTCTCTTTCTCTAACAATAATACTAGCGCAAATCGAATTCCGCTATCTCTTATCGTTTTCGATCTACAGGGTCGATTTTTAGCAAAACCATTCGAATATACCTGTTGCCATTCGTCGGTCAATATAACAATAACAACTCGAAATAAAGATTCTTTGCTAAATCTACAACTTAATTTCTGAAATACTTAATGAAGTTGTATTTATCTTCATTCGAAAATCGGTTCATTTTCAACTAATTATTGGCTACTGAATAGATAAAATGACTGCAAAACTTTTTCTGTAGAGTCAACAATATATAAAAGATCAACCATTTTCTTTATCCATGCCTAAATATTGAATTAACGAATTTCAAATACCTTTCCAAAAAAATACTATATGTATTCTATTTTTTTGGAATCGCTTTTTAGTTGCCTTTTTTTGTGAGGAAATGTGTACATAATAAACAAACAGAAGTGGTGTTGCAAAAACGACAAATGAACTCAAAATAAACTTTATACCATCCAATGTAATTCAAAAAATTGCCTCAATCATGTCGAAACTGTTTTTCGATAGTACCTAAGAGAAGCGAGATACAGAGCAGAATGTATGGTTTAATTAATGTTGGGGTGTTATTACATATTTAAAAGGAGAGGGGAGTGGTCTAAGCTTGTAGGCTTATATAGCGCCAAACCTATTTTTTATAATTAGAAATAATCCGTTTTCTTGGCCGTAGTGTTTACAATTATTGCGTGGAAGATTTCGCTGTCATCGCTTCCTATTATGAACTTTTTTACGAGTTAAAAATACATTTTAGCTTTCGGTAACTAATTTTTTATATCTGTTAATTTCTAAAGCTTCAGGACTCCAATTTAAAACAACTTATATTCGAATTTTCCAAACAATTGGTAATTATTTTAAGACTTTTAATTTTCACTACCTCAGGTCTAGTACGCACCATGTTAGGATATATTTGCGAAATACAGTGAAATCCGTTTAACACGAAGTTGACGGGACCGAAATATTTTTTCGTGTTAAAAGATGTTCGTATTAAAGGATATTATGAAAAGTATATAGGTATATATGTATATGTATATGTACATATAGGTACTCAACAACATTACGTTTAGTACATTTTATTTACATAGATATGTATACACGCCATTAACAAAAGTCAATAAAACAAAAATATTAACAACAACTTAATGAAATTCAGTGCAAAAATTTGCAAACAAATAGAACGTTTACAACTTTCTTTGAAAAATAATCTGATATATTTTTTGAATTGTCCTTTTTAGATAAACAACATTGTCTCATTCTCTTTGATTTCAAACCCCATTTTATTCTCGTCAACGCGGCAACTCTTTTCAGTATTTTGTTCATTCCGAGAAGCGATATCTTTTCGTGTTAAGCGATTTTTGTTCGTGTTAAGAGAAAAAAAATGTATGCAAATACATAGTACTTTTTCGGGACCGCATTATTGTTTCGTGTTAACCGATATTTCTTCTTAAGCGGGTTCGTGTTAAACGGATTTCACTGTATATCGAAATCGACAATAGATTTCGCAGATATTTATTTATTGAAATATTATTAATATCAATACACTATCATCACTTTCCTATTTCAATTAAACTTTTCTATTCCTTCTCATTGAAAATAACTTCTTTTCTGGTACTACCATCTGCCCTTTATATATTATACTGCTCACATACATGGTTTACATACCCGCATTTGCGTATACAAGACAGAATTTATTATGCACGACCCCCCGCCAGATCACGTCCCGACTCCGTTATTTTAATAAAAGTTATGCGTCGGATTTCAGTACACAAAGGAACGGGCCGGATTCAGAATATAGATCAGTTAATTTCGTGTGGCGAGCTGTGATCCGCAACTGTATTCTATCTCCCTTTATCTTACAAAAATACTGAATATCCTGACTGAGCGGGCCGTCACTCAGTTTTGATCTCGACTTATCCTCTTCCGTCTGTATATACCTACTCTGTGAAATTTAAAAACATGGGAAACAACGTAGAAATCCATTTAAAGTAATAGTAAAAAAATCTCGACTCCGATTACAGAACACAACTGCAATACTGTATTTAGACGTGGAGATACACCTGCACTGCACTGTTATATCACCGCATACATACTACATACTTAAATGTATGTATGTATGCAGATGCAACCAAATTATTTTCTTCTCATTAGTCTAATCGAATCAAAATGTAATTCTTCTGCAACAAATCGTATAATTGGAATGTAAGATAATGTGTACGAAGGATTAGGTTGTGAGGGATACCTCACAACCTAATCTAGAGATGGTGGTAACCATCTCTAGATGCGCTATGTTCCATCACTTTATTTCTGCTTGTGAAGAATCTCCGAGGGCGATGTTGATACTGCCGCAGTAGGGAATCAAATAAAAAGACGGACAATTTGTCCTACTTTTATACCAACTTTCAGTTATATACACATATATACAATATGTTCCACGACAAGCTTACGCATATATCTTAACCATCTTTTGTAGAGAAATGTGACATTTTAAGTATCTAAGGTTTTGATAAAGCGCGTTTTAGCTAAAATGTTTTTACAGTTGACTGATTGCCGGTTATAGCTGAAATGAGCACCAACTTTGTTATTTTAAATAGAATATCCATTTTTTATGGCAAATTCGAATTCTTCGTAAAATTTGACTCCAGCTTTATACAACAATTTGATATACTTGAAATACATCGCTAATGAGCTATTCTTGTTTTTTCAAGAAATTTTACAGCTGCAATGTTCTTGAGAAATAATTATTTCTAGCAGCCTCATTTCGCTAACATTTAAAGAAATAACAAAGTGATTTATTCGTATAGTTGAACTTTTAAATAGATATACAGGGCGTTCGAAATTTAGGCACAGACTTGGGAAAATTAAAAAACGTGAGAAGACATTTTTTTCAAGTGTAAACCTTCATTTCGCCCTCGTTTTGAATTATACATTAAATTTAACTTAATTCCTTGTAATAGCCCCTATACCTAAATTGTGTCATTTTGACAATAAATGCATTAAATGTCGAATTATGCTAAATTTGGTATAACCGGATACCAGCCAACTCTGCACATAGTTAAACTAATACGTGTTTTATGAAAAACTTTCAGATTCTAGTTGTTTTTTGCTTGTAATTGGTGATAAATATTAGTCAACAACTGAGAGGCAGTAGATATTGTATATATACAATAGCAATACAATATACATAAGCCTAACATAAAAAAATAAGAAAAGAAACCATTTTACTGATATACCATATTCTGACTTATTGAAAGATAATTAAAATGAAAATACGTCTATTCATGGTATAATAGCAGGAGTCACCCTCCTAGCAGAAGCAATAATAAATATTATGTATTAAAGATGAAGTATAATTTCTACCTACCCAAACATCATCAGCGACACTCCAAATACTAAACCTGCTTTCATTGCAGTCGAAAAAAAAAACAGGTAGGAACGGCTCGTCTGCCTATTTTTAGTGTTTAGTATGCGGAGTGACGCTGATGACGAGTGGAAGGCAGAAATTATAGCTCGTCTTTATTCTTAACGTCTTTTATTGCTTATGGTAGTAGAGTGATTCCTGCAATTATAGCATCAGCGTTTCTTACAAGAATTTTGTTTACTGAGTTTGGCAAAGCTCAACATTTTATACTCACGTGTGTAACATACATATTTACAGTTATTTTAAAATTTGCTCGAAATGCTGTCGATGTAAGTTTAACGTTTTAAATTTTCCTTTTATTTTTTGGTATACGGTTCCTTCGATTTGTTTATTTAATTAATAAAACAAATCATACGATTTTACTGTATTGCTTGCACGTTCCTACTATTTCCAGACCAAATTGTTGTTATAACTTCTGATAAAATTCTGCTTTTTTCCGCTGTTGTGCCATGTTTCAGGCAATTTTAGATTCTCTTTTTTGGGTATACGGTTCCTTCGATTTGTTTATTTAATTAATCGAAAGGAAAGAATTTTAGATTCTCTTTTTTTTGGGTATAGGTACGGTCCTTTCGATTAATTAAATAAACAAATGGATGGAACCGTATATGCAAAAAAAAGAGAATCTAAAATTGCCTGCGTGAAACATGGCACAACATCCGAAAAAAGCAGAATTTAAAAACAAATAATACGATTTATTAATTAAATAAACAAATCGAAGGAACCGTACACCCCAAAAAAATCGTAAGATTTGTTTTATTAATTAAATAAACAAATCGAAGGAACCGTATACCCAAAAAAAGTCGTATGATTTGTTTTATTAATTAAATAAAAAAATCAAAGGAACCGTGTACCCAAAAAAAAGAACATTTAAAACAGTAAAATATAACGGTTAAATTACTAAAAAGAGAGTGTAAGTTTAACCACAAATTCACTCTTCTTTTCATATCATCGAAGACATTATATAATATTTCTAACCGTGTATACATATGTATGTATATATGTATGTGTATGACGTAGCAAGTTATAGGATATGCAACTTAACAACCGACTTTCGTCATTATAATTGATGACGTATTATCCCAACATGGTCGCCATGTATAACCCTTGTAACACATATTACATTGACTTGACAGTGAGTAGCACAAATTAGGTTATGTTTAGGTATATGCAAGTATTAAATCTGAACGTCAAATGACAAATGTCAAATAAAATGCTCGCACAACCGCCAACGTTCTAATTATAGAAATCCTACACGGACGAAATATCACTAGATTTAGCACACAATTGTAATATACAAGTGTAACTCAATGTGAGATTGTGTTGGTATGAACTTTATGAAATTGATGACGAAAGTCGGTTGTTAAATTGCATATCCTATAGTAACAGTTTAGTACAGAATATATCTCCATGGCTATGCCAACTCCATACACAGTAAAAATTTGTGTCCTCAACTTTTTATCCATTAATTTTAAAAGGTAACAAATATCTTTCGTCTGGGCGTAAAGTTCATAAATACTCTTTTACTGATGTTCATCGAGAATCCATTGCTATCAAGTTAGGTAACAAACTTGTCAAAAACTGACTGCATACATATGCTTAAACTAGAATAATCGATGTGTGCTGTCACCTAACCCTTGTCATCGACGTACCATCTATCCCAACCGTATCCGTATCCGTATGACGTTTATATTCGGATAGATGGGCTGCCTTTATAAGCTGTATCCGTATGACATTTATTTTGGGATAGATGGTACATACATCATTAAATTATCGGTACCAATAACATGCGGTAGGTCATAAAAATATAAATACAAGGTTATCAGGGATACAGTTTTAATGAATTGTTTACAAGAACTTTTGTTATCCTACACTACTTGTTTTCGATTTGACAAATACGATATCAGTTGGACAGAAGAAACCAAATTCGCACTAACAGAATACATACATATACATAATAGAGATGTAATTAACTCCAGATATGTTTTGGGCATACATAGGTACGTTAACATATTACGGTAAAGAAAAATTTCCTTAAAACAGTTCTGAATTTCCTCAGAATCGCTGATTGTTGTTTTTCGATAGGAAATGACATTTGCCACTGTTTTTGTCTTCTTGCTAATTAAATCTGCAATAATTTTTCATGCTGTTTTTGATTTGTTATTTGATCGAATGATCAGAAAACTTTACTGTATCTCCAAACATAATCAAATCGCTGTTTACAGATAAAGCAGACATAACATCCAGCTCTGTTTCATTACTTAGCCTATCATGAAATACTTTGGAATGGTCATAATCGTGTGCATTGGTATAAATAAATTAATTCATAGTAGAATAAATTAAATAGTTACAGCATTAGAACCTTTGACCACAAAAAAACGAATAAATAGTCTGAATTAAAGTCTCTGACGTAGTCCTTCTTCTTACTTTTTAAAATATTAACATATTGTTCCCCATATCCGTCTGATCACTATCATCTAGGTTCGATAAAATTTATTGTTAACAAAAAATAACAGTTTTATTAAAATAATGATTAAGAATTTCTTAAATATAAGAAAACAAACAACTAACAATAGTAAATAAAATAACTAAACTTTCTTACGACAATGACACGGAAATGTTTAATGGTTTCAAATTAAATGGAGAATACTATAATAGATTTAACAAATTTGGATAGGCTCTACTAAACTATTGACTGTTTCTCGAACCGGCCTTCTATTTTTGTAGAAGTTGGAAAAACACAGAAGGAAAAGGTTTGATATCAAGGGTCGCCGGTAGTAGGTCGGGAATATCAGGGTTAGTCATGTACATAAGATAAATTAGTGGCTCGCTTAATAGAAGCACGACAGCACAAAGATGGATCGCCTGCTGATCTGTTCGAATAAAAATTTCACTTCAAATTCGCCTTTCTTACAAAAAGGAAAAAAGATACTGCAGCATTTAACCAACTTCTATTCGAAATATCTGAGATTCCGTCGCATAATGGTTTACACGTTTTGTTTCAAGCCTCTAAAATTTTTTCACTTAAAAGAATTAATTTCTTCCAGAGAAGAATTTCCATTTACACAACGGCATCTTTTCCATTACCTAATTCAATTAGTCGGTTCTGTTCTACAAATAATAACTAAAACTTATTTTTACAAATATTCTTCTTCTCAGGGTATCAATACAGAGGAATTTTAGCACCACGTTATTGATTAAAATTATACTGCCCAACACAATCTTTTTTCTCATACACTATTAAGTGTAGTGTTCATGCTGATTCTGAAACTAATTTTAAATTAGCTCCATCACGTCAAAATTTTGAAAAATGTTTGTAAATAGCTTTTTTATATAAGAAAGATATTACAAGATATTGTAGTGCCGAGCATTGAGTGGACATTTCTGAACATGTCCTTGCCTGTTTCCTAGGTCACAGCATTTAAACCACGCCCATTTCTACTCTGAAGCCAATTAAATTAGGAATTTGTAGATATCCGGCTGTGTTAGGAGTGTGTAAGGAGCTAAGCACGGCTCGTTAGATTCAATTTAACTCTGTTTGTGATAGCTGAAAGTCTTTTTATTTCATAATGTCCCGTCTGTGTACAAATAATCTCAACAATTTCTGTTATGTATGTACGTACATATGTGGAGAATTCATTGCCCAACAACATAAACGGAATATTACGCCTTTAATAGAAAATTTATATTTTCACTATTTTGGTCTAAAAATTAAATATCAGGACAAAGAATGGACTCCTCACATTTGCTGCGCACAGTGTGCTGTTACTCTGAGAGGCTGATAAAACGCTATAGCGTTACAGCACTATGCAATTTACAAGACCTATGATTTGGCGTAGCAATCGGACCATTTGTCTGATTGCTACTTTTGCTGCAGGAAAACTTTCGGGTTCTCCAGAAAAAATTAAGAACAAGATTATTTACGCTAATTTGGCTTCTGTTACTCGTCCAGTACATCATTCACGAACCTTGCCAGTACCAAAACCTATAGGTGCTTTGAGTAAAGAATGCTGCTATGATGCCGAGGAAGAAATTTCCAAGTTATTTCCAACCTCGCTTAGTAAATCAGTCAGAATTAAATGACCTTATTCGAGATCTGACTTTCTCAGAAACTCATGCAGAAATACTAGGATCTCGACTTCAAGAATAGAAGCTGTTAGCTCCTGGCACACATATTTCTGTGTATCATAATCGCCAGAAAGAACTGTCACAGTATTTTCCAACCGAAGAAGGTCTTTCATTCTGCTCGGTTTACAACTGGGGCACACAAAGCACTGCGATTTCCTTTATGAGTGGCACAGTCGATCGAGAAATTTTCACTACCTTGTTAAAGATTGGCCGGTCAGGGCTCAGTATATCCCTCGACAAAAAAATACACTTCATACGGCACTAGTAAAACCTGATAAAATGGCCGTTACTTCCGCCACTGCACATAAGATTACGTTTTATTTTCAAATTTCGTCAAAGCGATGGAGAATGATTTCGTCGTGGATTCCAATGCCTTCAACAAAAATATCCCAATATTTCAAATCCAAAACTTAAAGAGGGAATATTTGTAAGATACCAAATTAAACGTCTACAAGATGCACAATTTGAAGAGCCTTTAAATGACTTGGAACGTGATGCTTAAACTGCTTTTAAGAGTGTGACCCAAAATTTTCTAGAAAACACAAAGTCTGACAATTACATAGCATTTGTTAATGAACTTCTTAGAAGTTAGCATAGACTGACAGAAGCCTTAAAATTCATTTGTACACTCGCAACTGGATTTTTTTGCACCGAATCTCGGCGACGTCGATGATAAATACGGCGAGAGTTTTGATCAAGACATTTATGTTATCGAAAAACGTTATCAGGGCAAGTGGAACAGTGAAATGTTGGCTGATTATTGTTGGAGTTTGATATCAGAAAGTACCATAGAACAGTACAACAGAAAAGTAAAAAGAAAAACATTTTAACATACAACGTTGGTACCAAAATCTGACGTGCCAGAATAAATTTTTTATTGATATTATTGTGACAGAAAGTAAAACTGTACATAGTTACTAAAAAAAAAATAAAAAAGTAAAAATTTGTTGCCTAGTATTATACTACTTACAGAAACTCTTTAAAGATGGTTTAGATTTTTATTCATCTTATTGCACTACATTTTATTGGTTATTATACCATATACAGTTTCATTATTCTATTTCGTTATACACAAATTTAGTGCTGATATTCGTTGTACTAAAGCAAAATATAATTAAAGCAAAATCCCAGGTTCCTCCTAATAATTGCAATGCTTTCCTTTTTCATTTTCTCTGCCTATACTCGCATTTAAATATAACCAAATGGATATATATGATTACAGAACCCATTCCCAAGCATTAAAGCTGCGTTACGTACGAAAAGTTCATCCTTTTAGTACCTGCTATACCCAGTCGAAAAAATCTAATTAATTTACATTTTTTACATTAAAACTGTGAAACAGGAAAGATAACTTTATCCACATTTAGGGATAAGCATATATCTACATATATCTCATTTACGTTGACCATTGTGTATACTACAGAGATTATAAATTTGCACCTTCCGTGAATAATGTTTACTCCATCAAATTAATCAAACAAGGTATCTATATAATTGAATACATTATCGCGGATAAAGTTATAGAATATTACTAGATGATCCTTTATAGATCGTGGGTCTTAGAACACATAAATAAACACCCTGAAGTAATTATATGCTTACAAAAGGCCAGTATGTACATATATGTATATCAAACATTAGTATTAAAAAATAGCATTAGTATACTCGTATTTAGTAGTATTTAAGTAGCTTATCAGCAAGTAAAGTATATTATATTTAGCGGTAAATTACATTATACGAGGGACAAGCTACAATTATTAATATTAATATAAATATTAATATTAATTGCGGCCACCACACCCGTACTTCTAAAAAATACTGCGTACATAACTTTTTTCATTGCTCGTTGTTTTTTCACCATCGTAGGGGTTTCCTCATCTTCATGTATCCAGATTCGGCTTTCTTGGCGAATGAGAACATCGAAAAACGGTACGTATATACATTTCATCGCCAGTTACAATTAGAATAGAAATAATTTGATAGTCTCCAGCATTCAACATATCTAAAGGTTGTTGGCAAATTCTATCACGTTCTGCTTTTTGTAAATCTGTCAGATGATGGGGTACAAACCGAGTTACAACCTGTTTCAAATGTTAATGTTCGTGCAATATTGATCTCACTTGCGAGGATCCAAGTGCATCTGCCATGTACTGCACCAGTAATAGTAATCCGCATGTTTTCAGACGTATTTAGCTCCTTAATAAAATTATTTCGAATGTACTACTGGAATTTTTCTCCTAAACTTAATCTCCGATACAGATCTATCAAGTTTTAGGTATTTAATCACAGTTGTCTGGTCTTTGCAACATAATTAAATTCTTATTAAAACTGACACATCGGGTTAGCAGTCTATGTTCGGCGCCATGAATACTTCATACAGGATAGTCAGAAAGAGTGGTCTTGGTTCTTAACACGGGGGTACGGCTAATATCTGAGGGATACAAACAATTTTCCACCATTTTTACTTCGATATGTTAATGATGATTGTTTTCATTTGACAGATTTTACGATTAAAAGATTAGTCATATTTGTGGATTGTGTGTTTGCACTTACTCGGTATCACCTAGATTAAACAAGTGCAACAAACAAGTAGCAAATTTCAAAACACCATAAATAAATATTCAATGATAATAACAATACTGAACATATTCTATTGTGTAATGTTATACATGTCGTTTGAAAAGAAATCATATAACACACAGTACTATAAAAAATTGAATGAAAATATTTCAAAATTACAAAAGAATATTTTATTTAAATCTGGAGATACATCTAATGCAGGGTAACCCGTGAATGACCCACTACACAAAAACGCATACTTCTCGACACCAGTATTGATTCCTCACTTGTGCTGTATATAAATAACACTACAACTACTTTAGTCTTGCTTGTAGTAATTCGTATTCACAAACATTTTCGAAATAACTAAATAATTCCCAAAAGGCTCTTTTCAGAGAGGGAGTGCTCTAGCATACGGCTGTCGTCGACCTGTTAAAACTTTTATACGTAAACTTTTAATGATGGGTTAAAAATTCATTAAAATTCTTACAGCAAAAGGTAAAGCAAGAGAAAGCGTAACTCTATATAGCATCATAATATAATACCTTTACTTTTTGGAATTTTAGTTGTGTATAAATTAATCCTGTTATGAATAGGGTAGGGTAGTTTTAAGTTTTAATTTTTAATACTATGTGATTTTTTATAATTGCAAGTAGTTTCAATTTGTCACCTTGCTAAAGTATTAAAATATAAAGTATTTATATTCAATTAAATTTCGAATACTACATTCTCATTAGAAAAAGCAAATATGGACAAGTATGAGAGTATGTTACTATATTTATTTCCATTATCATATGTGAATGCGAACGTTGTATATTTTAGTTTTCTTCTTGTACCAACAGTTCAGCATAGTGAAATAGTCAACTACTTGTTACACAGGAGGAGAGCGTGCAAGACATGATTTTGTCTTATTGGTGAAAGAGTTTCTCCTTCAAACAAAAATTGACGTGTCTCTGCGTTTTTTCGTTTTACATACTTGACGTTGATACTTATTTAAGGTGGATCCTTTTCATTGGAATGCTTTGTATAAATATACGTAAGGTATGCTAGGTATGCTATCTTGAAAATTCAATTTCTTGCGACTTACGTTTGGACTACCGTCCAAAATTTGTTAGATCCGATGCCTTGTTTAATATTATTGAAAAGTATTTGGTAATTTTTATTTTAAGTTCTACACTACTTTAATTCTTTTAAATGTTTTTCTAATACGAGTTGCTTATTTTGCATAATATCGCCTTATATGAATACATTCTAAGTAATTAATATATATATTTTGTGACCTTTATCTACTTATCTTCCAATTCTTGAGATATTTCCACTTATAGGTCAATGAAACAACAATTAATTAAATACCAATTTATTCCAGACAATTAACGCGAGTGGATGCAGTAATCACACTTACTTAAGACAACATTATAATGATTATTAAAGCAATAACGTTAAACCCATGCAACGCAATAAGTAAAATAAAGAAGAGCAAAGTCATTTATAAAACGGCTAACCACTTAAACAAGGTCATTAGAAATAGTTATCACAAACTAAATAAGGGCGAAGAAACAACTGTTGCGCGCAGTTGTTTCAACATGTGATGAAGTAATATGATTGTTTTGTTTGCGGAAAACAACAATATTGCCACAATTGAGGTAACCTCTAAGACTATTCAACGGATCTGCACAAAATGTACAATAAATTTGTTTTTATGTGGGAAAATCTAAAAGTGTTTGAAATACTATCGGATTTTACTACAACACCTTGATTTTTTCACAGTTTATGAGTTTGTCACTATAGATAGCACATATCTTTTCAATATTGTCCGTCTTTGCACTTGCAAATACCGAACTTTATTCGACTAAACTAAAATGGTACAATGGCAAGCCAATAATTTTGTTTATGGGTTCTAGAAAGTTGATATATCTTCTGTAATCCTTAATTATCTCTAATTACGTCAGTTATTCGCTTCTAACTAGTTGACTGCATCCGTTCGGAGAATCATCACTATATATCGACTCAGACCTGTGTTTGCCTGCGCTACTACCACATTGAATCTCCGGAGTGTTATGCCATATCATAGTTTTTCGATTCGCGCATCCTACAATGATGTTTTCAGTAAATTCAACGATCATCTGAGACACTGATGATACTAGTTGCAAGTTCAAAATCGCTGTATATACGCGTTTTAAAATGCATACTCATTAGTTTACTGTAAATACAGAAATATTATTTTAAATTCTAGTGCAATAGGTATAGAAAAAACACTTGTACCTATATTACTAAAACCTGCTAAGTTGTTTATCATAAGATATGTATTAATTATAGAGTGGCAAAATAAAAATGAAGCACAATATACTATATGCTAGTGAAATAAAACAATTTTAAATAAAACATACCAAAAATGATTTCATTATTTTCAGAATTATTTCATATGTAAGTAGACATTCTTCTTTACTATTTTTGTGAAAATAAACGTTGTTTAACAAATTATAACCATAAAAACTTAAGTCCCAGCTAATCAAAGAATACTTCTCGTTTTAGAGTTAAACTTCTAATGCAGTAGAAAGACGAATAAATTAGATACAGAAGTGAAGCTCTTCTTTCATGTCCAGTAGAAAGGATCTGCATGTAGCGAATGCAAAGTTAATAAATTCGTAGTTAAAACCTTCGTCGTTCTACTACCGTTGCTGTAAATGAGTCTCCGACGTACGTACACACTACATGACCTCCGATATTACACTACACACTTACTGTAACCAACACATAGAAAATATCAAAAGAAAAAGAGAGAGGAGAGTGTCGTAGAGAGAGGGAGAATGTAACGGCAGTAACGCGCAGCGGTTCGCCGCGAATACCCGGAGTCGGTTCCCGGAGTCAGTTCCGGACGCCCGGACCCTGCGCGACGTACCCGAAATAACCGGAGTTGCGACTGATTTCCTCGCATACTTATCGTCGGATCCGCAAGGACTCAGGACAACGCCAGTATCGAGAGTGTACCGCTAAATTCTACTTTCTATATAGGGAGTGTTATGTGAGAAAATTGTGCGCGTTATTCCTGGAGAAACCCGACAACTTTAAGCAGTTTCAGGCTCTGATTGTCCAAACGCAATTCTTGTACATTTTTATCAAGAACTGTGTTGGGACATCATCGCTCGAAACGAATTAACTTCACGACAAAGAGGATCGAAGTTTTCTCGTTCCGGTCCAACGTTCGCTGAGTGGATGTTTGTGATATGTGGTGCGGCAGGAAAATTAAAAAGGGGATGGTTTCGTGCCCGTGGATTACAACCAAATTCATATTAAATGTGTATTGCGTTTTCAAAACTAGAGAAAGTAAGTGAGTTTTTGAACCTCTTTCAATTATTCACTAATGCATATACATAAACTACTTAAATCATATTTTTACACTTTAGACCTCATCAGCGTCTGGTATTTTAAGTTAATACAACGTTTCTCAAATTCAAATTCATTCCTGTATAGCAAAAAATTACTAACTGTAAATTTATGTATGTAAATAAAGTAACGCTACTAATAAAGGGCGCCGGTTTTAACTAAAAACTTTATTCGACCTAAACCACAAACTTTTCTATATCTAGAGAGTTTTCCTTGACGCCATTAAATTCCTATTCTTATTCTATGTAAAATCTTTGCAACTAATATAAATATATAAAGCTAATTTTGCGGGAATAATAATCTTGTATATTTTGTAATAAAACAAATATGTACCTCAACAAAAAAGGTAAAGAAAATCGAAAGCTATTCACTCCAATCCAAGACTCGTATGTAGTATATACTTATGCAACTACAAATATCTAGTATGGGTCACTAGTTTGTATAACCTAGAAACACAATCTGTCATCACGAATTAGGTAATTACAAATTCTAAGAAGTAAACAGTAATTTCTAATATACAGTCATGTGTTAGTTAATATTGCATTCACTTTAATAAAATAGGTATTTCATTAAAGGTAACGCCAATTACACGAAAAAGAAACTGCGAAAAGTATATTTCCTAGTTTTCCATTTTGTTGCTAATATTTCGATTATTTGATTAATTATCGTGATCATTTAACAATTTCAAAAAGACAAATTGATGAAAAAAACATAGAAAAATCTTAAATACTACAGAATCTACAACGAACACTTACAATTAAAAGAAATATACACAATTAAGCCGTACCAAACTTTCTAACAGAAAATTATATTTTTGGATATTGTCAGAAACGTATCCATAAATCAAGATTGAAACCAATATCATTTGGAACATTTGGAAACAAGATAATTACAATTTCAGACGTAAATAAAATTTAGACACAAACGAAACAGACTACTGTCAGCTAAAGCAAGATTTTGGTCATGTAAAGACTCGTTCAATGAACTTTTGGTGAACGAATCGAATATTAATGTCTGTTGGAGATTATAAAGAGCTAACTATGAAAGTATAATTAAAATCCTATAAAAAATTATTTAAAAAAGGGTAGTTTACAAATGCAGTAATAATTTAGGGCAGTATGTCAATCAATGCAACGGGAAATTGTAAATTCTTTCATAGCATTACAAACACATAAACATATAAATAAATATTAAGACACTTTACTGGATAAAAGCTTTATTTTTTAAGATCCAGCATTAACAAAATCAAAACTAACTAAACAAAATTAATTAATGATAGAAATAGTGATATCTTTGAATTTTTCTGATACAGAACTGATTTATTTAATAATTCAAACCTGTAATGTTATTATAATCTTTAAAAAGGCATAACTAATGTTGTTTATTACAGCAAAATGTACGGTAAACAAAAATATCAGCACAATAAAATCTAATTTACAAATACAATGCTTGCCGGTGTTTCGTGTAAAGGTTTTTGTGTCGATCAACATATTATTGGGTCAGGATGTCATTTAATAAATAAATTCATTTAAATTTGGTTCTATCTTGTCCTACTACAGTTCATCTTCAATCCAATAAGGCAAAAATATGTTTCTATACAGCACTGCTATGGAATTTCAAGAAAATCATGGAGCAGAACGTTAATGATAGGAGATTATTTTCAATACAGTACAATAATAATAATGGATGTAGTAATATTCTATATGCTTTCTTTTCATCATTCTAATTATTCATCATAATTAACTTTTGAAGAACAGTTTGAAAAAATCTAAATGCCAGAATATTATGTTATAAGTGTTTCCGCTTTTTGACCGCGTCATAGTAAAGTAAATACATAGATATGATAAAAAAATAAAACAAAAACAAAAAATTATAAAATAAAAATACATACAGAAACTTACTAAAACTCGAACTTTCGCCACTAATGTAAACGGCTTCTTCAGGAGAAAAAACTGTGGTATCAAGTAAAATATCATTTTTATGCCATTCGTCTCTATATTGTTTTTAAGCCTTTTTATACTAATTTTTTTGTAAGGTGTTTCAGGGTCTAGTACTTTTAGGTTCATATGATCAACATTTTTTCCTGTCTTGCACAACTCAGATCAGTAACATAATTGGTGTTCCACATTCAAGGTTGGTGATAATTATTTATTTGACTAGAACTGCCAATCGTCTTGTTGCTTAAAAACTTTAATTTTTTAGCTAAAATTTTAATTATCCAATCCTTAATTGGAATATCACTCTCAGTTTTGAGCAATATCATTTTTTTATCATCCCCATCTATTAACTAGAAAGAACAATTACTGTCCTGAATACAATTGCAGCAGCATCCTAAGCCGTATGGCTTGACAAAACTCAGCTGCTATTGCTGTAAAATGTGCGTGTAAATCTATTTCCATTCCAACACTGCCTCGTCGTGAATAATTAATTATGTTCCAACAACAAATGATAGCTCAACCAAAGTATTGATCTTACTATATACTGCCAAAAGTGTCACCGACAAGATTCGAAATCCACACCTCCGAGTACTGTTTTACCAATATTATGCTATGTTTATGATCTCAATTCTTAGGATGTAATGTGCAGTTTTGTACTGCAACAAGTTTAGCGTTGCAATAATTGTAGAGTTTTCATTTTGTGCCTCGAGTATGTATACCACAAGCAGGGCGGACTATTATAAATTTAAAATGTGAAAACGAAAAAAGTATTTAAGTGCAAAATACCTATTTAACGGATCTATAACTGTAGTAGTTAGGCGGCTGACTATCGTTGTAGCCGAAGAGAGAGTCCGGAGAGACGGTGACATTTTCTCGGAGAATAAAAATCCGGATCGACGTAATTATAAATAATAATAATAATATTTGCTGTTGGGAACAAAGTGATTAACGGCGTGGCATTATAAAAGGCGGTATCATGCTGTCAAAGCGATGCAGTTTACGGAGCAACCACCACACATAAAAAAAGTATAAACAAGACCACGCTTCATTTGAATTTCTTAGAGAATGTTGAATTGACATTGGCTATGACTAGACGCTAAAAATTCATTTGCCTACTCAAGTAAGCAGACCTATCTGGGCATTTTTGGAATAGCAAATTCTTTTAACACTCAATTAAAAATGATAGGTACCATCTTTTCCATTTCTTCCTGACGAAGGTTATAGAAAATATTAGATCTTAGTTTGTATGATCGCTGTTGTGCTAATAAATTAGTGTATTATGAGTCGTGCTTTTACTGTTTTATATTAAATTTCAATTGTAAACAAGTAGGTCACGAAAAATGTTTGATAAAATGGTCTCTAAAAAAGTATTATTTTGCTTTTAGTTCGATGCTTCCTTTCATCTTCTGGTTGTAAAATTTCTATAATTTACAAATATTAATTCAATAGACAAATCAGTTATATTAGGTATTTTAGATCTATAATACTGCAATTCAATGCATTTTAAAGACTCGGCAAACCGTTTTATATTAGTATTTCCTAATATCTACATAGAATACCTACAAGTGTCTGTTTAGAAACAGTATCCATCGAAACATCTCATCTTTTTTCTTGGTAACGTAAAATACAAAACTAGGATTTGTTTCTCCTCTTTGACCGTTTGCTATTCTTCTTGAATTACACTTGAATAAGCAAGTCTTGCTCTCCTTATTCCTACAAGAAACCCATTGACTTATTGAATATCTATGGTTTTCCACAACTAGGATACAACGGCAAACTTTGGAGACATCTAAAAATTAGTAAAGCAATAATTATCACAATTTATTGCAAATATCTATTATTAAAGACATTATTGATTTAAAGAACACGTTACATTTCTTTGAAATTTTATTACTATTACACTGAGTAAAATGTGTTAATTGGTTAGTTAGTTTTTCTAAGGCATCTATGGAAAATACTATTTTTCAATAATTAAAATAAAAAATAAATAAAATTGTACTTATTTAAGACTCTTGTTTAAGTGTGTTGATTGTAAAAACGCTCAATCAACTGCATATTAGTAATTGTTAAAAATACCACCGGCTCTCATAGTTACATAATTATATTTCACAGAGTCATTGCTGGAATACATCTTCGCACTTATAAACGGTCTGACTACAGTCATCAGTAATTGTGTGGTACGACTGATTTCGGAAGTGAGTCATTAAAATACAAATATTTAGTTGCTCTTATCATAGTAGTTTTTAACAGCAATACGCTTCAATACAAATTTCGAACAGTTTGTAGTTGCCACTGTATATCTTACAAATTACCCATTGCACTAGTCACCATGATTTTTATCTCCCGAATAACAATTATGTTAGTTTTTAATATTAATGTTTCAAATATGTACATATGCGGAATTTCTTTGCAGTTTCTTTGTTTTTATGTAGACGTTACCCGCTCGCAAGTCAGAAAGTGACCCTGTGTGAACCGCCCGTCGCAATCATCCCAGAACCGTCTTTCAAGACATAACTTCCAGATTGCTTGGGTTGTCCTAGCTCTCAGCCATCTACCCTACGTCTTCCTTTCTCATCAGAGGATTAGGAATCCGGTTGTACTTGCTAGTGACTTTTATATCCCCTTCATGTCTGCCTCTCTTTGTCCTGTCTCTCTTGTGCCAATATCCTTTGCTGTAAAATTCCGTATATGCCACCAATTTGTCTCGTTCTCTGTCATTGCCGCTACTACTGTATGTACAGATACCTTTCTGCGCAGTCGTTCCTCCAAGTCCATTCCCTCCCTCTCCATCTGCTCCAATCCAGTACTGCGTGCTCCGCCGTGTCAATATCTCCACAGTAAAGGCATGTGTCCTCTACGGACAACCAAATCCGTTTTTAGGTACGAAGTATCCGTGTCCAGACAAGAATTGTGTTGGGTGATAATCCACGTTTCGGGAGTTACAACGCACTTTAATGTTAGGGATCAGAGTTCTCGTCCATGACGCCACTGATTCCATTTGGCTCCACTGCCGTTGTCACTGTTTTATTATAATCTCGCGCTGTGACGTTTTATTAAGGGGTTTTCTCTAGTTTTTGAAAGGAAGCCTATAGCCTATAGCCAGTAATAATCACTCTCAGCAGCGTCCTTCTCTGGAGTCTTTCACAGCATTCTTGTGCTTTTGGTCTGCATGGCAGTAATTCGGGTCGATATCGCATAAAAGAGTTTAACCTGTATGACTCCATACAAAAAGTGAGCGCTTTTTACTTCCCGGGTCTCTTATGTTCGAGAGGACTTTCAACAGGTTGATAGAATAGTTTCGGCTTTTCCTGTTATATATCAACATAGCGAGCCAAGAGTTAACTCGCGGTCCAGCATGACACCAAGATACTTAACTTCACGCTTAAGTCGAATTTCCTTTCGAGTAATTCAAAACAAATATTGTCCTTCGGACGAGGTCCCTTAGTATCGTTAGTATTCTCTCCAACGCCTTGTCTGTCTTGAACATAAGGTCCCCAACATCCGTCGCTTCGACTAGAACTACCAGGTCATCCGCGTAGGCAACGGCAGTAACTTGCTCCGGCCACTCCAAACCAGTACACCATCTCTGCAGTTTCTTTTATTTAAATTTTTCTTGTCATTTAAAGCGCTTTTTCGTAAATTTGTCTATTGTCTAATAAAGCCCTAGAGTGTTGTAAATATGAAGAAACAAAATGAACTAACACAAACGGTGCCATTCTTGTTATTTCTTCTCAACAAACATTAAAGACATCACGTCAAAATCAAAACATACAGTTGTGTACTCTATCTTGCAAGACCAGAGAAGATTGCCCATACCAAAGCATCCAGAATATGTAACATTAGATAAAGAAGGCTCAACGTCTGATGTTAGATAAGTGAGAGAACCAGTTTTAGTGATACAATTTTTTGAATCAAGCTCATCTGAACGTCGGTTATGACCCAAGAAGATCTTAACTATCTCATAGGAGATTTAAAGTTATCAAAAAAATCTGAAATGCTTGCTTCCCAGTTAAAATATTGGAATTTTCTTTCTAACTAATACAAAAGTATTTATCGTAATCATCGTTCTCAATTTAAAGACCATTTTATTGAAAAAAAGGCTAAGTTTTATAATGGTACACAGAAATATCTAATTTGGTATTGAACATAACCTAATAGAACGACCTTTGTTCATTATTGATTTCTCTAAAGTTACTTTTAAAACTGTGCTTCTACATAACGGAACTAAATTCCCATCAGTTTCTTAAAATCAGTGATGCCAAATTCAAGAAGGAATATTTGTAGGTCCACAAATAGGATCACTAGTACATTATGAAAAGTTTAAGGAACTATTCAATCGACTGTCGAAAGCAGCTTATCCAAAATTCA
>CM043015.1:90745589-90786838 GCA_023690525.1 Holotrichia oblita
AA
The DNA here is from genome assembly GCA_023690525.1 of Holotrichia oblita. NCBI lineage: Eukaryota > Metazoa > Arthropoda > Insecta > Coleoptera > Scarabaeidae > Holotrichia > Holotrichia oblita. Next base: position 90,745,592 of record CM043015.1, read on the forward strand.
GAAGAAAAACTTTCCATATCTGTGTATAATGTATAGTATTATTTTCAATTATTGTTCAGTACTCCTAAAACAGAAACCTACAAAAAATAATTGACATGGTATTGTTAAATTATATTGTCCAGCAGTATAATACACTTACGTCTTTCAATATATTTCACATATATGAAATTACTGAGATTTAAAGCGTCACAATAATCGATTTATTTAACGTATGACTCACGAATTGACAAGCAAAATTGTATCTATCAGTTGCTGGTTGTCAGATACGGTTAAATAGGGTTGTCAAGTAATTTGTAATTTGACATTACGGAAACTGCACAAACTACCAATTTATAGGTACTATTTTGAAATGTAAGGTTGGTAGAAATGAAGATTGAAGTTAGCGGAATCGGTTAATGCATATGTTAAGTGAGATTCACATCTATGCAATTCTTCGCAATGCAATTCTGATTTAGGGATCACAAAGACGCTGCGATTCTTCCGATTCACATTATGCATAATGCACCTGCAATTCTAACAATGTTGACGTTTCATATGCAGTGCCAACCTACATGATAATATTAAGCAAATCGCATCCACTCGTCTGTTTAATATCCACACATATGTACGCTCTATTCACTCGTACTCATTGGGTCGTTTCCTATTCCTAGATAATTGCCCGGCTAATCTGTATAAAATAGAGCAAGTTCTAATCTGGTTCTAATCCATGCAATTTTCTTCCCGCGACAAGTGTGAATTCGCCTTTAGTTGCCCGCCAATTTTGCTTGCCATATGACTGGTGTTCAGAGCACAAATTATGAATGCCCGCCGGCATGTGCTGCCATCTATAATGTAAGATATATGACATTAGACCTTAAGTTTTGATCTTCACATATAGAGGACTCTGATGGATGGACTATATGCATATCGTGGGCTTCAAATAAATTCTTATTAGTTTTGTATGTGCAACATTTTTTATCTCGCTTTTATTGGTACATGCGTATTTCAGAACACCCACGTTCTGTACAATACTGTTGTTAGCTCGAGATGAATCGGATAAGTATAGAGAAAATCTATTCTATTAGTACACAATACACACAAAGAATTTTTTGTTTATACTTTATCATACTTTATACTTTTATACATGTGTTTGTGTAATCCTACACGCTGGAGACGTAAGAACTAAATAGAAAAATATAAATAAATAAGAAAGTGATAGGATACTATTTATTTATCCATATAATTGTAGCATTTAATGGAATTTTTTACAATCTGATATTTTTTAAAATACAATTAACTACAGAGCATATTTTAATTATTTTATTTTTAAAATTAATTCACATATGACGTGTAGAGTTCGTACAGAATGAAAAGGCTACATTCGTTATAGCTGCGCAGACGACACATTTTTGCTTGGTTGAGTCTATTACCACAAATGGGAATGTCAGGTAGCAACTATCCTATTTAGTAGCACCGACGACAGTTTATTGGTGTTTTTTTGTCGATTGAGGTTCGTTTGCAATAATAATATTGTTTTTATTAAAAATTGTCTTTTTGAAGACATATTTTGCATCGATATCAACAATTCACAGTATGTACGGTAATTAATTCATAGTTTTATACGATTTCGAACTTGTATATGAAATATAATTTGTTTATTTCATAAAACAGATAATTTATATATACATTGTTAAAAATTTACTGATGTACGAAGTACCTACTAGATTTATTCATAAATGTAATGGACTTTGTAATGAATTTCTTGACATCGGTTCGTATGTATCGATACCCTCTAGAATTCATTCCTAAATTCCTATATCTTAGAATCGATACACTATCGTTATCTCAGGTATCTAATAATCGATACCAGTATTGAGATAACGTATTGAAACTTCACCCTACTCTAGTAAAAAGAACCTTTTCACGAAAAGTTGATAAAAGCGAAGAAATGAGAAATATACCTATATCGTTCATTTAATTCCAATTTTCAATTAATATAATACTTTTCAGAAAAACTTTGTAAATTCTCAATTACTTACTGATTGAAGAGGAAAAATCTTTAAATTGTAAGGAAATACAGTTTCCAAGTACAAGTAGGGTAAGAACTGTAAATTGAATTTTAATTCTTACTTTATTCTACATATTTGCAGTAAAATTGGTTCGGAATTACAAACCTAGTCGTCCTCGCAAACGAACAAACAAGTATTGAGATATAAGTAGAGATGGCTTCTCAATGCCATATACATAGCCGGAAATATTTCGAGCGTTATCGGGTTTGCGATCGGTAGCTCGCCGTGCGAATGAAAGAAGCCTTGAATTATAAATTAGCCTGCAGTTGCGTCATGCAGCAATATGCCACGATCAGAATGCTCTCACTTGACCCAAGTGAAGTGAAAAATAACTTTTTTGGTCAACCGATCGCGAAGTTATCAACTCGCGAATGCAACACAGTCCGCGAATTATAATTGCGCGGTCGTTGCTATAGCAGCGGCCGTAGGAGTAAATAAATATATTAAGACATAACATTAACATCATAATTAATTCAAAATATTTATACACGTCCCTGAGTTGTACATTATCAAATTGTTGGTACATAAAAAAGTAACGGTATTTCAAATTATAGCGCCAATTACCATGCAACAACAGAAAGTTTCTCAATGGCAAACCAATCTGTAATCTTATACAGAGCTCCTTCACAATAGGGGAGAAATCATATTTTTCGCGAACATTTTTTTTATGATTTTGCGCTATAAAATTGCGTAAATATATTATTTTGCTAAAATAACAAGCCATTTAAGAAATAAAAAATATATAAATTCAAATTATTATTAGCGGCACGAAAACGCAGTATTCAATATGGCTGTCGTCTGTGACGTAGATTGGCAGTAAACAAACCGTGCTTGTCCGTCGCTTGATACTTTCATTTTTAATTGACGTGTAATAGACTGCCAATAGGTTTGTCATCTGACAGTTTGGCGAATATTTACTGTACATACTTATATCTAGTACCTACCTATTACTATATGGATAATTTTATATTCTGCCTATGTTAAAATTTACCGAAAACATCAGAAGAGGGAAGATACAACTTTCTGTATTATCTATGTACTAAATTACGAGTATGATATTCGCGGTAAATACAAACTTTATTATTAGGATCAAAATAAATGAATGAATGTGTCTGCATACATTCATACATTGGCTCTATGTAAAAATAAACTACTTTCAATGTACTTTTCTTTGATATCTTGAGTGATGGCACAACACTATGTACTTTTTAAAAGAAAGGCGATTACCAGAAAAATGTAAATTTAGTCTACAAACATTTTTCAGTGGAGATAGTTTGCATATTTTTAATCATCTTCATCCTGTTGTTTCATTGACTGCTATTTTATGAACATCTCTCCTATAAATCTAACATAATGTTTTTTGATAAAAATCTCATATATTTTGAAATACAGCAATATTTAGTACTGACACGTATTGATATTCATGCATTTTATCTTAGTTTATGAATACGTCTTTGTGGTATGGTATGAAACACTCCTATGCTATTGATGGTGGCTTCAAGCTTGAATCAGTCACCATTTTTGTAAATACCTATGGTTTAGGATCAAGATATGCCATTCTCTCTATAACGTATTATATTGCGTTAATATATCGGTAGCATTTAGGTTAACAAACAAGGCATGTTCTGTATTATCTTTGTATAATTAGTTTGAACCGTACTGTTTTAGGTCATTCATAAATAGTATACATGTCTAACATCCAGGTAAGATTTTCACCGAGGTACAAAAATCAAGTTCACTGTTTTTTTTTATCCTTCACTATAAATACTGTTTACATATATTAGCTATTTCTCTTTATAAATAATTGTATTGTTTTCTTAATAAATAAAAAATGTATTGAATAGAAACTTTACGTAAACTTTTCTCCCGCTATTGACATCCTACAAAGTTATTTTTTAAATAATAATAAATATTTCGTATATGTTGTCGTTTCGCGGCATTTAGCCGAAAATGCGGTCACAGTTGCGGGCGCTAGCAGCGACATCTATGTAGCAATGCCCGAACATTAGGTTTTCCTGATTTTCTGTATTACCCACGACTTCCTTAACACGGATCGTATCTACGCTAAATTTTATTGCAAAATTTTTATTCGGTAGCTTTTTGCAAAATTTAAACTATGAAATACGCTACTATATGTTGTATCGAATAGAATACATATCTAGTTTCAATTTGACTATCTCAGATTTTTGAATTTATTCCTAGATTAGCCGCAATTCCTTAAATTCCCGACTGCTTCAAACAATTTTATTTTTTTTTCTTATTAAGAATACTTTTATTTTAGATTTGGCGTGCGTCATTTCGAAACCCATAGTTTCACGATTCCATTGCACCTATAATTTCGCAAAATAATTGCGTATTTTTTCTTAAAAAGAACCGAATAGGTGGTACTATAAATTACATTGGTACAAATGTCCGCCATATTGTTTCGACGCGCGCCCTTAATACGAGAAGAAATGATATGGAGAGATAGGCCATTGTGATTGTGAATATACATCTTATCGTATCTATGACACAGTCTTCGCAGTCAGGCGGCAATCAAAGACTTCCAAGGTCCCTGAAATCGAAATATGCCCAACTTTTTGGTTTTGTCACGTTTGGTATATCGGTATCTCTCAACCACCACTCAGCTGACTTCATTGTATTTTGATCAATCTGGTTAAAGCATAAAGTTATATCGTTGAGTGAAGGAATTATAAAGAGACGCAGCTCTGTGCTAATAAGCGTAACCGCCAGGGGATCTGAAAAGTAGATGGCACAGCACGATTTCAGGATCTCAAAATTTAGTCTCTATTCAACTGCTGATGTGGTAACATGCACTGTGTGAAGTAGATTCGCGCTCCGCAGCGACAAATATAATGGCTACAGCAAATCATATTTGTGTCTATACAAAATGTGATAAAAATAATAAAAGGGACAAAGATATTAGTTTTTTTAAATTTCCAATACATGACGAAAATAGAACAAAAGAATGGATAAGAAATTGTGGCAATATTAACATTGCCATGATGGATATTCCTCATTTAAAAAATAAATTAATTTGCGAAAAGCACTTTAATTTAGAATATATTATGATAAGTAATAGACGTAAACGCCTAACAAAAAGTGCAGTTCCTAGAAACTATACTGAAACAGGTAATTTTAATTCTTATTATACGTTCAAAAAAAATTGAGGCCATAATTTTATATTGCCGTTTATACTAAACATATTGTTTAATGCAATTGGTCGCCCAAGAGGAGTAATAAAAATATTCTTTTGAATAGTGGACATATATTTACTCAATACGAGCGATTTATGAAGCTCAGCAAAAGATGTTTACAGGTACGGCCATAAGTTGATAACGAAATTTTGGAGCTATATATATCTGAAGTATGTATACTTCATTGAAGTACATGAATAGTTTATTGTGGTTAAAGGCTGAATATTATGTTAAATAGAAATTTAAGATATTGCATATTCTACTTTCGTCAGTGTTTGTAAGTTTAGAATCACGTTTATAGTAAACTTAATTCTGCATTGGGCGCTGTAAAACATACGTATTCCATTGTGAGTGTTTTTATATATTATTTTTTTATAAAGCCCATTATTACTGCCAGTTCTGGTTTTGGTCGCACCGTTGTACCAGACTTATAAACTTGCCCTTACTAATCCAGTCACTTTTTTTCGTTTTCACGGTGCTGTTATATATGTAAAAATTGAAAATAATTCGAAAATACTATATTTAACGATAGAAACTTCTTGGATAGAATAACTAATAGAATGAATAGAATAAATAATTTATTAATCAATAAAATCGATGTTATATTTTCACGTTCAAGCCACTATTACAAAGAATATTTTCGATTCAAAGTTTGATTTTACGATTTTACTAAACCTATTTGATCCTATTACAAATTATTACAGTGCCAGGAGAGAGTACTCATACTACCGTTCAGAAACCCAAAATTTACAAAAGGCAAAGAGAACTTGTAACTAGTGACGAAGCTACGTCAGCCAGGGGTTCGCAATTAAAATGTGTTAAGTTACCAACAGTAGCTTCGTTTGGCAGCAGCTCAAGCAGAACTTCTATGTTGAGTGATTATGTAATGGAGATGCCATCGCCAACTAGTACAACGAAATTAAAAAATAAGAAACTTACTTATACCATTAATAAATTGAGGAAGCGGTATAAAGCTTTGTATGCAAAAACACGCAGGCAATCAAAAAAATATAATGCAATGAATTCGATTATTAGCAACCTGCTGAATCATAAAAGTGATTCAGTGAAAACATTTGTAGGCATGCAATGCTTTCATATAAAAAGTACACAGTGGTCAACATCAGAAAAGCATTTGGCTCTGTCTTTGTATTACAAATCTCCTTCTTGTTATAAATTTATGCGAAATAATTTGAAATTATGTTTGCCATCACTACGCATTATTCAATCGTGGCTAAAGGTTATCAATTTGGCAACAGGTGTGAACAGTAGTTTTCTCAAGAAATTAAAAGTCAAAGCAAAATCAATGAATGACAACGAAAAGCAATGTGTTGTCATGTTTGACGAAGTTAGTCTAAAGTCGCAACTGGAATATAACAAAGCTATTGATGTTGTTGAAGGGTATGAAGATCTCGGCACTTTGGGCAAACAAGAGAAGTTAGGCAATATTGCCCTAGTATTTCTGATCCGCGGTCTTTTTTGTAATTGGAAAATGCCGTTTTGTTATTATATATCAGCAGGCCCGGTGAAAGGAAGTTTTTTAAAAGTACTAATACAGGAAGTAATAAAGTCATTGTCAGCAATGTCATTTAAACCGAGAGTGTTGGTGTGTGACCAAGGAACAAATAATAGAAACGCGTTAAAATTATTAGGTGCCACTAAAGAAAATCCAGCAATTGATATTGAAGGAGAAAAAATTTTTACATGCTTTGATGTGCCGCATTTGCTGAAAAGCATAAGAAATAATTTTATGAATTATAAACTCCAGTTTATAATTAAAGATAAACCGGTGGCTTGGTCTGATGTTAGCGACACGTATAAAATTGACCAACGCAGCAAAACAGCTAGAAGCCTACTAAAAATAACTGCCGCACACATTGCTCCAACAACATTTCAACGAATGCGTGTGAAATTTGCTGCTCAAATATTTTCGCGTTCTGTTGCAGCAGCAATAAGAACAGCTGTGGCTACAAAACAGCTAATTTCTTCTACAGCTCTAAACACTGCTGATTTCATAGAATACATCAATAACGTATTTGACGTCTTAAATAGTCGCATTTTACATGACGTTAATCCATATAAGCGTCCATTATCAATATTTGGGTCGCACTGTTCTGACACACTGAACGATGCATTAAGCTATTTCGAAATGATACAAGTTTTTGAAGGAACCAAAAAACGTAACAACATACACTGTATCAATGGATTTTCGTGGACTATACGTTCCATTCTATTACTTTGGTCTGAATTGAAACAGACTAACACTAAATACCTACTAACCGGATTCCTGAATCAAGATCCTCTTGAAAATTTATTCTCGGTGATAAGGAACCGAGGAGGTTATAATCCTACGCCAACAGCGCGTCAACTACGAATAGCACTACAACACAATATGACGATCCGGCTCCAAGCAGCAACTGATACTAGCAATTCCGAACCCGATGAGGCGGATAACCTTGACATTAGCCATCTGTCTCAAATATGTGAAAATGAAGAAGAGACCATCTATTCCAATGATTTAAAGGAATCAACTTCTTATCACTCCAGAAGCAGCGAAACGAAAACTTTCGAGGATGTATCATCTTCCTTGGACACTGAATCACCTTCACTGGAGACATGCAGTAACGTTTATGTTGCAGGATACCTTGCTCACCGCATACTAAAGAGAAATAACTGCGAAACTTGCAAAGAGGTTTTAATCATCGATAACGATGATCTAGTAAATGAAAACGAATTATTACTGTTATATAAGGATTATACCGGCTCTACGAAAACAAAAAATATTCAGTTTTTAAAAAGACCATCCCTACTTTTTATCAATGTTATAAGTTTTTTATTGCAAGAGTTCAACGTAGCTTTCGATAAATATAAATGTGCATTGGGCATTGCTAAAAAAATAGAGTTGCACCTGCTAAAATCTCTTGGCAGTGAACGAAGTTTTTGCGAACTTCATCAGTTGGAATGCATACATTTATTGACCACAATGAAATTATACAGAAACTTAAAATGGGAGAGCGAAAAACTGCGACAAACATATAAACATAAAAAAATACGAGCGAAAGATACGAATGTGAAACCGCATAGAAAAATCAGGATTTTAAGTTGTAATTAGTAATATAAGTTATCTTAGCATTATCTTATTTATGTTTTATAATTTTTTCAATGTTTGTTCTATGTTGCCTCTCCGGTTTAGAATTAGATATTTATTTATATTCTCACATTATTTCTTCTTTTTGTAATGGATTTCTATTTTTTTATTCACTTTTTAAGGAACCTTTTTATCCTGGAATAAAAATATGATTTAGTGTTACTAACAATATCCTGAATGCGAATAAAACATTTTTATTTAATAGATATTCAACATAGGTCCGCAAGGTTGAAATTTGGAAAAAATAATTTATAACATATTTTATATTTCCTTTAGTTTACGGCTTGCTATTAATACACATGTACTTTTTTTAATTCTTACTATCTGTCCCTTATTTCTGGTTTTTAAAACTTTCTAATTTTTTTAAAAAATCAATAATATTTATAGAAACTGCAAATTTCTTAGTCATCACTCACGACTTGTCGTTGCAGTTGCACAGGTGATTTACACTCCGCAAATATCTCATCTTTCGACAGTAACACAGCTGCACGATTGTTTAAATCTAATTCACTGATTTTCTTCTAGAGGTCGGTACTTTACGGCGGAATTATTCTGATATAGAAAGAGAAAAGACGGAGATACATATATGTTACGAATTTTTGCATATAGTTGCATCTCTTCAACGGTTATATGTATCGTCTTCACTAAGAACATAGTAAAGTACCTAATAAGTTTGCTTAAGGTGTAAAGAAAAATCAGGAAGTATTTTGAAAATTACAGCGTATTAGAAAATGATGATATATGTTTAGAACCATTTTTACTATGAATAATTCCTTGCACAAAAGATTACTTAAAGCAGGATACAAATTTAATCAGACTATAGGCGACAGGGTTGACAGTAACAATGAGGACAAGGATCGGACCAGAAAATTGATTAACAAACATACCAGTAATTTAAATTCGTTGCCAATACTTAGTAATGCACAACATGCAAATGATCACATTGAATGGCCAACCTCAAACATGACTACTAATACATTGTCATCAACAAAATTCTCAGCTAATGATCGATTAAAAAGTACAGAGACAAGTTAAATCATAGGAAAGATGAAATTGTTAAAGTTCATCAAGTTTTTAGTGCATCAGTATCTAGAAATACATCGGATGAACAGAAAAGGTTACCCTATCGTTCAAGTTCAAATACAGGATCTACAAGTATTTTAGGAAAACGTTTATCTGAACAAATTAAGGATAAAACAGGCACAGATCAAGAAATAGTTACTAAAAAACGAAAAATTTCTGAAAATTCCCAGCAGTATGAGATTAAGAAAGATATTGAAAGGAGAAAGTTGGCAGAAAATATACCACAGAAAGAAATGTGTTTAGAGAAGAATAAAATATTACACCTGAATACTTCTATTGAAAACATTTGTAGCTATGATGATGATTGTGATATGGATTGGAGTCCGATTAACCAGGAGGAAGCTGTAAGCAGTGTGAGTATTGGTTTTTTACATTAAGAGGCCCGACTACCGTTTGACAGTTGGGAATGTTGCCACAGTTAAATTTTTTCATAATATAATTTTTTATTATTAATTTAAAACATATTTTAAAATCGGGCTTCATACACATACATATGTGTAGACGTATTTTGTATGCTCATAACAAATTTCAGTAATTAAATCTAAAAATTAATGGAGTAATCTCGATTCCCGTATCAAGGTAAACAGGAAAATAGATTGTGAAGTTTATATCGAATATTAGTAGACAAAATTGTATGTATAGATATAAAATATTTGTAGAAATATGTGTATCAAGCCCAATTTTCAAATTATATTGAAATAAAATCAAGCAAACGATTTATAGAATTATGCAGATATGGCCCGCTGTAAAATAATCGGCTAGTAGGCGACCCTCTTAATGAATATGACAAGAAAGTATATGATTTATTTATTGTTTAATAGATCCAGAAATATAGAGAAAACTACAGAGATACATTGTCCAAAGATCAGAATTTAAATGAGCCAAACCTAACATCGAATTCAATATTTACCAAGGCTGCCTTTACAAAAACCACTACAGCAGATAAAAGTCTGTACATAGTGATAGATACAAATATTTTTATATCACATTTAAATGTGATTCAGGATCTATTATCAGAAGAATATGGTAAGAATAGGTATAAGTAAATGTGCTATACAACAGAACTAAATTTTATTTAGTATCCCATTATGCTTTCTATATTATTATTTTGCCAGGATAGTGGCGTAACAGCTGCCACACTCACGTTTTAATTCAGGAGTGTTAGATTCCCTTTCTACTCTGCCTCTTTTTGAAGCATTAGTTTTTGTTGTTTTCACACACTCTGATGAATCTAGTAAGGCTATATATTAAGCCGATTCACATAAGCATGTCCATACCTCCACCTCTTGCATCTGTGATTAATTATTTAGTCATTATTAATGTATCCATCTATACAATTATTTTACTTAAATATCTACTTACATACACAATACAGGGTGATTGGTGAGAATGCCCTATTAAAAGTATTATACAAACGGAACGGAATTTTAAAACAAAATTTTGCAGTTGGATATGGTTGAATATGAACTACCACGTGAAAATATTTTTGAATAAATCATCAACTTCGATTTTTAAAATAGCATGTTATAAAATTACAAATTACCCTATACCTAAATACCATTTCTTCTGAGTTATTCACAATTAAAGAAAAAAAAGTGACAGATACTGATCTTACTTTATAGTGATATTACATCACGTAGAAGCAAAAGAGATGAATGAAATTTTGCATACGCATAGCTGATAGTATGTAGTTACACAACATTTAAAGTTCTTCTCTGTGACATTATACAGGATGTTTAACAACTTAGTTGCTTATAAATAAGTTCAATCTGCAGAAAGGAGATTTTTTGAATGGTATATATTTTATTAGATATTCTGATTCTATAAAATATTCTCTTTTAATCTGCATTAGGTGTTCCTATACCAAAAACAGAAGGTGAATAAGTTATAACGATTTAATTAACCTCCATACCTATGCTGTTATTCAAAAATATTTTCACATGGTAGTTCATATTCAACCATATCCAACTGTAAAATTTTGTTTTAAACTTCCGTTCCGTTTGTATAATACTTTTAATAGGCCATTCTTGTGAATCACCCTGTATACTGCAGTTTTATTTTATTTACTTAGTAGGCGTTTGATATTTTTAGACTCTCATTAAAACTTCTCAGAACTTTTTATTAAAAAAAGAACTTTGGATTAATTTTGCAGAATTTTACTTTAATAAATTCTATAGTTTTATAATTATTGTGAAAAGGAAAGTTGATCAAAAGTTTTTTCTCTTCAGTATACTTCTTTATTATATTTATAGCAAAAAATTTGTAGCTAAATGTGACCATGTTGTCTATGTGCCATGGATTGTTATACAAGAATTGGACTATTTTAAGGATGGACGATCAGGTTCTCCTGCAATGCTCAAAGCAGCCAGAAAGGCAATCAAGTTCGTTAATGATATGTTAACTCGAAAACATGCGAAACTAAAAGGTATTTAGAAACATTAACAATAAGTTCGATGTAATATTTTTCTGTTCAGGTCAGACGGTGAAAGAAGCTTTGTGCCAAGAATCAAGTGCAAATTCGGATGACAGCATATTATTTTGCTGTGTTAAACTAGCACAAATGTCGGAATCTGTGGTAAATATTTTGGCTATATTTTAAATGAAATATTATTTTCCATTCCAATGACAATACCTATTTTAGATTTTACTATCCAATGACGTAAACCTCAGAAATAAAGCACTTATAAACAATATAAGTTCTTATGGTTCAAAACATATTTTTACGCACATTCAGAACCTCAATTTAAACAATGACAATAAGCAAAAAATTAGTCAAATCAATGCCGCATTGTCAGACATGTGCACAACTATAATAGTGAGCGAAATGGAAGAAGCTTATGGCTCCGTTTTAAATAAATTAGTAACAGAACGCCCATGGGACCTAATACAATGCCTCATATATATAAGAAGATTTTGGAGTCCTGTCTTTTCTTTACTAATTTCTCAAAAGCAATGTTTGAAGGTGGTTGAGGATCTACTAATGTTTATTCAAACCTGCAATGGTATGCTGACCTTGTTTGTACGATTATATAAAAATACTATTAAGTATGTAATTATTGTTTTGCAGATTTATCAACAGAAGAGAATATGGAACAATTTATAAAATTATGTTTATCAATGTGTGTGTATTTTAAAAATTGTCTTAACAAACATCAAAAAAATATTTTGTTAACTATTAGCAATATTCAACAGATTGTTAGCTGATCATATTTTATTAACAATTTTGGTACGTTTTTGATTCCTAATAAATTATTTTGTTACTCAGTTTATTTACATATATTCCGATGTATGATTTTAGCATATTGTTGTTAGAGTAGTGTTTAACGTTGAAAGCCACCTAAAGTATTTTCGAATTCCAACAAAAGGTTAATCGAATTGAGTCTATGATCCAGTCAGTCTATAGAAGCCGCTGTATGTGCGCCATTTTACTAGGATCATTAACTAAAAATGTTCGGAACTACACGCGATGCCCTTCGCCGGGTTGCCAGCCCCGGCGCGGGTTCTTTAGCCTAGAAGGCCACTAAGGTAATTATGTCTAGAAGAAACACAATGAATTTAATAAAAATAAAAACAATTTTTATTAATGGAAAAAACGAAAAAGGGAAATCGTACAAACCTAAACAGCCTGTATTTTACATTATTTTAAATTGTCCTAAATAAATAACTAGTGAAATATTTCTTACACTTCCGGACTTTTGTTTCTTCAGTTGATGCATTAGGCCAAAGCACTTTTTTATGATACACTGTGTAATATAAAATAACTCAATACATTTACTTTGTTAAACCAGTTTGTTTCATATTGTTGACTGCAGTTTCAACTTTTTAAAGTCATTCTCAAACTAAAGTATAATAAATTGCTTTTATTTTGAGTTGTGCTGGAGACTTTAATATTGTTGACTACAGTTTCAACTTATGACATAAAAAGGTTGCAAGCGCAATTAATAATATTACATAAAGTGGGTTAACAAAGTAAAAGCATTATTTTATTTAACGTTTATCATTCTATTCTTTCTTCCCTCGATCTTTCTTCTTTCTATTACTTCCCGATGTTACCTCATGCTCCTCTATCGTAGTTCGTCACGGTAGGGTATAGGTATTCACTTTTCAGTATTTAACATTTCATTAGGCTCTACTTTCTGTAAGCGGGATTATTTGTCTATTCTCATACAAAATGCACGTCTCAGGGATGAGAGATATGAAACTACAGGTAAGTATGCAGTACTTTACAATTGAATTGAAGAAAATGAATGAACTCATTAATCTAAAAGTCTGTTAGTTTACACTGCTGTTTCAGTGGTGCAAGGCCCACCAACTAAGATGCTCCTCGGCAAACCAAATAAGAAACTAACTCTAGTTACTCGGAGCAGGTGCTAGTTCAGAATCGCTGCTAATTTCGACGTTTGCTTATAAGAGTGATTTCAAGGACTGTGGGCTCGTAATAAACAGATATAGCATCGGTATCACCAAACGCCACAACTTTGATTGATTACTCGGGACACGTGTTTCTTTTTAAAGAAATTTACAAAACTTGAATTGGTCAACTGAAGAGATTGTTTTTTCTGTTGGAAATTCATACACCTTGCCGGCTATACGTGATTATAAGTATAAAAGAAGTACAAAAGATGATTGATCGAGAATAGTTTACTTATTTATTGTCTTCTTTTTTTTAATTTAAATTCATAACTAGATTTTTATTGCTTATTCCAAAATCAATAAAAAATCTTATATTTTAAGATAAATAAATTTTTCTATAAAACTTTACAATTGGTCGTGGCAGTGATTTGGTGAACATGTTAATGTTAGTAATTTGATCTTCAAACTTTACATAAACAACATCGATAACACGTTTTCTCTTATACGATGAAACTCAGTGTCTATGTGTTTCAATCTTTTGTTGTGTTGGGGACTTTTTGCTGTTTGATTGTTTTAAAGTGTAATAATAGGCTTAGAGGGCCCTCTCTGGTGTTACTATTAATGATTTAAGGGGACGTTTCCGCGCCTAAATTTTCATCATATCGTTCAAACTGTATTTTATGTCGCAACTGAAACATAGATGGCTCGGAGAGTACTATATTTCTATACACATCACAAATTTCCGTTTCAATTTAATGACCTTGTTTTAATTCCGTACTATGTTTATTTGCTTTGTATTTGGATTTACCTGAATAATCAGACTCTCGGTTTATCTTTGTCAGTTGTATTGGATTAAGAAAGGGTAGAGCGAGCAATGAATACGTTGGGGTAAAAATTACATATTCGTTTTCTCGAAAGTTTCTTTACTCCACAACTACATCTGATGTAGTATCAATGTGGTATCAATCCGTATTGTACCTAATTGTGTTTCTACTGTTCGTTAGTTGGTTTTTCTAGTCCTGCAAGAATTCGCAAGAGATTTATTTGTTAGCATTTTTATCATTTTTTACTATTATTGTTATTAGTGTAAATAAAAATACCGTATATACAGTAGTAATTCCAGGTTTGTGTATATGGCGGTGTTATATACTTATATAAATATTTTATGCTGCGATAGCTTATCGATTTACTAAAGGTTTTGCTAGCATAAGAATTAGGTACATGCATAGAGTAGTGTAGAGTAATTTTTTCAGGATTTGCAAAATGGATAGAAGAGCAAGAAATACATCATTTCGCCAATGTATTCTTTATAAAAACCCTAGACTTTTGAAAATGCAGGAACGACGGGCAAAAAGTAAAATATGATATTCAGTCCTATATATAAATTTTTTGAAATTTCGGTCTAATATATTTAACTTTTTCTAGATCTTATAGCTAATAATGGATTAATTCAAATTAAAAAAGTACCTACCTGTACCAGTTTACATATCAATAAAACGTTTGTAGAACAAACAATTCAATTTATTATTATATCAATAATGAAATAGTTCCTAAATTAGAAATATTTTATCAGACTTCTTAGGTTTTTAAGTATCCTTATTAACTTATTACTTTCTGTAGTAATCTGTTGCATACTGGTGAAACATATTAAAAATATAATTTAATAACAAAAATACTTTTTTGTTTCCTCTAATTTGTTAAACTGTTTAAATTGCAAGTATAGTATAAAACGATAATTTGGTAAAAATAATTTCAATTTGACATAAAACAAAATTTTTTTCAAAAAAAATACGTAAATAGGCCTTAGATTAATAGTAAACCTCAATATTTAGAAATTTAAAATATTTAAAAAATAATTAATAATTTCTCATAAGGTTTTAAATTTTGTTATGGCAATTGAAAATTTTATTAGCTTTGTTCGATTTGGTCTCCTGCTTTATATAGTAAAAGGCACTATCATGCGCCATAAAAATACCCTATTCCTTTGCATTGTCGTAAGAGCGAGTTTCGAATATCACTGCATGCGTCGTGTTGTAAACGTCTAAAAGGAACAAACCTATTGACATTTAATGAGCGTCATCTGTTGCACAATCGCTGAACTTCATGCATGTACATTTGCCTTCGGCATCAAATTATTGAGCTTTTACTAAAAAAATACCATACATTTTTTAATTACACTATATTTCTAGCTACTGTGTCTTTTTTATGGAACTACATGTATATATCTAGGTTATGATTAAGAGATATCGTTAAAAAAGCCTTACTTCGTCAAGTAATTTTTACTAATTTTTTTATTACAGGTCTTCCAATTTTCTTTTGTTAATCAGCAACTGCCTAATGCAGTTATAGTTTTATAGAAATTATAATAATTTCGATATTCTTGCACGTTTAGAAATCTACGGTACTCTAAGAATGAGGAAAATTTAAACTTCCCGCACAACTGTGTAACGTCACCTTAAGGACAGACATGCGTTTACAAATTCATTGCTATTCAGGACGTAAAGACTAAAGGTAGGTTTCCATGCATGCGTCCGGCGTTGTGCGCCGTTGTGTCTTTGACTGCTATTGGTTCATTTGAAATAATGAATAACTAATGAAATTGCAGCACTGCAAAAAGTTTGCCTGTGGTATGTTTCGCTGTTATGACCATGCCCCGGCCACTCTTATATTAGCAATTGAAAACTGTTTTATTACGTGAAGTTGTATGCTAATACAGCGCTATGCGATCGTACTGGTAACTATATGGTTTATGGCGCCAAAACGGAGCACTATAAATTTAAAGTTTATAATACTTCATTGTGAAATAATGAAGAATTTCGTGCAAATAACGAAAAAACGTAATTTGCACCAAATTCTTTCCATTTTTTCCAATCAATAGCTCTATAAAGTTTAAATTTATTATTTCTTTTTATTTAAATATCTTCACCAACAGTAGTATATGGTTTATATACAACCGTTCGACCTAAATTTTTTATTTTTCATTACTAGTTTAGTTTCTTTAATTTCCATTTAAATTTCAAAATATATTTTATTCACTCGCATAACATGTCTCAATTCAAAAACTACTCAGAATCAATAAATTTTCAATATTTGATCTTAAATGTCGATATTCTCGATAACTTCGTTCGCGATTTCTTTTTTAGTCGCTAATTATTTCGGGAGAATTAAATCATTTTTAGTAGACACTTAATATTAATTTTCAACTGAACTTCAAGAATGTTGGGAATATAGAATTGAAAAGTACGATATTTTTAAGAAAAACTGGATATATGTACTTATAATCAATTTCTTATACACCATAACAATTACAATATAATAATTATTCTGTAAATTAACTTCAGAAATCATAGCCAACTCGACTACTATCACGAACTTCTTCTCACCCCTTCATCAAGATACGTAAAACGATGTAAAATAGCTACTTTGGAAGTATTACGGTATTACTACATGTAGGCACGCAGCACGTCACCATTGATTTTACAATTTATGCAATGAAACACAACAAAACTTACACAACCAAAATGTATAAATATACAGAATATTCACTTACAATCGGTTCTCGAAACTAGAAATAAGTACACAAAGTAGAGCACAAGAAACCGCTAGAAAGAAAACGAATAGAATGAACAATGTTGTTGTAAACCATTTGTAAACAGTTTATATCGTTTATATAGGTTATGTATTGTTATGAAGCTAGCTGTCGATCCAGCGACATCAACGCTGCGCGATCGTACTGTGAACTAAAACAGATTACGACCTTGATCTATACCGTGAGACCCGCATGGTTATGACGCAAAAGTAGGACGCAATCATGAAGACAACTTCGTTGTTTTGTATGCGGTGGTGCAGCGATGCAAAACACATGACGACCTTATAATTAAAGTCATTTATCATATCGAGTGACGTATGTCTAGTAGTCGCAATGACACAACTTTGCATGGTTTTGACCACGCTTTGACAATCTGGTACCAACTCAATGTCATTTTAATGTGGCGGTGGGGGAGAGTAATCAACCCATGTGCCGCGCTAGCAATCAAAAGCGCGCTTTTTAAATCGACGCTGTATAGTATTGTTTTAAGATGTATTGTATTTTAAGGTTTGTTCCAACAAAATATTGGCAACTAGTCGGTGATAAGTGTATGTATCGCTCTACTGCGCATGCTTGGTTGCAGACAAGTTTTGGATTAGGCGATTCAAAAGTACCAACTACCTAGTCTGTGATGACAAGGCGCATGCGTTGCAATTGTACTACGTCGATTTGAGAAAAATCTTCAAATCGTTCTGATAGCCGGCAAACTGTTGGCAAATCACAGAAAATTTGTTGGAACGTCTGATCTGTCGTACGTGATCCTTAGAGCTCTTTCACACTGGCGATTTAGCAGTGCGAGTTAGCATCGCGATTTAGTCGCTTTCTATGCGGTTCTATGCACAGTCAGCCGCGCTGCTGAATCGCTAGTGTGTATAGGAATAGGGAATACATCGGTAAAATCCGTGAGCGATTGTCGCGCTGTTAACTCGCGCTGCTATAAATCGCCAGTGTGAAAGAGCTCTTAGTTCGAAGTTGTTGGATATGGTTGGAACGCACTTCTTATATTACGCATGTGCTATTCGATCACAAATAAAATAAAAATAAGAGGATATACCTAATGTAATGAAAAAAATGCAAAAATATGAATTCGGCGTTATAGATATCAACCTTATCAACGATCACGCAACGAACACAAAAATGATCTGAAATCAGTGATAAGGTCTGAATTAGAAAAAATATTACAATGATTTCTTCTACAATATTGAAATTTATATCAGGTGATATGCAACAGCTTCATTTACATAGAGGGTAGTGGCAATTGTAGTGTAAGAGTAGTGGAAGGTGTATTGTAGTGCAGAAATGCATTTACATAAGAAAAGTAGTGGCGATGCGACTGCTTTGTTACGCATGCGGCACTTAAATTTCGATGAAGTATAGATAATATTCACCGAAAACCGATTTTATGTATTCTCCCTATGTCCCGCTCGGCCGTGGAAATCCTGTATATAAACAAGGCCGATACGCAGAACCAGAGTCTTATAAGAACAAGTTTATGTCGATTATTTAGAGCGACGTCGAGTCGAGCTAGAAAAGAGATAAATCTGGAGTGCGCTGTTGTAAAACATATACGGAATAACACGCTTGCCAATGCGTTAATTCTGTATATGTTTTACAACCGCCCCACTATCTCTTTTCTAGCTCGACTTATAAGTCCCTCAAAATGATCTGTATATTTAAGTTGGGCCCGGAAGATTTTGACGTTTTAACTGGTTTTGACATCCGAGCATCGAGCACATGAGCGATTTCGAGTGGTCTCAAGCGAGAGAGCGATAGAAACGAACTGTTTGACCGTCGATTAATTAAAAGTTTTTGGTATACTGCATACACGTATATTGTACATATATTGTCAGTTACCGTAATTAAGGAATTATTAAAAAATGGAAGATTCAACTGAACAATATATACAAATATCTCAAAATCCAGGTAACGAAAACAGTAATAACAGCTGTAAAATAAGGTAATTACGGATATCTATAAATGTTTTGGAAGTAAAACATATGTCTATTTTAATATATAATTCCAGTAATGAAATTCTTGCAACAGCTCAAAGAAAGAAGGAGTGCGAAGATTATGCGATGAAGATTGTTATGTTTCTGTTAGATGGAAAATTGCAACCAGAAGTATTTCTAAAATGTGTAAGTCTATAGAGATTTGGAAATTATTTTTTTAATGCAATGAATCCTACGCATTATTTGCAAATATTTTATATTAGGGTACCTACCCTATCTCTAAATTTTGTCTGTATAAATTTTGTTGAAAGTTATGATCATTCTCGGTGTCTATGATCCTTTACTTTTGTTTGTGGAGGTTTGGTACTTTACGTTTCAAAGGACTTTACAATATTAACTTTTCTTTAAGATGGTACACTAGAAAGATATTTAGGAAAACTATAAATATCTTTAAAGCTGGTTTTACATCTGTCAATTTATTGATCAATTTCTAGAACTTAGACGACTTGACGTCAAGTTATGTTTTTACATGTGTCAATTTCAAGTTCAACTTTAAGTTCAATTTCTAGTTCTAGTTCTCTTCAATTTTAAGTTTCTAGCTGAGAGCTTTACATTTATCAATAAATAGATCAATTTCAAGAACTTAGCCTAGTTGTAGAAATTGAAGCGCATGTTCTATTTTTGCCTCAATTTAACTTCAATTTCATAGGAATGTTTGTTTTTGTAGTGGATCGAGCTAACCTGTCACAGTTGTTGTACGAGAGTAATTCCAAATTTACTTTAATTGCAGCAATAACGATTCGTTGAACAACATAATATTTTTTTTAATTATGAAAGGCTAAATTCATATTTTTAGATGATTTGAAATTTTGATTTTGCTGCATAATGCAGAGGGCAAGTTCAAAATGACAACGAAAACGATTAACAAATTTAAAAAAGCTGAATTCTCCTTATGTTACTAAATAAGATAGAAATAAAAAAGGCAAGAGTAACAAGGACATGGTGAGTTAGACCATGCGGTTGACAGCAAAAAAGGGAAACTGTACTGTTGTACACATTCAAAGGTTTGCAAAGATTCAAAATGGAGTCAAACGTCTTCAACATCACACATCTCACATAACCTTTTAACATAGGATATGTATAACATCATAATTCCCTATTATGTTAAACTGTTACCACTGTTAACATTAAAAAGATCACCAACTCCGTTCACAGTTGCTGTTCTTAGATCAATTTATTGTTAGGTGTAATGCAATAATAAGTTCTTATTTAAGAACTTAAAATTCACCAAAAAAAAAGATCTTAAAATATTTTCAAATTTATTGATAAGTGTAATACAAGAATAAGCTCCACTTCAAGAACTAGAAATTGACTAATTTTAAGTTCTAGAAATTGATCAAGAAATTGACAGATGTAAAACCAGCTTAGAAATAATTGCATTTAGGGATAGGGTACCCTAATACAAAATACAGTGAAACTCCTACTAAACGACCACTAGAAATTCAATAGAATATTGGTCGTTTACTGGAGTGGTCGCCTTGCAAGATATATGTACAGTGGCCAGCTTTTAAATCGACACCACTGCAAGCTAACGTCGACCTTATCCACTAATAATAATATCTACTATAAATCCTAACTGAAGGTCGCACAACGTAACCCCCTCTACATTGCTATTAAGGTTTAGGAAATTCCGTAACGGTATCGATTATGCTGCTGTCCACTGTACCTGACTACCTCCCACTTCTTTAGGTAATGTTTAATATTTGTGTAAGAATCTGAAACAACAATGATCTTATGTATTTGAAGATGCAATATAATAAAACTAAACAGTTTTTGTATTGAATACTAAACATAACAAATAAACATAGACATATAAAATCTAAATAAATAATAAATATATTTAAATATATTCTCATTATATTTTAAAATAGTCTAAAATAGACGATTGAACGCAGTGGTTTATTTTTTTGTTTAAAATATCTTTTCCAAATAGAAATTCCACGTCACATAATAAGTTATTTGAATCGTTATTTCCTAGCTCTCTAGAAAGTTTTTTAAATGACCTTACAGAACGTAGACTCTCCGAAATTGGCATCACTTGTTCCGTTTCGTCGTCATCGTCAATAAGATTTTGATTTCCTTCGTCAATATTTGTAGGCACAACCCGGTTAAGCTATCCCAATTTTCAGAGTCTGCATCATAGGTTTCTACATCTTCCATAAAATCATAATTAACTATGATGTTAGTTTGCGCTCCTAATTTCCTAATTTCGTTTTGTAGCTCTTCCCGGTTATATTCTTCATTAGCGTCAACACCCGTTTCAATACCGCATAATTCAAAGCATTTAGACATGGCTGCTGGTTTTATACCTGCACACGCTTCGACTAACCATTTTAAGTAATCGTATAGATCAACCTTCCGTTGTAGTTCGTGTATATTTCTTGATTCGTCTATTCTTGCTGCCAATGCCGATAAAATTGTTAGACGATATAAAAGTTTAAAATTTTGTATAATTCCTCGATCTAAAAGTTGTAACTTACTTGAGGTATTGGCAGGTAAGAACTCTATTTTCACGTTTGTTAATTTTAAGTCCCTTGGATGACAAGCTGCATTGTCTAATAAAAGTAGAACATTCTTTTTTCTTTCCGTTTTCGTGCATCAAATTCTTTTAACCAATCAGTAAAAACTTCCTGTGTCATCCACGATTTTTTGTGTGCAAACCAATACACTCCCATCTTAGACATGTTGAGGTTCTTAAAACACCGTGGTCTTAGTGACTTGTTGATAATAAGAGGAATTTCTTTTTCGTCAAGAGCATTAGCACATAATAAAATTGTAATTCGGTCCAGAGATTTTGTACCACCAACACATTCTCTGTTTTTCCGTTAACGTTTTTGTTAGAATTATTCGGTAAAAGAGACCCGTTTCATCTGCGTTGTATATGTCCTTGGGTTCAAAATTTTGTGTGATATCAGGCAATCTTACTATCCAATCAGTCACGTTGTTTTCATGAAAACTGGCTTTTTCACCACAAATAGCACGAAAAACAATGTTATTTCTGGTGCAGAAACTGCGGAGCCAACCGTTACTTCCAGTGAAATTTTTAATTTTTAAAGATGCATAAAACCGGGCTTTCTCTTGTAAAAGCGGACCGCTGACAGGTAAACCGCATGAACGAGCGCCTCTTAACCAAGCTAAAGTCAAATCATTCACTTTTTTGTTAGTTTGAAATGAATCAGGTTTTAAATTTTTATTCGCATTTTGAGACCACTTTAATTTGAATTCATCTTTCTTTCGTAAAATTCCTTGAATTTGCGTTTTACTACACAAATATCGTCACGATAGTTCTCTTTGGGAAACACCGCTTTCGCTATCGTTTATAATTTTTTTTTTCCGCAAGAGTTAGCACTTTATGTTTGTTACCTCGGCCAGTCATTTTTTAAACTATCGTGCGTATACAGTGTGTCCCAAAATGTCCGCAACAGCCCTGTAAGTCCTGTGCTATAGTCGTAATAAAAAAGTGTTTCAAATAAAAGTTGTTCCAATTTACAAGATCTACTTTGTGATCTGAAGATATTTCGAAAATTGTATACAGCCTGGTCGTTATGTCGTTACTTCTTTTCATCTCGTATGGCAGCCATCTTGAATTCGCTTCCAGTCAAAAAATGTTATAAGAAAAAGTTATTCAGAATTACGAAATACCGCCGTATGCAAAGTTTTAGTTCGATATTTACTGAGTGAATTATGGCCTAAAAATCAAGTAGCAAAATCGAATCTAAAACAGAGGTGGTGAGCTTGAGAGTCATAAGTGAGCCAGAAATAAATACGTGACTTTAATTTCACAACAATGGCACCAAGAAAACCAAAAAAATTGCCGGAATACGGAAAGGCAATTTAATTTATGGTATCCTGGCAAGAATACACATTATTCAACGATAGCTCGTATTGTACAAAATTTTAAGGAAGCTGGAAGTGTAGAAAATAAGTTTACGAAGAACCACAGGCGATGGCCAGGTACGGAAAATGCATAGTTGGAAGTCATCTTACGGATTACCGAAAATCCGCGCATTTCCATCCGGCAGATTGAGCAAGAGACCGAACTATCTCGTTCTAATATTCAGCGATTACTCAAGAAAAATGGTTTGAAGCCGTATAAACCTAAATTTATCTGCCGGTTGCAACAACATGACCATGAAAGTCGTTTCAATTTTTGTGCCTGGATGCAAGGAGAAATGGAAGCCAATGCTAACTTTCACCGGAATATTTTATTCTTCGATGAAGCTACTTTCTACACGAATGGTACGGTTTCATCACAGAATTGGCGGTACTGGGCAAATTATAATCCACATTTCACAGGCAACAGTAGGGACCGGTATTATGAAAAAGTTAATGTATGGTGCGGAATTCTGGACACGCGATTAGTTGGACCATTTTTTTTTTTACAAAATTGCATGGATGCTGCTCAGTACCTTCAGTTCTTGCAAAATGTACTGGAACCGATTGTAGATGACTTTCCGCTTCACATTCGTTGTAACATGCACTTCATGATGGGGTACCTTGCCACGCTTCGGCTAGCATTCAAGAATGGTTGGAAGTGAATTTCGGAGCCCATAAAATATTCACTCGGACATCCCAAGTTCAGTGGCCGCCCAGATATCCAGATTTGACAGCGCTGGATTTTTCCCTTTGGGGCTATCTGAAAAACCAGGTCTATAGCCATCGGCCGTTCCGAGACCGCAACCATTTGAAAGATGTCATCCTGGAGTGCGCAAACGGGATAGGAGCCAATGTGCTCTACAGTGTTATGGACGAATTCAATCATCGAACAGTGGCATCTATGGCAAATGAAGGAGGTTTCGTGGAGTGATTGCTTTTTTGTCATATTCTTGCTTTGTTTACTTTCATTTTAAGCGTTAGTCTGCAATGTATTGTTATTTATTATTTTTCGTATACGGTTGTTTTTTTATATTATCACACATTTTTTTTTAATTTTCATATTTACTGTCTTATAACCTTTCCCGTGATTTTTCTTTAGAGAATAAAACGTTTAGTATTTACTACGTAAATAAATACTTTTTTATTCTCATAACTACTTCAACTAAAATGATTGAAATTGAAACAAAATAACAGATTACCTAAAGAGGCCACCGCGATAGATAATAATAATACATGGGAAAAATAAATATTTGACGATCGAGTTGAAATTTTGCATAGGGCGGTATTTCGTAATTCTGGACAACTTTTTCTTATAACATTTTTCGATTGGAAGCGAATTCAAGATGGCTGCCATAAGAGATGAAAAGAAGTAACGACATAATTACCAGGCTGTATACAATTTTCGAAATCTCTTCATATCACAAAGTAGATCTTGTAAATTGGAACAACTTTTATTTGAAACACTTTTTTATGACGACTATAATACAGGATTTACAAGGCTGTTGCGGACATTTTGGGCCACCGCGATAGATAATACATGGGAAAAATAAATATTTGACGATCGAGTTGAAATTTTGCATAGGGCGGTATTTCGTAATTCTGAACAACTTTTTCTTATAACATTTTTCGATTGGAAGCGAATTCAAGATGGCTGCCATAAGAGATGAAAAGAAGTAACGACATAATGACCAGGCTGTATAAAATTTTCGAAATCTCTTCATATCACAAAGTAGATCTTGTAAATTGGAACAACTTTTATTTGAAACTCTTTTTTATTACGACTATAGCACAGGACTTACAGGGCTGTTGCGGACATTTTGGGACACACTGTATATAAAACAGTAATCTAAATACTAAAGATAAAAATGATGAACTGAAAGACTATTGTCATGTGTTTTTCCCTTCGTAACGTACGGATGTGCAATATTATTCTCAAACGGCAGGGTATTACCCTAACATGATCGAGTAAGTGGTCGTTTCCTAGTAGTCTCGATTGCGTTACAGGATGGTCGTTTTACTGGAGACACTTACGCTGTTTAATGTAGAAAATGTTAACGGTTCCTGATAACATAGGTCTTTTACTGGAGCGGTCTTGTTATAAAGGTGGCTCTCTCTAGGAGTTTTACTGTATTTGCAAATAATGTGTAAAATCGATTGCATTAAAAAAATACCATTATATTTAAAATAACAAAGTTGCTATTTACTTGCGGTATAACCGGAAGTCAGATTTCATTGAAAATATTTTAAAACAGTAGAACCAACACTACAAATGCACCTGTCAAAGAATTGTACTAAGAGTAAATTCCTTAAACTTCCTTAAACTAACGGGCTTTGTGAAATACCCTTATAGGTCTTTCCAATGGTCAGTTAATTTTTCCAAATCTCTGTATGCGCTATTAAATCATTATTTTACTAAATATGTAATAATTGCACTAGTTAAAATATATAAATCAAGAGTATTATCAAGATGTAGTAGAAGAACGAGCATTGTCGAAATTATGCGGTTATCCTACATGTGGAAAGAAGATACCTGAGATGCCAAAGCAAAAGTATTTTATATCTACTAAAGTTAATAAAGTGTATGATATTAGTGAACGTAAGGTAAATATGTAGCAGTGCTATAACAAATATCTATGGACACTATCATTTTCAGAATTATTGCTCCAATTTTTGTTATCAAGGAAGTTTATTTGTCAAAGATCAAATAGATTCAAGTCCCTTATGGCTGAGAAACCATAAAGAAATCGCAGACTGCAAGTTGATGTCAGCTACATTAGTGTAAGTGTTTATTTACTGTGTTTAAGTATTGAATTGAAAAAGCATGGATATGCTGAACATCTATGAAATAATTTCTAAATTTTTAATTGTAATATGTACGTATTTTTAATGTAATTAAAAGTATATACTCTCAATAATATTGAAAAAAAAGTATTAATAAATACGCAATGGGCTATATATGTTTAGTAAATACATATACACATGGTATGTCAAAATGAGATTCAATTAAAAGAATATAGAGAAATAATAAATCTTGCGATTTCAAATTCTGCATTAAATTTCGTACTACGTGCTTTCAACTTAAGATCATTTTAGATTTCTGCGTCTTTCGGTTATACAAGAAATGTGTATCAACTTTCTTTTTTCAAATAGAACTGCCTACTATTTGTATTGATTTGTATTGTCAATATAAATCTAAGACTACTTTGTCTATTAAATTGTGGTGATTCTGACAAGGACCAATATAGGAGGAACAGGATAAAATAGTTACAAAAAGTGTTTGAAATACCCACCATGAGTTCTAATACAGGCTTCAACCCGGCGACGAAAGTTGTATGTATACGGGTAATACTTTACATACATACTTACGCTAATTCGTTGACCATTAATAAAAATGCGATCCCTTCAACGTCAGGATGAGGATCATACATTATTCCTTTCATGTATCCTACAGGAGAAAGTCATAGTCCCGATTCAGATCGGGGCCATGAGCTGGCCATGGAATTTGATGTCCACGTACAATCCATTGTGGGAAACTTCGATTTAAAGATTTTACTTCGGTGTCGCTCATATATTACCTTAGAGCCGGACTCTAGCGCGCTATTCACCCTTCCTCGCTGCGATAGCGAGGGCATACGCATACATGAGCGATCTACTTCCCACACTAGCCTAAGTACTATAGGAAGATCGAAACTTATCGGAGTTAGGAAGGCGGAATAGCACACTTGCGTTAATTCCGTATATCTTTTATAACCACTCTACTCTAGATCTATCTCTTTTTTAGCTGGCCTTAGTCCCTCTAAATGATCTGTATGTCACTTATGCTATGCTAATTTTGAAAAGAACTTATACCTACTCATATGATTATTTTTAATTTTAATATGTTGGTTTAATTATAGATGTACACCGGGTAAAGAAATTGATAATGGGTTAGTTAAACTAGCTCCAGATCCACCGGAATTTACTTCAATAATTCAATTTACGCAATTGTCTCTTGACGAAGTTGAGAAAACAGAAAAGGCCTCAAAGGATAGTAAATGTAATAGAAAGTTTAGAAAAACGCAAAAGTTGCCTTCTCTGAATGTAATTAAAGAAAATACATTAGATACTAGCGGGAGCGAATCAAAAAAGACTGATTACGAAATTGAGGAATGCGATGATGAGTTTGATAAAGATAAATTGCAGGATGAAACTGCACAAAGCAAATTTATCGATTTTAAAGAAAAGTTAACAAATAAAGGTTGTAGCAAGACATCAACAATACTGAGTAAAGAAGAAAAGTTGAAAGATTTGATAGCAAAATTAAAAGTAACTAATGAATCTAAAACAAAGTTAATTGATCCTGCACCAATGAAGATTGATAACAAGAAACACGAGCTTGTTGATAATAAAAATATTACACTGCAACAAAAACCTAATGTAAAGTCAAAGGAGGATTCTGTATTGACAAATTCGGAAAATATATCAAGTAGCGTTAATAAAGAATTATTGAATAACATTAGAAACTGTTTTGAAGAATGGATAACACTCGATAGTTTTATTTACCTTTATGGCGAGGAAAAAATTAAGGAAATTTTAAGCGAAAATAAAATGGAGCAGTATTTCGACAAATTGAACGTGTCAAATCTTCAAGTACCGCAGCAATTAAAATATATGAATATATGTAGACGATTACATATGCAGGAATTAGCCGAGGAAAGGTTTCACAATGATACTATAGGATATACTTTAAAACCTTTACCGAATTTTAAGGAATTGAAAGAAGAGGTTCAAGAATTAGACTTAAAGGTGAAGTCCTTCTATAAAGGCATGCTTTATGAACAAGCCGATGCAAATTTTCCTACCAAACCTGTAAAAGAAAATCAAAATAAAAGTGAAGAATTAACTGCGATACCTGTGGTTGATGCGTCAGCGCAAAATGTACTTAGACGTAAAGTGTTTCTAACTTCTATAAATAAATCGTACGAAATATTTTGTTATTTGTGGGAAAACAACGAAATAATCAAATTTTATTTTAGGGTGAAGCAATTAATTTCGGAATTGAGGTTGGATGAAAATCATATACTGTCATGTGTACAGGATTTGATAAAAACCTTTAAGTTGCAAGCACATAATTGCGTATTCAAACCAAATGTCTGTGCACCTATTGCACTTATATTAATTAAAATGTAATTTTTCAACTTTCAAGATTATTATTTAATTTACTTAAGAGTTTTGTGATTTTAGATTAAGTATAAAATACACAACTATTCAAATTCAATTGGAGGAAATGAGATCTGTCGAATATTACACATTGATCCTATCTAAATACACGAGCATAGAAGAAACTATGGAGGAAATTTTCATGTTATTTAAATATGTGGATAAATTTGTTGAAAGTCATATAACGCAGGAATAAATAAGATGAAAGTGCATGTAAACGTTAAGTGGCCAATAAAGTACTTTGTAAAATGCCAATGTTTTTCTATCCTACTTTTTAATTGTTATAAAGTCCTTTTAATATAAAGCCGTTTTGATAAAGGCAATTCTTGTGTTTGTTTAAAATTAGGAAGACAATGTTTTTATTTGCACATAGATTACAATTTTTATCTATATAATTAAAGATATTGCTTTATTATAAACAGATATAATTTGAATACTATATTTTTATTTTTTTTCGGAAAACTGATGATTTTTCAAAGTTAACGCCAAACAAGTATACATTTTGTTAAACTTGAAAGAATTCTTAAAAAATGACTGATTAGGTCGTAGCATAAATGTCACTTTTTGTTTTTAGTTTTGGCTTATCTCAATGTGTCTTCTCTCAATGGTGAGAATGTATGAAAAAATAACTCGTCCTATTTTCAAGTCAAATTTTGGTGTAAATAGTTCAAGTGGGGCAGAGAATCCATTTTTGATAAACGAAAGTGTAGAAGACCTCTAGAAGCACGAACTGAAGAAATCATTTAATGTTGACTAACCATCGAGTAAAAGTTAGAGTTACTCCTACAGAAATAGGAATATCAAAAACGAGTATAAATTACACACGAACATTTGCGACAAATTTGTGAAGACAATTTTTTTATCTCAAAATGAAGACTTCTTAATTAGAATTGTAACTGGGAATTAAACTTGGGTATACTACCGCGACCTTCCCATAAGAAGGCAAAATTACAATTATCTACGGGTACATTGATGGGCACAGTTCTTTGGGACGCATAGAGGATTTTCTTCATTGAGAATATGTCAAAAGGGACTACAATAACGGAAAATGGACAGGAAAGACACATTTAAGAGACTTCACAGTGTTGCTCAGTGCTTCTGTACGACAACCGCAGGGTGCATATGGCACGAATTGTTGAAAGAGTAATCAATGAGCGTAGGGCTTTGAGCAATTACAATGAAGACGCGGATAACTGTAGAGTCGTATTTTGCGGAATTATTAAAGAAATTCTTTTTTGAAGAAATAGTGTTATTAACGGGTTTTAACGGGTCGATGACCGCAGTGGTTAGGCGGCTGATTATCGTTGTGGGAGGACGATAGGTGCCGGGGTTCAATTCTCTGGAGGGACGGTGACATTTTTTCAGAGAGTTTAATCCCAGATCGACTTGCCATTCGCTGTTGGGAGCAAAGTGATTAACAGCGCGGCATCATAAAAGGCGATATGATGCTGTCACAAAGCTATTTGAACACAACTTACGCACACAAAACTACACCGCGAGAGTTGCATGATAGCCAGACAAGCGATACAGCTTACTTAAGTCATTAGAGCTAAGTACCCACGACCACACATTTAAAAACACAGGTCGGAATAAATATCATTCGTTTTGTAGCTCGTTTCTTTCATAAATACGTATATAATAGATAGATAATATAAAAGATTTCCCACGAGTCTACACTCGATATGACGATAATCATAAGTGTGCCGTGAATTACATATTATAATTTGACATGACTGGACTATTATTTGGCACCTTTGCCACATAACAGAGATTTCTGTCATATTAGTAGCTTTAATTAATCACTAATTAATTTCTAATATTCGAACACTGCATAGATATATTTATTGCGTATTTAATTACTTACCGTTTGTAAGTTCAAAATGATATACGATAGGTATATGAAATCGGATATGTTATCCGCCAGGAAAATAAAATTGCATGGAATGAGTACAACCAGATGGACTACCAGAGACAAAATAACTCAATTCAAAGGACTCATACATCTCTATCGTAAATATGTTCTGTAGTGTATATATAAAATATTTTGCTTAATTGAAATACGTTGGTATTTTAATATTCTTTGTTAAGTAGAAAGAGTAATTTAATCTTCAATACGTTGTTCAGAGAGTCCTAATTATAACTAACTAATTGAAAATTCGTTAGTTCCGATATATAGTGAATTGGGAAACAGCTTCTTGAGAAACATCTACTTCTACAATCGTGTAGGTATACAAGTAGGTGTACTATGATGTAAGTGAATATGCCAACTATTTGAAATTAGGCAAAATTTAACTTTGTATTAAAGAAGTTGTCTTATTGTTAAACATGTCAGTACTCACTTTAGTATCTTCTAGAGAGAGATAAGAAAGTTGTCGTATTGGATAAGCATAGAGCTTTGAAAAGAGATAGAAATACCGTAACTACGTTGAAGAAAATGCAGGCAGTTGCTAGAGTTGATCTTGACAATGCTGTTATGGGCGATCGCCAAGCTATTCGGCATTTATTAGCTGATAAGCATGTGGCATCTTACCATAATTTACATGTAGAGGTGATTATTATGGGATATTTGTATATTCATTTGCTGTTATAATTATAATTGTCATCATTTTAGACGATTGTGGAACATATTTCTCAAAACATTTTCAATTGTAGGAAGCAGTATGATTTGCTAAAATATAGGGAGACAGTCAAAAGAAATGAGCTGGTGCGTTTGAAGGTAATAATAATAGGTATACTGTACACAATTTTTGTTAGAACTAGTTACTACAGTTTGAAATGCAGTGTATATGCATTTTTCTTTTGTTAGCCCAAATTCATTAATCTAACTTTGGCAAGGTGCATGCATGTAATAAATTAAATAATTATCTCAGAATTTAAATTTTGGAAATTTCTTATTTACTTATTTTCTTCTTCAAAAGTCTATAATAATTTTAATTCTTTAAGCGTAGAAAGGGAATAACGCAATAATGTATTCATATCATATATTTCGTGTATCTTTTATTGTGACTTATCGAAACGTGTTTCTTTAAAACTAGCAAATAATCAACGAGGATGAATAGGTGAAGAAATATAAAAATAAGGTATATATCGAAGAGAAGAAAACATCAATCTCGAAAAACTTTCTGTAATGATATCACGAACAGCGAAACGTCAAGCGAAAACTTGTTATACACAGCAGAAGTATATACCTTCATTAGATACACAAGAAACATCCACATGGATATCCAGAATACATACGAGATTTCGAAAGGCATCCGTTTTATAATCATTAGATATACAGATGTTCGCCTAATATTCGCTTCAGTGGATATATAATTTTAAATCTTAGAACTGCGTAACTTATATGCTTATACTATTAATATAAGCGAACAAGAGATCTAATTAGAAAAGTACGTGAAACATTAACAAAAAAATTATAAAAAGTTAACTATTTAATTATATGTCCATGATCGATATGTCGTAGCTATCCATCCAGCGTCTTATAGTGTAAATATTACACTGTTGGAAAAAGTGATGAGCACACCTGTATAATCTGAAAGCGTAAAGTTCGTACATGCATAGTTTTAGCGGTGCGTAAAGGTTTCCCCTAGACGAGTTGACGCAACTAGTTTCGAATTTTTTTATAGCGGCAATTTTTACTGAGTGGCTCTGATAGAGACCGAAACGGGTAGGAGAAACCGGCCGTTCTGCCGTTGACTGTGGTGCGAAGGGATACTAAAACTCGTATTTTGTGGATAAATGAAAGCCGTTCGCGTTATCTGTGGTGAGAATAAGTTATGCTATTTTATAATCACACGTTCAGATTACACAGGCTATACTCGTCATTTTTTCCATCAGTGTATTACTAAAAAAACGAACGAACTAATTCATTTATCTCCAACTGGTATATTGGATAATAAAAATTATATATTTTTTCCTTTAGCTATTGTATGCAGAAATGGAAGACAGATTAATTACTGCAGCAGTAGGGCAATTTCCAATTGAAATGCAATGCAAAATTCTTACTTCACACGTACATGACGCTAATTTGAAAAAGGAGGCAACTATTGTTATTCACGAATCTTATAAGAAAATTATCAACGTATGTAAGAAGGTATGTGGTACCTATTTTTTTAGTACAAATATAAAATACGGTTAATTTAAGACACTAAAGAACTAAATTTTGAAGGTTTCAATCACTCTCTGTACTTGATTTTCACTGTTTCAGAGAAATTAGTAATAATGCTCTTCAATTTTTCAATATAGCTATATTGCTGCATAGAATCTTTACCTACAGATGCAGTGTTGAAGGATTGTCATTGTTGATGCTATTATTATAAATCAACAGAGCAGCAGGACGGAATGTTGGCGTATTGCTACTGCACAGGTTGAGATTGGATCACTGATCCTTTTTGAATTTGGTTTCTTGTTTTTTTCTCAAATTTGTCGTCTATTACTGATTCAGACACGTAATTAATAATAATATGGTTCCATCTGGTCTGTGATAATATATTTTTTTGTAGCTGTGCAGCACTATTATGTCTTGTAGGGTATTGTGTACTGACCAAGACTGAGCAACTAGAAATAATATGTTCGATATTCTCAGTTTTTCGTTGACATCTACGACAAAAATTAGGGTGCTTGTGAATCCATCATTACAAACTTAGTATAGTTGCGTGTAGTTAGTACTTCATATTGAATGAGGTGTAGGTGGTGGTGAGCTTCGAGGCTGTTCAACAGGGAAATCATTACATTGCAAGAAACTTCTTTAACTCTGCGGCTGTTATTTTGAACGTCATACAGCAGAAATTTTACACGCTGCAGCGCGGCAGCAAGCATAGCGCATGACGAGGTGGGCGGCCAGAGAAAGCCCGACCAGATCATAGAAAGAGTAACATAGAGATGATAACCACGGCCTGACCCCCACAATGCTCAAAACGGTGGTTGTTCTACTGACCAGGAGAAAAATCCCTAGGGTTCGAGATGACAGTAAATGTTATACCTACCAAGAACTACGCGAACTACTCCGGACTGCAGTAAGATATGGCAAGATATCTTTCTGGGAACAGATCCAGTCAACACTTTATCCGCAATATTGTTCTCGCTCGATTTTACTGCAAATTTTCATCGCCATTAGATCCGACTAAATATGTGGGCAATAGATGTAGGATCTGTATTTGCAGGGTGCACCTGCTGTACGGCACAAAATTACTGTAGTATTTATATCTATACTTTACCGTTACTTTATTAACGTTGATCTTTTTAGTTTTCTTATTTTTGTTAAATTTACAAACGTCCTAAGGAATGGTTTTTCATTTGATCAAGATAAGTTCAAAAAATAAACTTAAAATTTTTAGGATGCAATCTATTTTGATGTAATGCTGGATTCGTTACGTGATGATCGCGTCCAGCAAGGAAAATGTTTGCGGAATGCAATAATTTTGGGACAACTAGCAACAGAGTATTTGTGTGATAGAAAAGAAGAGTTTCAGGTATTAGAAACGATAATCCAAAAAGATATGCAGACGAGGCAAATAGAACTGGACGAATTAATCGGGGAAGTCCAAAAGAGCTCTAGAATTTTGAAGCGTTCCGTAAGAAGGAGGTAAACCTGTGAATAGCCAATAGAGTATGTAGGAAGTCTATATTTTCATTTTAGAGTGACATGACATTACCGGTTCAGTATCCGTTTTCAAATGTTGATGTTCGTGTAGAAATTAATCAATTTTGTAAAAAACTAGATATTTTGAAGAACTCTTTTTTCGCGAATAATTATGTTACTTTAATTGACTGGTAATTATAATTCATTGTGTTACTTTAAGCTCTAGTTCAGAAACGTTTTTATAGTTTGCAAGAACAACAGCGTCATGCAGAACGTTTACAGGAATTGCAAAAGAAATTTATGGATGGAAGGGATGCCCTTTTAATAAGAATAAATCATAGTACCTTGATATACGATGACATGTATAATACCATGTTGGACACGACATTTGAGTAAGGAGCTTTTTGTTTTGAATAATAGAATGATAGCGAATGGTGAACTTGCACGGGATACGTTTTCCTATATTACTTAGGCAAATTCTCACTATCACATTTGAGTAATACATACATGCCTATATCCTGGAACAGGGAATAATTATTTAACACTAATAAAATATGTTCAATATCTTACATTGTTTATCGCTCGTTTAACAATTTTAGATAAAAAGTCACTTTTTCATCAAACTATATACCCTTGTACTACAACTCACCTAGTGGTAGGTTGTTTAACATTTTTTAAACTTTATCGCCAACATGACTGCTGCAACTAAATTACATCATCCGTTTGTCCACTTATACTAACGAATATGTCGGAACGGAAACGTTTTTGACCACACTCATTTTTAACATACATAGTTTCGGCCATTAAAGTTTATCGGTGGAGTTCTGACATACTCTGTATATACATATATCGATTGAATATCTTATATTCATCCAGGTACAAGGATACAAAACGATCGATTAAAAGTGAAATTGCGGAGAAAAATTGCACATATTAACAAATGCAAATATCTACATAAAAAGAACTGTAATCTGGTCGTAAAAATTAAGTCATCGTTACAACATCTGGAACAAATTTGTAAATGCGTTAAAAATCCATTGGAAATCAAACAGAGTGGCCTCGATGATTCTCAGATAATGCAGAAAAAGGCGTTGGATATTAAAAAGAATTGTAAGAAACTCTCTCTTTCCTAAAGGTATTCGCTTATATCATTCTAAATTCTATTCTGTAGGTTTAGAACTTTTGGAAGTACTTACACCTAAGTTGACGATGCTGGCAAAATGTAAAGTTCAATACTATGATAGTCTACAGGAAGATATCGCCCGCAAGAATTTAGAAAAATTGATGTTAAACAGAGCAAAAAGGAAACATATTGAGGAAAATATAGTTTATGAGTGTAAGTCAATTAATCAAATAATCATTCGTCAATTGTCAATACAATTATCCCGCTTTTTTTATTCACCTAAATTCATAATTTTCAATGTTTGAAGCTGTTTAATACCATTAAAAAGTAAAAGTAAAAAAAATGTATTTATAATATAAAGACCGCAAGAATTGGTTCGCTTCCAGCGGCAGTACATCGGGGGCGTTAACGGCACAGGCTTATCGTACAAATATGTATGTAGTGAAATATGTTGTTTGTAGGCAGTCATCGCCCGGTATTGTTGCATGATCATGCATTGCAAGTACGCGTACCTATAATTTGGTTGCAACGCATTTAAAATGTCGAAAGTTCGTGAAAATGTTTCAACGTGTTTGTTTGCTAATACGGTAAAATTGTATATTATGTCTGTGTTTTCATTAATTCTAGTATAAAGTTTCTCTACATAACGCCCATTTTTATTTCGGTAAAGCCGATGTAGTTATGCGCCTGCTACGCAACCACATTTGCCGCCTTTATTTATAATTGATAATAGCTAAGACGGCTCTCCTCGAAGGTCCTTCTCAGTGTTTTTCTTCTTACTATGGTTTCCAAGTTGGTTTCTGCTTTTAGGGAACAGCTTATGGGATCCCGCTAAAATCAGTTTCATACAAAAGGATAATTTGGTTGTTTTTTCTAAACTCAAAAAAAGAAAGTAGGGAAAATCATCATCAAATTGACCGCTCCAATGTTATATAATTCAATCTCTTTGTACTTGTATTAACATGAACAGTTGCAATTTCCAAGACCCAGTTTGAATTAAGCTGGAATAAAAGTTGCCATGACAACGGTGACAGCTTACTTCCAGCTGTTGCCAAAAGCTGCAAGCTTGTATCCAACTTGAATTAAGCATCCTACTTTACACGTGTCAAGCTTTGCAAGATCATGGTAAACTTGCCGAACGTTGTACGCATTACCGACTCGAACTTTAAGCTTTGTATTATACATACTTGACTTATTTTTGCTGTTAAGCTGGATAAACAAGTAAAAATCGAATCAAAATGCAGCTTGCTGTAAGCTTACGTTCTATCTGGGGAGTATTTCCTCTCTACATCCGGCAGTACATGTATCAAAATATCAGTCTTTGGCCTGATATTTTGTTATGACTTATCGTGAGTTGTCATTTTCTGGTCTTACTGCATAGTTTTCAGCTGATCAAGACCAAATTATTAGTTTTGAACTATTTCTAGTTTGAACGAGAGGACGATAGGTGCCGGGGTTCAATTCTCTGGAGGGACGGTGACATTTTTTCAGAGAGTTTAATCCCGGATCGACTTGCCATTCGCTGTTGGGAGCAAAGTGATTAACAGCGCGGCATCATAAAAGGCGATATGATGCTGTCACAAAGCCATTGAACACAACATACACACAAAAACTACACCGCGAGTTGCAGTGATAGCCAGACAAGCGATACAGTTTACGGAGTCACTGCAACTAAGCACCCACCACATATTAAAAAAAAAAAAAAAAAAAAAAAAAACGTGTTCTGCGGACAAAATGCGCTGCTCTATTCCAAATGGAACAGCACGTATATCAACGAAGCAAACGTGGCCGGTAAACTCTACGTGGAAGAACTGCCCGAATTATTCGATTTTTCTATTCACTACTATACCTCTATAATGTACAGAGTGTGTCAAATTCGATACTTTTAATAGGGAACGTATGTTTCTGAAAGAATTAGACAAGAAGTAAGCCATGTTTCTGGAGTTCTATTTTGCAAAAAAGAAATCGAATGGTAATTCATATTTATATTATTTATATAGCACACTTGATTTAAACAGTTTTTACATTATTTGATTTTGTGTTTCCAATTTCACAGTATTTTAAGATGGCTATGGATGGTAACTAAGCAATGTGCTCCGCATTCATTTTATATTGTCAATATCAATTTTCAAACGTCAGTTTGCATTAATATTACCGCTTTTTTATCTTATAATTCAAAAATGTATGAAAATTATGAAAAGTACGACATGTTAAAGTGTTTTATAGAAGCAGGTAAAAATTAACATGCTGCATCTAACATTTACCAAGATCGATATCTCGATAGACAACAATAACTATTCAGAGACATTTTCTCCAGATTAAAGAAAAATTTAATAAATCTCGAATCCTTTCAAAAGTCGAGAACGAAAAACTAGGTAGCTCAAAATAGAGACAAGGAATTAGAGGAAATTGCTGTTTTAGGAGAAATTGAAAATAATCCAATGTGTTCTACTCGTCAGTTAGCGCAAACAACAGATTTAAGGAGAACTTCGGCCAGACGCATTTTAAAAAAGCATAAAATGAAACCCTACCGAACAAGAAAAATGCATCACATTTTTGCTGCCGATTGCCT
The DNA here is from genome assembly GCA_023690525.1 of Holotrichia oblita. Lineage (NCBI taxonomy): Eukaryota > Metazoa > Arthropoda > Insecta > Coleoptera > Scarabaeidae > Holotrichia > Holotrichia oblita. The sequence continues at coordinate 90,783,367 of CM043015.1, forward strand.
CGTATGATATATTGTCAGTGGTTTTTGGGAAAAAGTGAGGAAACCAGAATTTTGCTCTAAATTGTATATGGACGGATGAAAGTAACGTAAACACTGCGGAAATTTTCAACAGGTATAATTCTTATACTTGGTCGCGTGAAAATCCTCATACTGTTGAGACAAGAAACCAAGGACGATATAGTTTCAATGTGTGGGTAGGAATTTTGCTTGGCAGGATAATTGGGCCCTACATATATCTACATATAACGGAATTCTCAACCCCGAAAGCTATTTGCAAATTTTGCTACAATTTATTGAACCTTTGGTAGATGAAATACCTCTAAATCAATTGCAATTCGTTTACTTCCAACAACATGACGGAGCGCCTCCTCACAAAGTTGTCCGGATTAATGAGTTTTTGAGTCAACAATTCGGTAACAATTGGATTGGGGATGAAGGACCAATACATTGGCCGGCAAGGTCGCCAGATTTAACCCCATTGCACTTTTTCTTTTTGGGAAAGAATGACAAATCTTACCTTTAAGAATTCTCCCACTTCAAGACAGCAATTAGAAGCTGAAGTTTTGCAAACTTTCGACTCCCTATCTCCGCTTGAGCTGGTGAATTCAACTCAGAACATAAGAAAACTGTGCCGATTATGTTTACAACAGAACGGCAGACGATTCGAACACTTGTTGTAATTTATAATGTTTACACATTTTTTAGGATATAAAGGTATACTTATTCCGAAAACATTTTGTTTAAAAATGTCGATAACAATTTTGGAAACCAGCTTGTTTTAGTTCTAACCATGATTAATTTCAAAATTTTAATATATTATGAATTTTTACAGTGTAAACCCTCTTACTTCTCTAGTTATAATATCAGTAATCCTATTATCCTATATTATGAATGGTTTCGTTAGTTTAGTTTTGTTTGAATTGTTATTTGTAGTACTTAATGTTAAAACATTTTTTCTGCCTTCTTGAAATCTTTTATTTGTTTATTCACCAGCATCCATAACCATATATTTTAAAATACTATGAAATTGCAAACACAAAATCGAATAATTTGAAAACTTTTTAAATCAAATATCAAGTGTGTTATAATAATATTTAAAAGCAATTTTATGTGCCTTTCAATACTGTAAAAATATATAGGGTGTTCTATATAAAAAATCAAAAGTTTTGATAATATTTCAAGCAATACAAATTTAAAAGAAAAATAATTGAGATCATAGAATTCTATGTCAAAAAGTGCCCTAATAAAGTTTTTATATAAATCAGGCATTTTTACAAATAAAAAAGTTACAGAGGTTTTTCAGAATTGCATATTTTTATAAAACACTATATTGCTTAAATTAAAGATATAAAAATATGGATTACACCAATCGAATTCTCTTTAAAATCGAACTCCAGAAACAAGCGTTAGTTTTTGTCTAATTCTTTTAGAAACATAGGTTCACTATTAAAAGTATCGAATTTGGCCCGCTCTGTACAGTTACTTAATAAAGCAAATTTTTCAATTGGGAATTCGTATTTTGTAAGAGAGCTTTAACTAACACGGGGCGATACCCGCAGTGGCAGCTGACTATCGCTGTGGCGGGACGTTAGGAGCCGAGTTTCAATTCTTTGGAGGGACGGTGACATTTTTTCAGAGGGTTGAAATACGGATCGACTTACCATTCGCTGTTGGGAGCAAAGTGATTAACAGCGCGGCATTATAAAAGGCGGTATGATGCTGCAAGAAAGCCATTTGAACACAATTTACGCACACAAAACTATACCGCGAGAGTTATATGATAGCCAGACAAGTAATACAGCTTATGGAGTTACTGCAAGTAAGCACCCACCACACACACAAAAAAACTTTTCTATGAAGATTATTAAAATAATAATCTTCCCAAAAAAATTAAAGTTACTCGGATTGCACCGATAGTTTTGTACTTATTTTAATTTCATTACTGTCCGGCACCGGCATTTACTTTGGTTCACAGCTTAATCTTTTAAGTTGTCAATTGCATTCTTAGGAATGTATCTACAACTTTTTTATTATTTTTTTTAAATGTGTTGTGGGTGCTTAGTTGCAGTGACTCCGTAAGCTGTATTACTTGTCTGGCTATCACTGCAACTGTTGCGGTGTAGTTTTAGTATGTGTAAGTTGTGTTTAAATGGCTTTGTGATAGCATCATATCGCCTTTTATGATGCCGCGCTGTTAATCACTTTGCTCCCAACAGCGAATGGCAAGTCGATCCGGGATTAAACTCTCTGAAAAAATGTCACCGTCGCTCCAGAGAATTGAACGCCGACACCTATCGTTCTCTCACAACAATAGTCAGCCGCCTAACCACTGCGGCCATCGACCCGTTATTACTTACTTAGACTTAAATCCTATAATTGAAGCTGTGTATTTAATCTGTTAAATAAGGTAGCGACAACGAACGTAGTAAAATTAAAAACTTTTAATTTTAAGATACGGCAATATTCATCTTTGATAACATTGACCCGGAGTCAATTTCAAATACAGTAAAACTTCGATCAACCGTCAGTGGTTGGGACCAGAGGGTGACGGATATGAGAAAAAGACGGATAATAGAAACAAAATTTTATGTATGTACTAAACACAACTTGCAAAACACCAAAATATAATTAACCTACTTTCGTGAAACACTTCTTTACACTGACTGTCGCAGACGCAGTAGATACATATGTGCATAAATGCGTATTTAATCAAAACGGCGCCTGCGCCCTAGATACAAGTTTCCTAAAAATTAATTCGCACGGCAGCAAGTATAGTGACGGTTAACAGAAGGTGACGATAGATCTAGTGACGGTTGATCGAAGTTTTACTGTATGTGGGGAATTCTAGAAAAAAAGTGAACTAACATATTTTTCATGACAAACGCATATATTTTTTTCGGGTTGATATGTAAGGTTTTTTTTTTAATTTTCTATATCATCTATACTAATAGGCAAATGTGGCCATGTGTAAACCAGAGATTTCCAAAGCGGTCGAAATCGACTTCTTGGGTTCGGTTTCCCAGGGGTCAACTTACACGAAAACTGAATTTGATGATGTTCAAATCTCTTGATTATATAGACGTATTATTTTGATTTTGGTTATTTTATTATCTTCTGTCATCACACCAAAATATGTGTTACTACAGAGATTCCCAGAGTGGTCAAAATCGACCCCTTGGAGTCGATATCGATTTCCCAGGGGTCGACATAAACGAAAACTGATTTTGGAGGTCGACGATGTCTACAAATCGACCCCAATTAATTAACACAAGTTCTTATTTGAAACTTTCAAGATACTGTATAAGTTGTGTTAGGTGTACCAACTTGCTATAAGAATATTTTAATAGGAAGTATCATTGTTGTACGTTGTACTTACTACTGTAAACTCAACAAGTCGATAAGCGTGCACAACTTCGTACAAGATGAAAAACATGGAAAGTCAGTAAGCGTAGACAAGTTCGTGCAAGATAAT